>CM048937.1:19280079-19637579 GCA_026686955.1 Epinephelus cyanopodus | reverse complement strand
ACTCTGAGGTATCAGTACTTGTATTAAAGTGTTTTACTCTGAGGTATCAGTACTTGTATTAAAGTGTTTTACTCTGAGGTATCAGTACTTGTATTAAAGTGTTTTACTCTGAGGTATCAGTACTTGTATTACAGTATTTTTACTATGAGGTATCAGTACTTGTATTAAAGTATTTTACTCTGAGGTATCAGTACTTGTATTAAAGTATTTTACTCTGAGGTATCAGTACTTGTATTAAAGTGTTTTACTCTGAGGTATCAGTACTTGTATTAAAGTATTTTACTCTGAGGTATCAGTACTTGTATTAAAGTATTTACTCTGAGGCATCAGTACTTGTATTAAAGTGTTTTACTCTGAGGTATCAGTACTTGTATTAAAGTGTTTTACTCTGAGGTATCAGTACTTGTATTAAAGTATTTTACTCTGAGGTATCAGTACTTGTATTAAAGTGTTTTACTCTGAGGTATCAGTACTTGTATTACAGTATTTTTACTATGAGGTATCAGTACTTGTATTAAAGTATTTTACTCTGAGGTATCAGTACTTGTATTAAAGTGTTTTACTCTGAGGTATCAGTACTTGTATTAAAGTATTTTACTCTGAGGTATCAGTACTTGTATTAAAGTGTTTTACTCTGAGGTATCAGTACTTGTATTAAAGTGTTTTACTCTGAGGTATCAGTACTTGTATTAAAGTATTTTACTCTGAGGTATCAGTACTTGTATTAAAGTGTTTTACTCTGAGGCATCAGTACTTGTATTAAAGTGTTTTACTCTGAGGCATCAGTACTTGTATTAAAGTATTTTACTCTGAGGCATCAGTACTTGTATTAAAGTGTTTTACTCTGAGGCATCAGTACTTGTATTAAAGTATTTTACTCTGAGGTATCAGTACTTGTATTAAAGTGTTTTACTCTGAGGCATCAGTACTTGTATTAAAGTGTTTTACTCTGAGGCATCAGTACTTGTATTAAAGTATTTTACTCTGAGGCATCAGTACTTGTATTAAAGTATTTTACTCTGAGGTATCAGTACTTGTATTAAAGTATTTTACTCTGAGGCATCAGTACTTGTATTAAAGTGTTTTACTCTGAGGTATCAGTACTTGTATTAAAGTATTTTACTCTGAGGTATCAGTACTTGTATTAAAGTATTTTACTCTGAGGTATCAGTACTTGTATTAAAGTGTACTCGTGCAGTAGCAGATAAACACTTCCTGTTTATGACGTAAACACAGCGATAAGCGCGCAGCGTCGTTCAGTCTCAACAGACATCAACAGTTAGCATGTGTTAGCAGGCGGCTAAGTGAAGACCGGATGTTTACGTCATTAAAGCAGCTGCTGGTGACTAATGACTAATGACAGCGACTCATTAACGCTCAGTGTAATTAACGCTTTGTGCTGTCAGCTGACACTTTGTCTGTCTCTTGTGAATCTGCACCATGTCAAAGCTAACGTCAGTGCAGATGCTAGGCTAGGCTAACGACCTGCTCCTGCTGTTTACGGACAAACAAACATTGTTTACTGTCCCCGCCTCTCTCCGGTGTTCCGGTGTGTGGCGGACGGACCGGGCCGCGGGGTCAGGTACGTACTGGATCAGGTCCCTGAAGCTCAGGAAGGACAAGATGTGCAGCAGCGGGTCTGAAGGGAGCTGATCCATCCGGAGCTCCGTGTTAGCCGCTGCCATTGTTAGCAACACTTTGTTCTTCTTCTACTTGTTTTTAACCGGCAGCGTCAGAGTCACGTCACGGCACATGACTGCTGCCTGCTGGAGAGGACGGTCAACCACAGTGAGCGAAAGTGTTCTTCACTTTATTACTGATACCTCAGAGTAAAAATACTTTAATACAAGTACTGATACCTCAGAGTAAAACACTTTAATACAAGTACTGATGCCTCAGAGTAAAATACTTTAATACAAGTACTGATACCTCAGAGTAAAACACTTTAATACAAGTACTGATACCTCAGAGTAAAAATACTTTAATACAAGTACTGATACCTCAGAGTAAAACACTTTAATACAAGTACTGATACCTCAGAGTAAAATACTTTAATACAAGTACTGATACCTCAGAGTAAAACACTTTAATACAAGTACTGATACCTCAGAGTAAAACACTTTAATACAAGTACTGATACCTCAGAGTAAAAACACTTTAATACAAGTACTGATACCTCAGAGTAAAACACTTTAATACAAGTACTGATACCTCAGAGTAAAATACTTTAATACAAGTACTGATACCTCAGAGTAAAATACTTTAATACAAGTACTGATACCTCAGAGTAAAACACTTTAATACAAGTACTGATACCTCAGAGTAAAACACTTTAATACAAGTACTGATACCTCAGAGTAAAACACTTAGTTACATGTAGTCGAGTTGATGCAGTCAGGTTTGTCTCAGCTCTCTCACTTCCTGTTCAGGCAGGATGTGGTCACGCGGCAAAAGTGAAAGTAAGTGTGAGCACGAGGCGCTCCGGAGCGGCGGGATGGATGAAGGGTCCAAACACCGAGAGGAGGCCGGTGAACGTGACTGAGATGGCCGTGATGGGTAAGTGTTGGTGACGTGTCTCACCTGGACACAGGTGAACGTGTGTCTGAACAGAGGCTGGAGCTGCGAGGACTCCAACACTGACTGTGACTGTCCCCCTGACAACAACCAGGAAGTCAACACCTGGCTGTCCTGTTTTCCAGCTCCTGATCCCGAATTTACGTTTCTTTCACCGCGCGCTTTAGCTCCGCCGTCGTGAGACACGCGGGACAGAAGAAACGAGGAAACATGTCTTTCAAGAAACGAGACAACAAGCTGCGGTGAAGTCGGACAGTTTCCCGACAGTGTCCAGCAGCCTTCAGTCCGTACAGGAAGTCACAGACACTAACTTCCTGTCTGGAATGATGTCAGTTCATTAGCGTGATCAGACCCATATATCAGTTTGTTCTCAGTCTCCAGTTGTTTTAATTATGATAGATTAATTTATTAAATCATGTCATGTCATGTCAGGTTGACCTGTCGCCATGGCAACAGAGGCCGAACACACTGCGTGTGACTGTAAGCTTCATATTGATACAGCAGCTTCCACTAAGGCTCAGTCAGATACAGTCAGAGCTTCACATCTGTACATGTTAGTTTGAGACTGATCATCAGTCTGTGATGTGACACAGTTAACACACAGCAGACTCTGTGCAGTTTATGATGAATGTGTTCAGTCTGTGACACTAAACTTCACCGTCAGTCTCACAACATGTTTCTGTCACAGAATAAACCTTCAGATCAGACAAATCACATTTAAATCTCTGAAATTAAAAAAAAATTAAAGTTTATCTAAACGTCATCTTGTTGAGTCGACATCTGAACCAATCAGCTGTTAGATCAGGTGAGAGCCAGGCGGTGCAGTCGGTGCAGAGCAGCTGCAGCACCTGGCTCTGAAAACTGTGGCCGCCTCACTGTTGCTGTTTTATCGCCGTCCACTTCTGTAATACGTCAGAGCAAGTCGGGATGAAGTCGGACACAAAGCTAACCAGCATGCATTGTGCGCCGATCGCCAACGAACCTTATGAGACGTGTTCTATATTGAAACATCACGTGAAGCGACGTCTGTTTGTGATGGTGATGTCAGGAGGCTTTATCAACAGCTGACTGTGTCTGAACAGTGTTATAGTGTTGTCACGGTACGATGCCAGCATCACGGCTCTGAGTAGTATCAGGATACCACAGTGAAAATGAGGCAGATGTGCCTTTTGTCATTTATAAAAAGATAAATCACTTTTCTATAACACATCAATGATATTTCAATGGAATAAATTACTTATTGACTTATTCATACTTCAAAAACAGCATCAATAAGTGATTAACATAGAGAGGATCAAAATATAATAAATAAATGAAATAAAAATCAACCAGCCACCCTGACAAGTAAAGAACAGTCCCTTCAGTGTGGTGAGTCCTAGCTTCCCAGCTAGCGGACACTAACTGGCTGTGCTTCCCTCCAGTCATGCTGCAGCCAGATTTCCACTGGATGCGTGTCCGTTGCAGAGCGGCAGCGCTGGTTATCCGCTGCGTGCTACACCATCCGTCCGTAGACAGTATTATGTGGTAACTATCATTATCTTACATCTACAGCAGCTCACAGGTAGTTTTAAGGTGAAGGCAAATTTTCAATTGTCAGTCAATCAGTTTAATCAGTTTTATTTATAAAGCCCAATATTACAAATCACAATTTGCCTCACAGGGCTTTACAGCATACGACATCCCTCTGTCCTTTGGACCCTCACAGCTGATCAGGAAAAACTCCCCCAAAAAAACCCTTTACCGGGGGAAAAAAGGAAAGTAAACAGTTGCTAAAGTGAGAGTGAAATCATGCCATGACAACAGCATCCGCCACCACAGCCGATACACACCGGTGCATTTTTAATGTTTCTAACCCACTGAAATAGAAACATAAATAGAAATCCTAAATTGTCACTGCACAAGAACCTCAAAATTAGGAGTGCTTCTCCTGGTCAGTGCAATTTATGCAAGTAATAAGACAAATTAGGACAGACAGGCACTCATTCAATAAATATGAAACTAAAATAAATACTACGAAAGGATGGGTTTCACTTAAAATAAACATGTACTGCTCTTGAAAATATAAGATATTGTATTTAAATGTTGGGAGTTAAAAGGTTAGCAGATGATGGTAATTCTCTGTAGTGTGTGTGTGTGTGTGTTGTTGGAGTTAAGGGTCTTGATGGCTCAGGGAAAGAAACGTGTCTTGAGCCTGTTTGTCAGGTTTTTGATGCGCCTCAGGCTTCTCCCAGAGAGCAGCAGGTTGAACAGGTGGCGTCCAGGGTGACGGCTCTGCACAGGCACCCTGAGCTGGAGAGGTCCTCCAGGGAGGCCAGAGCTCTCCTGTCAGCCGGCACACCGCACAGTGACGCAGTGCGCCACCACACTCTCCATGGTGGAGCCGTAAAGTCCACCAGCAGCTTCTTGTTCAGTCTTTTCTTAGCGAGGACTGTTAGAAAGTGCAGTCGCTGCCGGACCTTTGTTAGCACTGCTGGTGTGTTGGCAGACCAGGAGAGGTCCTCCCACTGACAGCTCTGATAGAATTCAAACAACTCAAAGCATTTTTAAACTAACTGGGCTCAGCCATGTTTTTTTTTCCTGTTCTGCAGACAACATAAATGTGGTGTGGCAATACATCTGGCAATATGAGACAACAAAGGACCAGGTCTAAGGACTGTTTGGCTTTCACACACTCTTTTGGGTCTCTCACTCTTCAGAAGGACACAGGTATCCATCTTGGAACTAATAAACAGCACGATGATGTTAAACTGTTCAACGCTGCATCCGCTGCATGATGTTTAGACTCTCCTGCAAAAACATTTTACTCTGTGAATTTTTAGACGTCTTACGAAACAGTTGATGCATCACAGAGAGAATATTTGTTGTAATGAGCATTTTACTGAACCTGATTTTTTGTTCTCCAGGTTACTGAAGTTGGGTCTGTGTGCAGAGCATACAGAAGTAAGGACACATGGCGAGTACGACACAGTCTGCTTTAGGTTACGTCAAGAATGCCAGATCCCGCCTTTTGGGAAAACTAAAGAATCTCTCAGTGATTCTGGAGAACTTGAGACAGGCAGAAGTTTTCAGTGACGAGGCAGTCAGCAAAATACAGGCAGAGAGAGATGACTACGATAAAACCAGAAAAATACTGGACTGGGTCAAGTGTAAGGGGGAAGACGCCTGTTACGAGTTCCTTAGGATTGTTGACATGACGAGGCAGCGAACCTTAGAGGGTGACCTGCATCACTGGATCAGCTGCTTTCCTTTCAGGGAAGACGCACAAATGGATACAAAGTACTTACGAGGTATTTTAAAGCAGAACTCTGATTGTGTCACATCTTTATCATTTATCTTTGATCTGCTGATATTATATAATACACTTTATGTCTGTGTGCAAGTATTTATCTGTTATTTAGTGTTGGGGCACAGCAGGGTAGTTCATTTATTTATTTATTTATTTACTCTTGTTTATATTTTAGGCCCAAAGCCGTGCCACAGATATCAGGCGAAGTTAAAAAAAAAGCAGAAAAAACATCAAGTGAGTTTTGGACGGCAAACAAGAAAATGTTTAAAGGAAACAGCAAGCCTGATGTGTCGTACATGTCTCTTGTATTAGACACACAAAGAGGTGTCTCTCCATCAAACAAAGAAGTTTAAGAGCAAGAAAAGCAAAATGATTCGCCCTAAAAAGCTAAGGACATACGTCCCTGAGGACAAAGTAGGAACTTCCCCCGGTGACCTTTGAAAACAAATCGAGACGTACTCGTGATTGGTAAACCTGGAATTGGAAAGACAGCACTCACCCAGGAAATGTTGAGACTCTGGGCACAAAGAGACAATGAAAAGCTCGATTACATGTTTTACTTTGACATGAGAGAACATCTCACATCAGGAAGGACGCAAGCTTGGAGGATCTTCTCTTCAACATGTTCAGTGAACCGGATGAAGGCAAAGAAGAGGTCTTACAGGACATAAAGAACAACTCTGACAATGTTACGCTCATTTTGATGGAATCACAGATCTGTCTTCATCAGTGGTGAAGAGACTTGTAGAGAAGGACTACTACCTGACGCCAAGATCATTGTGACTTGCAGACCAGATGACGAAGAAGAGTTCTTCTCCAAGAAGTCTCTCAGAGTGGAAGTGAAAGGCTTTAGTGAGCAGACCATTAAAGCATACCTATCTGCAATGCTAGGCGAAGAGCAGGAGAAGGTTTTTCAGCAACGTGGAGTTGTTTACTCTTTGTCACGTCCCAATGTATGCACTGATGGTGGCTGCCTGCTTCTCATATGAGACACCAAAAGACTCACCACAGTCGTGCACTATCACAGAAATCTACATCAATATCGTTCGCTTCTGCCTTCAACGAAACAGCAACAACCTCAAAACTAAAGATATAAATCCCTTCATCAAAAACAAGAGAAAGGAGATACTGTCTTTGGCCGAGGTTGCTTTCAATGCAACTGAAGGAAAAACTGTGAACTTGACCGAACTTCCTGTGAGGACAGCTGCGTCCTTTCCTTCCTGAAACCACTTGTTATCGAACCCCCCTGACTGAGACAATGACCACTCATGCATTTCTGCATTACACAATGCAGGAGTTTTTTGCAGCACTGTGGCTCCTGAAGAATCCAGATAAAATCAAGGATGTTTTTCAGCAATGCCTCACTGAGGAGAGGAAACACATGAAGCACCTGATCCCTTTCATGTGTAGACTGATGAATGAGAAGAGCCCTAGTTTGATGAAGTATCTGATTCCAGCCGAGGAGCTCAAGAATACATCTGACTGGTTCTTCAAGGAAATGATAACCACGATTTTCACATGTACGTGTGAAGCTGATACTGAGGACGATGGACTTGATGTGGACATACTGTTCTTATGTCAGTGCTTGTATGAGTCCCAGAGTCCTGAAGCATGCATCCACCTTCTGGACAAACTGGACTATCATCTTGATCTCAGAGGAGAGAGTCTTGATCTCTTACCTTGCTGTGCTGTGGCCTATGTGGTGACTCAGTCCAAAGAGCGGAAAATATGGCTCAACCTTGAGGATGTCAGAGTATCAGACCAAGGAATGAGACGACTATTTGGATGCCTTAAAAACGTCCAGTGGTAAGGATGAGCATGTGTTTGACATGTCAAACCACTGCTGAGGTTACAGCATATCTAAGGAGAATTGAATTTGTTTTATTTTATTAAATAATCTAAAACATAATGAGGATGATAAAACTAAATGACCTTGAACATGATGTGTAGAAAATGGATGAAAAATATTCAGAGGAAAAAAAAGAATGTTACTTTTACTGGAGCTTCTTTTCCTTAAACAGGATTTCTTTCATATACTTTACTGATTCTCTAATAAGGAAATGGTCTCTGATTATTCTTCAATTATAGGCGTGACCCTCTGCCACTGCAGCTGTGGAAGATCTTCCTTCTCAGTGAAGGGCAGATGGACCACCTCAGCTTACTTGGCCTTGATGGAAATCAGTTGCACCTTCCAGTTGAAGGTAAAAGATGTCTGTTTGAACAAGCTGTAAAAGTCATGCAGAAGATGAGTATGAAGGTCAATGTCTGCCTCCACTGGGATAGAGAAACTCGTGTCTGCCAGGATCTGTGTGAGTCTCTCTTTGAGGCTTTGTCTTACATCAGCAGGTATGTGGCTTTTGTTTTTGTGTGATGCTGATTTCAATACAAATATAAGAATAGTCTTAGTTTATTGACTCATTCTATGGTCAGATGACACTTCCACTTTTGGATGCCACACATTTGACAAAAAGAACCTTTTGGAGCCCTGCACAGATAAAGTTATTTGTGGTTGAAATAAAATACACCTGGCTCACAAAGGTGTGAGATCAGTAAGGGCAGTAAAGTCTGAACTGCATGTTGACAGACAGAGGGTGGATACTCATCATACTCATGACAGAAGATGTTAACATTTTATTTGTTTAAAACTGTATGTGCTTAAATTTAACATGACGCAGTTTTACTGTCCATGCATCATTTGATACACGTGTTTGTCATCATACTGTTTCAGGGTGACCTGTAGAGGTCCAGGATTGCAGGACCAGAAGCAACACCGTGAGACACTGGAGAGAAAAGAAAAGCAGCTGTTACTGGATTTATGCCTGACAGCTGCACGTCACAAAGGAGAAAGCTTTCACAATGTAGTGAATACGCTCCTCTCGTTGTTTTCTGTTAACGCTGACATGCATAACATCCTTCTTGATTTTTACCAACATGTCAAGAGTGGAGGGTTTTTAAGTGTCATTCCACTGAAGCCAGTTTTCCAGTCAGCTCCTGCAGTCTGGGTCATAGACCTCTCAGAGAGAAAGACCTCCAGTCTCCTGGAAGTGCTGAAACTCCAGTCAGAGAAGAAACAAGTGGAGCTGAGAGGCTGGTCAGATGAAGAGAGTGAAGTGAGGAGCTTCCTGCAGTGTGTGCCTTATATCTCACAGCTCAGGTAACTGGTCACTCTATTGTCATTCTTACTTTTTACATTAGCAGCTGTTTCATCTATTTTTACATTTCTCTGCATGCAGATTTAAATTTGAACACATCTCATGGAGAAAAGTTTGGTTCTATTTTAATTAAAAGTATCTAATGCGTTTTTTAAACTTCATGATTTCAGTTTCATGCCTCAGTTATCAGAACGTTCAGAAGAAATCAGGTTCTTTGGGAATCTGTTCTGTGCAGCAGCAGAGAGGGAAAAGCAGACAGGAGAGAAGATTCTGGAGCTGTTATCATCACTGTGCTCATATCAGACATTCCCTCTCAAATATAAGTGGTGTGATTTCCTGCTGGACCTGTACACTCATGAGACTGGAAAATGTTTGAGTGTCCTTCCATCATTACTGTCAGTTTTCCAGTCAGCTCCTGCAGTCTGGGTCATAGACCTCTCAGAGAGAAAGACCTCCATCCTCCTGGAAGTGCTGAAACTCCAGTCAGAGAAGAAACAAGTGGAGCTGACAGACTGGTCAGATGAAGAGAGTGAAGTGGAGCTTCCTGCAGTGTGTGCCTTATATCTCACAGCTCAGGTAAATGAATTGTTCTTCATGTGACTTCAGTGCACATTTGTCAAGTTGTGTTCTTACATCTACAGCAGCTCACAGGTAGTTTTAAGGTGAAGGTACATTTTCAGTTGTCACTGTGTTTAGTTTTATAGATGGCATGTCTTTATTCCATGCACCCAGATGTACTTCTTCCTAAATTAGCCAGAGTTGTGTGCAGATCAAACACCCTCAGCAACACTCTGACAGAGAGCTGCTCATCTCCCATGAACTGATTAGTGTTTACTCCATCAAGCACCAAGTTTGTTACTTTGAGGCTGTTTTCATCAGTCATCTGTGGAGTCAGTAAAAAGTAAAGAGAGACTCAGCTATAATGATGTGACCCAACAAGCTCCAGCAATGTAAGCAACAGAGACCATTAACATTGTGTTGATGATGAGGAGTTCAGCTCTTCTTCAGGACCAGTGATGGTCTCTCTTTGTTTAACAGTTAAATATTCTCAGGGATGAAGCAGAAGTTTCTTGCATTAAAATATAGCCACACATGATGGTTCCTCTTTAAGGACATCGATGTGTTAGTGTTGGATTTACTGTCTGAGTCATCTGAAGACATTTTTGAAGTTGTTCACCTTTGTTGTTATAAAAAGATGGCGCCGTTGTGTGTGGCTGGCCGTCTGTCTCTGCTACCTCTGCTGTGTTTTGTCCTGTTCCTGTCGCTGTGTTTTCATAAAGTGTCATCTCTGTTGGTGTATGATCGCTTGAATCTTTTAAAAATCTGGGATTCTGTGGAAAACCAACCGATCCATGGCTTTAATGGACATCCTACGCCCCGCCGCCTGTTCTGGCGTCCATACCCTCATATCTATGGCGTCTCCCGGCTTGGTCGTTACGCAACAGCCGTCGAAGGAGACGCGCAAAGAGAGGTGGAGCAAAATGCCGGCTGAGAGCTCACCTGGCTTCGTCCTCCACGCACAGCACTCGTCGTCCGCCGTTTGGGGTCTCTGGGGAGTTCGCCAGCTTCATAATCCGAGGCTCCACGGAATACTCTTACCGGTGGCTGCAGCCGGCAGTACCGGAGGCCGGGTACTCACTTCCTTGCCGCCGGCCCGTGAGGATCCGCAGACGGGGCTGCATCCCGGACAATCTCCGCCCGATCCAGCGTGCCTCCCAACAAACGGACCAGAGTTTAGTTCGCATGGCTCTGATCAACACCAGGTCCGTCGCAAATAAGACTTTCATCTTAAATGACTTTTTTATATCACATTCTCTGGATTTCCTCCTTTTGACTGAAACCTGGTTGAAACCAGGTGACAACAGCGTCTTCTCTGAGCTCCTCCCACCCAGCTGTTCTTTCTTCAGCTCCCCGCGAGCGTCGGGGCGAGGAGGGGGCTTGCTGTTGTGTTCAAGGACAGTTTTAAATGCTGGCGTCTTCCTGCAGATGCATACTCCTCTTTTGAACTGCAACTGTTTGTGATGGAGTTTGCAAGTCCCGTGTTGTGCGCTGTTGTCTATCGCCCTCCAAAATATAATAAAGACTTTTTCAGGAGTTTTCTGAGTTTTTGGCAGACTTTCTACCAAAATATGACAAACTTCTAATTTGTGGGGATTTTAATGTTCATGTGTGTTGTCTCTGTCTGACCAGTTTGCCACTGACTTCAAAAGTCTTTTGGCAAGTTTTAATCTAACTCAGTCAGTGGATAAAAAAAACACACCAGCTTGGGCACATATTAGACCTTGTAATTTCCCTTGGGCTCTCAGTCTCCCTCAAAGAAATTTCTGAGACTGCAATCTCAGATCATTTCCCTGTTATTTTTGAACTGATAGCCCCCCAATCAAGGAGCAAACCTCTTGCTCCATCTTGGCAACGGCGAATTATCACTCCCTCCACAGCCGATGAATTTACCGCTGCTTTCAAGGACTCACAGCTGTTTGCCTGGGATGGCTTGGTTTCCCCTCCATGTCCCGACGACTTTCTCTCCTTCTTCCACTCCACCTGCACTGGGATCCTGGATTTGGTCGCACCTTTTAGGCAAAAATCTGCCAAGCCAAGAACAGATACCTGGTTGAATGACACCAGCCGCGCCGTTAGGCAACGCTGCAGGCAGGCAGAACGCAGATGGAAAAAGGACAAATTGCAAGTGTCTCTGGAAATGCTAAGGGTTTCCCTTGCTGATTATCAGAAGGCTGTACGTGAAGCAAATCTCAGTACCTCTCTAACATTATTTCTAGCAGCAATCATTGTCCCAGGGTTTTATTTAACACAATCAATGCTGCTGTGAACTCATGCACCTCTGCTCTGACTGATGTCTCAATCGCCACTTGTGAGAAGTTTCTTGCTATTTTGTTGACAAAGTGGAGTCTGTCTTACAAGACATCAGTAAATGTTGTAACTTGAATCTTAATAAGGACTTACTTGTTGCTCCTACTCACTCTGCTGTGTTCAACCAGTTTGACATGGTATCTCTCTCCTTTCTAAGTAACATTGTTAAATCCTTAAAGCCTACAAATTGCCCAGTGGATGTTGTCCCTCCCAAGGTGCTGAAAATGGTTTTTAACACTGTGGGGCCTAGTCTACTTTTTCTTATTAACAGTTGTCTTGGACTAGGAACTGTCCCAGCCTCCTTTAAACATGCTGTGGTCAGGCCCCTTCTTAAAAAGCCTAATCTTGACCCCTCAGTGATGTCAAATTTTAGACCTGTTTCCCATTTGCCCTTTCTTTCCAAGGTTTTAGAAAAAGTTGTTTTTAATCAATTACAGTCATTTCTGGAAAACAACTCAGTCCTTGAGAAGTTCCAGTCTGGGTTTAGGTCTCGTCACAGCACTGAGTCTGCGCTGTTAAAACTACATAACGATATTGCACGGGCAGTGGATACCAAATCTCCGGTTGTGTTAGTGATACTTGACCTCTCAGCTGCCTTTGACACGGTGGACCACTCAGTCCTCCTGTCATGCCTGTGTGATTATGTTGCATTCGCGGTACAGCACTGAAGTGGTTTGAATCATACTTATCCGGCAGAACCTTCTCTGTTATGGTTGGTGACTTGTCCTCTTCAAGTGCTCCTCTCTCCTGTGGGGTCCCACAGGGGTCTATTCTTGGCCCTATTCTTTTTTCTTTGTATATGTTGCCTCTTGGGTCAATTATAGCCAGGAACAACCTCTCCTTTCACTGTTATGCAGATGATCTGCAAATTTATCTGCCAGTGAAGCCAAACAGTCAAAGTGCACAGAGTTCTTTGCTTTCCTGTGTGGCTGAAATTAAGCAGTGGTCGGCCCAGAATTTTCTTCACCTTAATGATGGTAAAACAGAGTGCATCATGTTTGGGGACACAGGGATGGCTGGCTTTGGAACCTTATTTCCAACACTCAGTCAAAATGTCAGAAATCTGGGAGTGTTTCTTGACTCAGACCTTAAATTCGACAAACAAATAAACAGTGTTGTCCCAACTAGTTTTTTCCAGCTTCGTCTCCTGGCCAAAGTTAAAATGTTTTTAAGTCAGCGCAACCTTGAAATGGCCATCCATGCTCTCATAAGCTCTAGACTGGATTATTGTAATGCTCTCTATGTTGGCGTCTCCCAGGCTTCTCTTGGTCGCCTCCAGCTGGTGCAAAATGCTGCGGCCCGTCTTTTAACCAGCACTAACAAACGAGAGCACATCACTCCTGTTCTTAAATCCCTTCACTGGCTTCCCGTCCAGTACAGGATTGATTTTAAAATTTTACTGTTTGTTTTTAAAGCTCTTCATGGTCTCGCCCCAGTGTACTTAACTGAGCTTTTAACTGTTCGGGAACCTGGTAGAGCGCTAAGATCGTCAAACCAACTTTTGCTGGAAGTGCCCAGGTCAAAATAAAAACACTGGGGTGATCAAGCCTTTTCCATCGCTGCTCCGAGGCTTTGGAATAAGCTCCCTGTTGAAATGTGCCTCATTTCTGACCTGGGCCTTTTCAAATCTAGACTGAAGACATATTTATTTCGGATGGCTTTCAATACCCAGTAGTGTGGTGACTCTTTTACTTTTACTCTACTTTACTTCATTTTATTGTATTTTATTGCTCCTATTGCTTTTATTATTTTCACTGCTTTTGTTGTTTTTATTGTTGTTATTGCCTCTATTTATTTTAATTGTTTTTTTGCACCTATTGTAAAGCACTTTGGTTCACCGAAAGGGTTGTTGTAAAGGGCTGTATAAATAAAGAACATTTACATTTACCTTTTGAAGACTGAATCTGAAACATATTGTGTCACAACATGTGATTGGTCATGAAAGCTGGGTTGGCTGCTGATTGATTGGCTGATTTGATTCTATGACAGCCAATCAATCAGCAGTGACTGAGCAGGATGTTTGATTTGATTTTTATTTGTCTCAAACAAGCACAAGCATAAAAACAGGCAGTATTTGTAATAGAAAAAAAAATGGCACACTGTGATAACGTTCGAGAAGGAGCTGAAGGAAGCAAAGCTTATCATGTTCAGCCCCCCCTTACATTGTCATATAAGCACATACATAATCGATAAATCTAAAAAATCTTAAAAATTTCAAACATTTAGTCTTTAATATGAAATAGAGCCCTGCTTATAAACTACAAGGCTAAATGAAATCCTTTCTAAAAAAGTATAAAGTGCAAAATTAGCAGTCCAGTTCTTTATAGCTGACCCAGAGTGATTTTGTAGTTGTTTAAATTGTTTTAAGTTAATGCACATTTTGTGTCCTCATCTAGTTTATTCCACAGTTTTACACCACAGACAGAGATGCACATACCTTTCAGAGTCGAATGGATGGTAGGATGTTTAAAGTTATGATTCCCTCTTAAATTGTATTTTCCCTCTCTGACCATGAACATTATCTGAATGTTGCTTGGTAACAATTTATTATAGGCTTTAAACAGAATTTGAACAGTTTTGAATTTAACTAGGTCCCTGAATTTTAAAATACCCGATTTTAAAAAACAAAGTATTAGTATGATCAAGGTACCCAGCGTGATGAACCATCTTTATGACTCTTTATTGTAAAGTGCAAATCTTTTGTAAAGTGCTTTTGTATGCATTTCTCCATACCTCAACACAGTAGGACAGATATGGATCAATAAGTGCATAGTACAGAATTTGAAGTGATTTCTGATCTAAAACGTGTTTAGTTTGACCCAGTATTCCAATGCTACTGGATACTCTGGAGCACAAATATTTGATGTGAGGTTTCCAGCAGAGCTTATGATCAGTTAAACACCAAGAAACTTAATTTCGTAAACTCTTTCGATTTCAACATTTTAAATTTCCAAATGTACTTCTTGCTTAATTTGACGATTTCCAAATGTCATAAACTTAGTTTTGTTCAGGTTTAACGATAATTTGTTTACATCAAACCAACACTTTATTTTTTGCAATTCTTTTGACCACCAATAATAGCTGCTGCAAATCCTTCCCCGAACATAAAATATTTGTGTCATCTGCAAAAACCACCATTTTTAAAATATTAGACACTTTCCAAATATCATTAATGTATAAAATAAATAGTTTGGGTCCCAATATTGACCCCTGTGGGACACCGCAGGTAATGTTTAAGCACATTGATTTATGGTTACCCAGTTGACAAACTGCTTCCTATTACTGATATAACTTTGTAACCAGGTGAGTGCTAACCCTCCGACACCATACTGTTCCATTTTTTGAGCAATATCCCATAATCAGTTGTATCAAAAGCCTTCTTTAGGTCAATGAAAACACTCACTGCATATTTTCTTTTATCAGTGCATCCTGTTATCTCTTCCACTAGCTCCATTAGAGCCATGGAAGTTGATCTAGATGATCTAAAACCGTATTGACTGTCATTTAGTAAGTTATGTTTGTCAATAAAATCATCCAGTCTTTTCACAAATAGTTTCTCCAGTATCTTTGAGAACTGTGATAGTAAGGAAACAGGTCTATAATTTGTGAATAGATGTTTATTGCCGGCTGGAATAACTTTAGCCAGTTTCATTTTATCTGGGAAGGTGCCTGTTTTGCACGACAAGTTACACATATGAGTTAGTGGATCAGCTATTCCCTCAATTATTTTCTTTATCATTGACATATAAATGTCATTCCAATCAGTGGAAGTTTTGTTGGTACTTCTCTTTACAATATCAATAATTTCCATCCTATTAACAGTTCCCATAGACATTGAATCTGCATTTCTCTCGTCATTCCATTTCAGCTGGTTTCTTTCCAGTATCTTTTATTTCTAGAGCAAGATTGGGCCCAACGTCAGCAAAAGGCCCGTTTCCACTGAAGAAGTTCCTGGTACTATTTGAGGGGCAGGAACTACTACAGGAACGTCCTCTCGCTCGGACCTCGCAACCGCCGTGTCTCCACAGAGAGCGGAGGACGAGGAAGGTTCCCTTAAAGTTACAGGCTCTGGATGTGACGTGATTGATGCGCAACCATTTTGACCGGGGCAACGTAGAGACGCTGTTAGCTGTTAGCTGTTAGCCAATAGCGGTGTCTGTAATAACTCACTAAATGGCCCGTGAAAAAAAATATTTTTTCCAGCGGATGTCTTAGTTACAACATGATTGAGCTAACTGGAGTAGTTTCATGTCGTATCCAACAACGGGAGGCTTTTAACAGATGACGTCCTGATGTTAGCTTTGCTGTTGCTGTTAGCTGTCCCTGTCAGCGGCAGCCACTGATGCTTTCTAGACATCGTGATTTCTCAAAACTGAATAAATACCACACATAGCAACACAAAACTGCTTTGCTAGCTCAACCATGTTGTAACTAAGATATCCGCTGGAAAAAATAATTTTTTCACGGGCCATTTAGTGAGTTTTTTTTTTTACATGGCGGCGGAAGCTATATGAACGAGCTAACTCTCGTCTGCTGAGTTTTAAAAATGTCGGCTATTTTGTTGCTTTCTGTTGATGTCACATCCCTCCTTGAGTATATCCAATCAGCACCAAGTAACCCTCAAGCCCCAGCCAGGAGTCTTTCGGGGCCGTTCTGAGCACCTACTCCGAGGCAGGGACTTGTTTAGTCCCCGTACAAGTTCCGGAACTCTGTCCTTCGGGGTGGATCCTGCGGTGGAGACACGCACCAACGACCCCGACCCCGTAAAATTACTCCGAAGTTCCTGCGGTGGAAACGGGCCTAAAGAAGCTATTAAAACCATCAACCACATTCTTCATTGTAACAATTTGCCTTCCCTTATCTGTAAAGTGATCAGGATATGTTTGATTTATTTGTTTATTTCTAATAATACTATTTAATATATTCCATATACCTTTAACATTATTTTTATTCTAATCTAGTAGTTTAGTATAATAATCTTTCTTGCACACTCTCATAATAGTTATTAACCCTTGACACCTGGAGCGGCATCACTTTTCTTGTGCTGCTTCCAGACACCTTTCGCAACTATTTAAACCTTTGAACGCTGAGCTAATTGGTGCGATTTCTTTCAAAAACATGGGGAAAAAAGGCAACGAGCAACTTGATAAGAAAATATCCCACAAATAATAAAAAATTAATCAATTTAGAAACTAATTGTTAAAAGCGAGGGTAAAACTATATTTACAATTATCATTCTTATATATTAAAATTATGTCACATAATTACTATAATTTTTAAGCTCTTTTTCCAGGTAATTTCCGTCTTTGTTTATTTTTAACTTTTTTTGTTGTTGTAATTTTCTTCTTTTTTCTTTTATCATTTTCTTTTATATGTGTATACATACATACATATATATATACACACACACACACACACACACACACACACACATATATATATGTATATATTTCTTTTTTGTTTTTATTTTTGCTTTTTCAATTTTTTTTAATTTGCTAAATTCTTGCTTATTTTTTGGGGGGTAATTTCATGTGTCGTTGCTCATTACCCTCTTGCCATGTTTTTGAGAGAACTCAAGCCACTTTGCTCGGGTTTCAAAGGGTTAATTTATTTTTGTATTTCTTATATTTAAACTCTGCCTCTTTCGTTTTATTTTTTATAATAAGTCTGTACAAACTATTCTTTTTTTTACATGCATTTTGAAGCCCCTTGGTCATCCAGGGGTTTCCTGCATAGCGGTTCTTAGTGCTATACTGTTTACGAGGGCAGTGCTTATCATGTAGATCTTTGAATGTATCTAAAAATAAGTCATAAGCCTTATCTGTCGCTGTTTCATTATATACACTGATCCAATTCCAATTCATTAGATCATTTTTTTAAAGCAGCTATAGATTCTTCAGTCCTTATTCTCTTATATTTAATTTTCTTTAACTCCCTCTTTTTTTTATAATTACATTCATAAATTAGAAAGACAGACAGGATTATCACTTTTATCTTTCATTAATATTCCACTTATCACTTTACTTTTCATACTATTTGTAAAAATATTATCAATTAGGGAGGCACAATGAGATGTTATTCTGGTTGGTTTGGTTATTGTTGGGAAAAGACTCAAACTATACATTATTTCGATAAATTCATTTGTTGATTTATGCTTGTTTGGATTCAGCAAATCAATGTTATAATCCCCACAAATATAAGTATTTTTTTGTTTTGTTGAGGTAAACAATCTTTACATATTTGTCATAAACATGTCAATATTGGATATTGGAATATTGGATTTATTCTCACCAATTCTATTTCAATAGTAATACTTTCCATTATATCATCAATTGTTACTGACAAGTTATCAAGAACCTTGTAAGATAGACCTTCTTCAACAAACAGAGCCACCGCACACCAGGTCCATTTGCTCTACTGGTGCAATGAAACCCATTATCCCTTACTAAGAAATCGCACCCCCTCTCTGCATGTATCCATGTTTCTGAAATGGCAATTATATTGAAGGGTTTTTTGAAAATCTTTTATACTTTGAAAATTTGCAAAAAGACTTCTACTATTAAAATGGATAATGGATATACCAAGGTCATATTTAATAGTAGTATTGAACTGTTCCTCTGTGTAGTAGCAGCAATTTGCATAGATGTTGTCAAGAAGGTTCTGATCGGGATCTATGTCTTGTTCAACTTCTATCATGAGTAAAGCATAGAAGTACAAATAGTGCAGTACATACAACAATGGCAACTTATCCCTGAGAAGACGGCAAAAGTAAAAATTAAAAACTACTAGTCTCTATCAAATCTTTCAAATTGATCCCTGCTCCTAATGCACACACCTTTGGAATTCTCTGGTGCACCATTTGGTTTAATAAAAACCTTACAGTTGACAGTCCAAGTGGTCTGAATTTTGCCGTTTCTTGAGCTGTCTTGCCTTCCTAAAGGCATGTTTGAGCCGAGAATAATCCAGAGGAGTGAATGAAAGGATTATCCACAAGTCTTTTTTTATCCTTTCACACAATATACCAACATGAGGGAGTTAACCCTGCAGATGCTAATTATGCCTCACTGCTCCTCTTCAGGTTTATAGAGTTTTTACAGAGTGATGCAGATAACAACTTGTGGTCCAGTATTTCAGGCTTTGGAGCTAACTGACTCATAAATAATCTGGATCAAACATTCCTTTCAGCCAATAACTGAACTGTAAGTGAGCAGCATGTTTGAACGATGAATGATTTAGAGGAGTGATTGAGAGCATTTTATTCAGGTGCTTTATGAGCAATATTGTAATTAATCTCCATGTCATCAAGATGTTATCAGTTCACCATGACAGCTCTTCATTTTGTTCCTCTAGTACTGTATGAAGTTTGATAGTTTTACAAAATGATGGTAAACTTGTGGGTCAAGTCTGCCTTTCAGCCAACCTGTTGATTCAGGATCAGTTTTATCAGTGTAACATAATGTGTTTTACTACAGAGGTGAGGATACACCTTTAGAGCATGATGTAAATGGTTCCTTCAGACAAATGATCAGTATGTTCATTTTTTAGAGTCTTTCAAAGTCCACATACAGCCCCATCAAAGCACTGTTACATTACCATAGGCTGATTGATTTGACTGTATTATGCTAATGAGCAGGTATTTGTAGGTGTTTAGCAGACACACTCTGTATCAGTGAGGCACGGCTCTTTTTCTGCTGTCAACATCAAATCATGACAAAATGTTCTCTTCTTGTTGCAGTTTCTATCGCTGGTGTCGAGACTCAGGTACAGTCAAGTTCTTTGGGAATCTGTTCTGTGCAGCAGCAGAGAGAGAACAGCAGACAGGAGAGAAGATACTGGAGCTGTTATCATCACTGTGCTCATATCAGACATTCCCTATCAGTGACTGGTTTGGTGATGATGAGGAATATCAGAGTGGTTTCCTCCTGGATCTGTGCTCTCACCTGAAGGACTGTGAGACTCAAACAGGTCTGAGTGTCCTTCCATCAGTACAGTCAGTTTTCCAGTCAGCTCCTGCAGTCTGGGTCATAGACCTCTCAGAGAGAAAGACCTCCATCCTGGAAGTGCTGAAACTCCAGTCAGAGAAGAAACAAGTGGAGCTGAGAGGCTGGTCAGATGAAGAGAGTGAAGTGAGGAGCTTCCTGCAGTGTGTGCCTTATATCTCACGGCTCAGGTAAATGAATTGTTCTTCATGTGACTTCAGTGCACATTTGTCAAGTTGTGTTCTTACATCTACAGCAGCTCACAGGTAGTTTTAAGGTGAAGGTACATTTTCAGTTGTCATTGGGTCTCATTCATGAAACGTGAGCAGAAGGAATTTGTGTGTAAACTGTTCGCAGACGGAAATTTACGTGCATGTCCGCATTCATCAATATTTAGTAGCTCCGATCTTTTCGTAGCTACTAACAAAATCTACTCCTGACCACTCGTAGTGCTTGTGTAAATTTAGTAAAACACATAAATATTGCTTTTCACTATTGGAAATTACAATTTTAATTCGTATTGCGCTCTGTTATGTACACAATACACAGATGCCTTTGAAACACGTAATCTAAACATGACAAAATATTAAAAATATAACACAATTAGTTAAATTATTTGGCAATTAGCAGGTTTAAGATCCAGATTAGGTTCATGATTGTGAATTATCTACGTAAATTGACTCAATAGGTTACATGTTCTTTCTACATGTTGAATGATGATAATAAAAATATCTGTAAGGACAGCTGGATCACAGCCTTCGGCCTCGGTGCCTGGTTCAGCAGGGGCAGCAGGTGGTGGAGCCACGAAGGAGCGTGCGCCAGCTGAAAGAATTATTTATTTATTTATTTGGCTTTTTAATCATTTGAATGAATAAATCTGATTTGAAAATGATTAATTTACGTTGTATCAAACAGAGCTTTAGGCTATAAAGATTCAAATAATTTGAAGACGGTGCATACAAACTGCTGCAGGCTATATGTTATCCGTATCATTTGTTTAAATAAATGTTTAATAGCTCTACATTCCGACAGCCATCACTGATTTAGAGTTTATCCATTACGCACAAAACATCTCTGGTTTCCTGTTCACACCAGTGTTGTTTTCGTCAACGATGACGATGACGAAATTATTTCGTTGACGCCCCTTTTGTTGATGACGATAACAAGACGGTGACGAGATAAACTTGGCTCTTTGATGACTAAAACATGACGAGACTGTGTGAGTTTTCGTTGACGAGACGAGAATGGACGTAAATGTTAGTAGGTGGTCTGTCAGACGTTTAAAATACATGATATTTCTGCTTCTTGTACGTGTAATCTAATGTCCGGTTTTCCGTGTGTGTGTGTGTGTGTGTGTGTGTGTGTGTGTGTGTGTGTGTGTGTGTGTGTGTGAGTGCAGCACGGGCCGCTATTTCTGTCCGAGCCCGATATTATGAACAAAGCACTGAGTGTGTGTCACACAGTTGTTACGGTTACAGGGTATTTAACAGGCCGGACGTGCTCAGCTGAGAGTGAGACCTCCGTGTTTGAGACGGGAGCGGAAGGTCCGACGCTTCCAGCGAGAGGAGAGAGAGACATTAAACAAAGTAAGATAAAATAGGAAAAAAACTTGTCTCCCTCTTTTATTTTATTTTCAGCGTTTAATCAAGGCGGAGGCGGGCGGCAGGAGGTCTTGAGGTCTCTTCTTCCAGCGAGGGGAGAGGTAGAAACAAACAGCCAGTGTGTGTCTGTGTGTGTTATGTTCAGGTGTTGTCACGTAAATAACAGCGCCCAAGCAATAAACAGGACAGACACTAGGATTTTATTTATTTTTACACTACATTTTCACTGAAAGCTGACCGAATCCGACCCCAGCCCGAATACAATTTATAGCTACATTTTTTACTAAATCGGGCCCGACCTGTCACGATGTGTTGAACTTATAGATCTGCTATTTTCACAACTTATGTGTGACACTCTTGTATGATGAAGTAGGTCTAGGGCATCAATTCATGAAAAAAACAGTTGAAATATGTTTTTTTTTTTTTTTACTAAAACTGACTAAAACTAGACTAAAACCTTTTTGAGTTTCGTCGACTAAAACTATCATATAAAAATGACTAAAATTTGACTGAAACTAATAAGCATTTTAGTCCAAAAGACTAAAACTAAGACTAAATCTAAAATGCCTGCCAAAAACAACACTGGTTCCCACTTCAGTCAAAACCCCACAAATGAATCTTCTGTTTGTTTGGTGACGGCTGTATTTTGTGTGTGTGTGCTTATGTGTTTCTTTGCCTCCAGTTTCATATCAAACCATTTACGCTTCACCTCTGACATGGTTCTTTGTACTATGGAGACAACATTAACAGCATGTGTTACCTCCCTCCAGGCCTTCGCTTTGTCTGTCACATCACCACTAACTGAAGAAAATAAAATGTTTTTTCATAAGTCCACTTCACCCAAAATTATTTCCATCTCCGCTTCGGATAATTCTTTTTTCTTTCTCTTTCTTTCTTTGCGCCATGACTGACAGGTTGACAGGATGCACCTACACCTCCTTATATGGTGCTCATTGGCTATTCATGGGCGGGGATTTATGCTAATTGCTGATTACCGGGAGCGCGCTGTCACTTACAATGGATTGGCATTCGTGATCATACACACGTGTTTACGATCAAATCTGAGTTTCCCGCAGCGTTCCTGAATCCGGAGTAGGTTTTTAGTAGAGCAGGCTTTTATGTGCAAATCTACACACAGATTTACTCACTTTTCATGAATGAGACCCATTATGTTTAGTTTTATAGATGGCATGTCTTTATTCCATGCACCCAGATGTACTTCTTCCTAAATTAGCCAGAGTTGTGCAGATCAACACCCTCAGCAACACTCTGACAGAGAGCTGCTCATCTCCCATGAACTGATTAGTGTTTACTCCATCAAGCACCAAGTTTGTTACTTTGAGGCTGTTTTCATCAGTCATCTGTGGAGTCAGTAAAAAGTAAGAGAGACTCAGCTATAATGATGTGACCCAACAAGCTCCAGCAATGTAAGCAACAGAGACCATTAACATTGTGTTGATGATGAGGAGTTCAGCTCTTCTTCAGGACCAGTGATGGTCTCTCTTTGTTTAACAGTTAAATATTCTCAGGGATGAAGCAGAAGTTTCTTGCATTAAAATATAGCCACACATGATGGATCCTCTTTAAGGACATCGATGTGTTAGTGTTGGATTTACTGTCTGAGTCATCTGAAGACATTTTTGAAGTTGTTCACCTTTTGAAGACTGAATCTGAAACATATTGTGTCACAACATGTGATTGGTCATGAAAGCTGGGTTGGCTGCTGATTGATTGGCTGATTTGATTCCAGGAGAGCCAATCAATGTGCAGTGACTGAGCAGGATGTTTGAACAGAGAATAATCCAGAGGAGTGTGTTCAGACCCGGCTCAAGTGGCCATACAAAAGGGAGACACACCATGATTAACAGTTAACAAAGGATATTTTATTAGAAACAAATCAAACCAAATTAGACCAAATTAACAAATATAACAAATAACTAAGTAAGGGCAACATATCGAGTGTGAATGTCAGTGATATCAGTACTATGTGTACGTATTAAATGATGAGTGTGTGAGAGTGTGTATGCGTAGGTGTTGGAGAGTGCATGAAAGCAAAGAAACTAAAACATCACCAAACCAAACCAGAGTGGTTGCCTGTAGGGAGAAGCAGAGACTGGGTGAATGAATGAGCACAGCTTTATCACTTTCAGTGCACCAGGCCCAGGTGCACTGAGTTACAATCAAGTCAGCCTGGGAGAGACAGGCCTGACAGACTAACAGCAGAGACACCCTAGATGACACAGGGATCATCACAGAGTGAATGAAAGGATTATTCACAAGTGTTTTTTTATCCTTTCAAACAAAATACCATGTGATGAAGACGTGAGGGAGTTAACCCTGCAGATGCTAATTATGCCTCACTGCTCCTCTTCAGGTTTTATAGAGTTTTACAGAGTGATGCAGATAACAACTTGTGGTCCAGTATTTCAGGCTTTGGAGCTAATTGACTCATAATAATCTGGATCAAAACATTCCTTTCAGCCAATAACTGAACTGTAAGTGAGCAGCATGTTTGAACGATGAATGATTTAGAGGAGTGATTGAGAGCATTTTTATTCAGGTGGCTTATGAGCAATATTGTAATTAATCTCCATGTCATCAAGATGTGATCAGTTCACCATGACAGCTCTTCATTTTGTTCCTCTAGTACTGTATGAAGTTTGATAGTTTTAAAATGATGGTAAACTTGTGGGTCAAGTCTGCCTTTCAGCCAACCTGTTGATTCAGGATCAGTTTATCAGTGTAACATAATGTGTTTTACTACAGAGGTGAGGATACACCTTTAGAGCATGATGTAAATGGTTCCTTCAGACAAATGATCAGTATGTTCATTTTATAAGAGTCTTTCAAAGTCCACATACAGCCCCATCAAAGCACTGTTACATTACCATAGGCTGATTGATTTGACTGTATTATGCTAATGAGCAGGTATTTGTAGGTGTTTAGCAGACACACTCTGTATCAGTGAGGCACGGCTCTTTTTCTGCTGTCAACATCAAATCATGACAAAATGTTCTCTTCTTGTTGCAGTTTCTATCCCTGGTGTCGAGGCTCAGGTGAAGTCAAGGTCTGTGGGAATCTGTTCTGTGCAGCAGCAGAGAGAGAACAGCAGACAGGAGAGAAGATACTGGAGCTGTTATCATCACTGTGCTCATATCAGAGGTTCCCTCTCAGTGACAGGTTTGATGATGATGATGATGAGGAATATCAGAGTGGTTTCCTCCTGGATCTGTGCTCTCACCTGAAGGAATGTGAGACTCAAACAGGTCTGAGTGTCCTTCCATCAGTACAGTCAGTTTTCCAGTCAGCTCCTGCAGTCTGGGTCATAAACCTCTCAGAGAGAAAGACCTCCATCCTCCTGGAAGTGCTGAAACTCCAGTCAGAGAAGAAACAAGTGGAGCTGAGAGGCTGGTCAGATGAAGAGAGTGAAGTGAGGAGCTTCCTGCAGTGTGTGCCTTATATCTCACAGCTCAGGTAAATGAATTGTTCTTCATGTGACTTCAGTGCACATTTGTCAAGTTGTGTTCTTACATCTACAGCAGCTCACAGGTAGTTTTAAGGTGAAGGTACATTTTCAGTTGTCACTGTGTTTAGTTTTATAGATGGCATGTCTTTATTCCATGCACCCAGATGTACTTCTTCCTAAATTAGCCAGAGTTGTGTGCAGATCAACACCCTCAGCAACACTCTGACAGAGAGCTGCTCATCTCCCATGAACTGATTAGTGTTTACTCCATCAAGCACCAAGTTTGTTACTTTGAGGCTGTTTTCATCAGTCATCTGTGGAGTCAGTAAAAAGTAAAGAGAGACTCAGCTATAATGATGTGACCCAACAAGCTCCAGCAATGTAAGCAACAGAGACCATTAACATTGTGTTGATGATGAGGAGTTCAGCTCTTCTTCAGGACCAGTGATGGTCTCTCTTACTGTTTTACAGCAAAATATCATCACAGCTAATAACACACATAGAAATGGACTATTTTGTCCTAATGTATGTGTTTTTTCAAAGTCTCATCCTTGTTGAATTACATTGTACATTCAATGATTTTTAATACAATATGTCTCACACTTTACCTTTGCTGTTTTCACACTTCTGCCATATTATTGTGTTTCAGCTGTGGTCCAGAGTTCTTCCAGAGCGTGTGCACATTAATCTCTGTAAGATCCAGGCAGGAGGCCGAGCAGTTGGCCTCTTTGCTGCAGCTGCTGGGGTTCACCCTGCTGTTAACGGGGGAGTTGCACCTGAACACCTGCCGCACTGTGGGAAGAGTCCTCGCACTTTGTGGATCTGAAGTGAATCTCACTCTCACACCACAGAAGATGTCTGTCAGAGGAGCCTCCGTCCTCTTCAGACGTACAACACGTCTTCACAGTCTGAGGTACAGATTTATAATTACTGTTTTCCCCCGATAGCACCGTCTTGTCCAGTTTGAATGTTTAGTTCGTGGTGACAATGATTCATGTCAGGACTGCTTTTTTTTTACGGCCATCTTTATTTTCAGGCTTTCCAATGACATGGCCTTGCTCCTGTGTCGATGGGTGAGAAGACGAGTGGACTGTCTGCTGACTGTCGAAGAGCTTTCTCTCTCACCTCAGAAAGCCAAACCATCAGAGAGAGTGTTGTTGAAGGTTGTCAGTAATGTGGCGTCCCTGCTGAGATACTGGACAGTCAGACGGTTAGACCTGACTGAGTTCTGTGCTCCTGCTCAGGGTCTCATTCCACTGCTGCTCCATGATGGCCCTCTGACACTCAAGTAAAAGTCTTTCCTGAGCCTTAAATGCCTACCATTGAGTGAAAATGTATTCATTTAATTTCTGACATATATTCTTAATTTTTATCTGCAGACTGAGTAAAGAGATCTTCCAGCAGCTGCTCTTCCTCCTCCATGAAATCCAGGACAAGGACTTGACCCAGCTCTTCTTGACGAAGGTTGGTGGAGACCTCACCTCCTGCTGTCTGAACTGGGAGCTTCTTCACTATCTGCTGCAGCAGTCATCATCTCACACCTTCACTGTGAACCTGAGGAAGAACAGCTTCTTACAGAAGAGCATCACACGTCTGCTTCCCTTTCTGGACAGGATTGTGTTTAAAAGGTGATCACTTTACAGTTTGTCCCGTTTACTCTTTTCCATGTGTTGCTGTTGTGGCTTGTTATACTAAACAAAGTGTCCTGGTTTCAGGATCAGTCCCAGCTTTGTGTTGGCTGCCATCAGAGAGATCTATGACGCTCGTGCCCGTCCCATTATACCCAGTTTACTGAGGTCATTTGATCATGTGATCAACCTGAACTGCAGAGAGATGGACTCAGGACTGTGTGCTCTGCTCTTCACCCTCAGACACAGTGTCAGAGTTAAACTAAACCTCGTGTGGAGCTCCATACCAGCAGGGGGAGACACAGTCCATCCTCTTTACACTGGACAGATGTCTCAGCTCAGGTCAGACATTGGTGGCCTGGACAGGCCTTCTTTCATTAGTATATTGTCTGTCACTCTATCAGTTATAATCACAAAGTACTCACCAAGTTAACGGCTGAGATCTGTGAGCATGGAGCTGAAAACAAGTCTGACGGGTCAACAAACACGAGGAATCAGACCGGTTGGAAACAAACCAACACTTTTAAACCACTTTATGTGGAAGTCAGTACAGTGGGACAATGTTAAAACAGGACGTTTGTTTTTAGTGTGACGGATGTTTGAGTCATAACTTTGCTGTTTACCTTTGTTTTCTCTTCCAAATGTGTTTGTCTAACTGCAAGGTTTGTTTCTAGCCCGTCTGATCATCTGACTGCTTGTTTCTTGACCAATCAGAATGCTTGTAAGTGATGTTATCATGTTCACAGATCTTCTCTATTAACGTGATGACAAAAGCTGTCATAATACGATTATAATTTTCAAATAACAATTATCCTTTAATTACTGTAAAAATTCAATTAAAAGCCCCGACAGGCATTTACTTACCTACTTAGGCTGGTCTCAACTAGAGGCCTGGTCTGGTTGCCAAGCAGCTCATTTTTAGAAGATGTATAAAAGTGGTTGTTGGCTACTGACTTGAGCTAACTTTAGTCAGTTGCTAAGAGCGTGCATACAAATATAAATGTTTAAAAATGTTGGTAATATGAAGATGCTACACATCATGAGCTCCGTTACATTTTCACAGTTCAAACATCAGTTCATTTTATTAAAACCATGAACACAAAGGCGACCATAATTCACTGAGATTTAAAAGCATGGCAAATAAGAGACATGAAAATAACACGGTGAATCCCTACGTTTCCACTGAAGCTGTCGTTAAGTCAGAATATTTGTGTGTTCCTTGATTACCCTGTAAGTTGGTCATATTCCTTTAGTGCGTACGGGTCCTCAGATCAAAAGATTCAAAAGGGTTTTTCATAATATTTAATCTAAGTTATGAATATAGTTTTAAACAGGATAAAGTGGAGTGTGTGTCGGGCCAGGTGCTGTAATCCTCGGTGCCTTTGTCCTAACTCTGAAGTGTTCTCTCTCGGAGCTAAATCAAATCAAATAATAATAATTCCTTGCATTTCAATAAGGTCCTCGCACCACTTGGTGCTCGGGCCCTAATGATTCATAACTGATATATTATCCAAAGCCTCATTTTTAAACAAATAATATTCATACTGGTTTAAAAACAATGTGATTGTATTTCCCATCTTTGCTGAGCTGCAGTTTGTCTGAAAGGAGCTAAAGGCCTCTCCTGAATACAGGCCTGTTGATTCAGAGCCCGGGTTATTTCTGAAGTTTTACAGTAACATTATTTGTGTCTTTTTATTTGGAGTAAATCTGAACCTGCAGAACATTCTGGTAACTGAATTTTTCCTTCCAGTGTTGACAGGAACCTGCTGCTGAGGTTGGTCCACCGCTGTGCTGCCTCTGACGTCCAGCAGGGGGCAGCAGCAGTCAACCTGCTCAGGACTGTGCAGCACAGGCTGGATCTGTCCTGCTCCTCCTGTGTGGAGCTGGACCAGAGGGAGACTCTCAGTCTGACTGCTGACGACTGCAGGGCCGTCTCTGCCATCCTGAGACACAGCAGCCAGGACACACAGGTCATCCTGCAGGACTGCGAGGTGGAGGACAGTGGACTGGACCTGCTGTTTCCTGTTCTATACAGAGTCCGCCTCAGGTGGGAAAGACCATGAAATGCCTGCAACCAGAGAAGGACTTGTTTTCATTCATGTTTCTGCATCGTCACAGTCTGCTCTTTACTGTGTCTCCTGTTCAGAGCCAGTAAAGCTGTCCTCCTCCAGCTGGTGTCCCTGGTTCCTGTGAACAGTGAGAGGGACACAGTGAGACGGGCAGTGTCCCTCTGTAGAGCCTTGGGTGGAGAGCTGGACTTCAGTCACTCCACACTGGATCAGAGGGCCTGTGCAGCTTTAGCCCTGATGCTGGACTCGTGTGAAGAGCTGACAGAGCTGGACCTCAGTCACTGCCGGCTCACTGACCAGCTGCTGCTCACACTCAGCGCAAATCTGCACAAAGTACAAGTCCTGGAGTGAGTATTTGAGAGTCTGTTACAGCAACAGGTCGAGTCTGTGCGCGCTTTGAAAAGAGCCGGTAATGTCAGCTTCTCACAGTTTAAAGAGCTGAGACGACAGCAAGACGGCTTTTCTGGAGGACAGTGTTCCTTCAAAGATAAACAGCTCCCCGAGTGATAAACCCCAGGTGTAGGGCGGCCGCACACTTTTTTAACAGCATTAATCCTGTGCTAGTATTTGACCCTTCATCCTTCCCTCACTTATAGTTTCGAACAGTGACAAACCAAAGCAAGTTCGATTTACACTGAAACAAAACAATATGTATATTATATACGGTGTTGTACAAAAGTTTGGGCAACCCTGGTCAAAATGTCTTTTACTGTGAGAAGGTAAGTAAGTCGAAGATGAACTGATCTCCAAAAGGCATGAAATTAAAGGTGAAACATTTCTTAGATATTTTGAACAAGATAACTTTTAATTTCAATCTTTTACAGTTTCAAAATAACAAAAAATAAAAAGGGCCTGAAGTAAAAGTTTGCCCCCCTGCTGGGTCAGTGCTCAGTAGCGCCCCCTTCTTCTAAACACTTCATGTTCCAGCTCAGAGTCATTCACTTCTTGTTTTGAGGATTTTCTTCTAGCTCTGTGAGATTCTTGGGCCGTCTTCACGCTCTGCTCTTTGAGCTCTATCCACAGACGTTTAATGATGTTTAGGTCGGGGACTGTGAGGGGCGTGGCCAAACCTTCAGCTGGCTCCTCTTGAGGTCGTCCGTGGTGGATCTGGAGGTGTGTTTAGGATCATTGTCCACTCCCCTATTTCTTCTCCAAACATACCTGTGCTCATGCTGAATGTAGTGGTGAGGACACAGGACAGGTTTTCCTCTGATGACTCTTCCATGAAGGTCACACCTGTCCAGGTGTGTCTGCACAGTACAACAGTGCACCACCACTCTTCCTTTCTAACAATCCTACGAGCAGCTCTCTCACAAAGTTTTCAGCTTGACCTCCACAGTTCCTGTTAACTGCCATTTCTTACTGACATGACACACTGAGGAAACAGCTCCTTGAAAACACTCTGCTATCTTCTTCTAGTCTTCATCAGGTCTTTTAGTTTTCAGAGTGCTAGGCAGCTGTTTAGAGGAGCCCATGGCTGCTGAGTGTTGGGACAAGGTTTCAGGAGTCAGTTGAAATTTGCATCACCTGGCCTTTCCTAACGATGACTGTGAACAAGCTCATTAAGCTCTGAGACCCTGAGAAAAGCTGTCTGAGAGCTCAGATGTCTTGAGGTACCCAAACTTTTGCACGGTGCTCCTTTCCTGTATTTCACTCTGAAATTGTACATTTTGATGACACCTTTTCATGCCTTTTGAAGATCAGGTAATCTTCCACTCACATCATTTTCACAGCAAAGTAAATTTTGACCAGGGATCCCTGAACTTTTGCAGGCCACTGAAAACCAAAAGTCCTGAACAATAATTCGTAGACATGCACAGTAGTGTTCATGCCTCATTTTTGTATTTTTTGATAATCTTATTTTTTTAGATATTTACAAAATTCTAATCAGCATTTTACACATTTTCATTTCCTTTTCAAAACAAATTCACTCATGTGACTGTTACACATTTCTGTTTTGCATGTTCTAAACTTTGTTTTTCTTAAACATCTAAATTCCTCTTAGTTCATGCCGACTCACTCTTCTGAAAGCAACTTATTTTTTGACTTCATACATTTATTGTACAGTTTTATATTCCATCAGAACTCTACATGTGAGAGCTTGTGATTTTATAAATAATTTCTCGGTTTACAATTCTCAGCGCTCTCCTCTGTGACTCTGTGTAGAGGACGGTCAGTTATGCTGCAGTGTGAGAAAACTGAAATAGTTACTGCAGATACTCAGCTGTGCTTCATTAGAAATGATACAGTGCACATACCTGGTGATGACGAGAGGATTTTGAGTGACTGAAGAAGCAAAAGCAAAACATAAGTTGTTTTTGTTGTTGTAGTGATTGTGGAGAGGTCTGAGGTGTCTCGTGACGAGCTGGTCTGAGCAGACTGAAGCACAAGTGAACATAACGTGTGCTTGGACGGTACCTGCTCTGCCTCCAGCAGCAGCAGCCGGCTGATAGAACGTACAGTAATAAATGTACCTCTGTGTCACTGTTTACAGTCTGAGTCACAATAACCTCACTGATGCGTCAACTGGCACGTTACTCCAACTGGTCTTCACCAACCCCTTCATTCACACTGTGAGGTACGTGAGCATACATACATTTATGGAGACATCATAGGCTAACACACAGATCATTACTAACTTTACATCAGTTGAATGAACACTGTCACACATATTATTCTGTCTCTGCTTTGGTGTTTTTCAGACTTTTCGGGAACAAGATTATGGACAGAACATACTTTGACAAACACATTTTGAAATATGGTGAACTGGTCGTCAGCGTGCTGGAACTGTGCTCATCAGGGAATAACTGTCTTATGTTTCATGATAAAAATGGAAGTATCTCTGCAGTTCGAGTACTAATACTGTGATGGAGGTAGTCAGTTTATATGGAGGCCAAGAGCTGGCAGCAATGTTTGATAATAATTATGTGGAGATCATGACTTACAGTGGCTGCAAAAGTTCTGGCACCCCTGGCCACAAATCTTTTACTGTGAGTAGTTCAGTGAGTAGAGGGTGAACTGATCTTCAAAAGACATGAAGGTAAAGATGAAACATGCTAGATCAGTGTATTCTTTTTGTTTTGTACAATTTAGAGTGAAAAAAGGAAGCGGCATCATGTAAAAGTTTGGGCACTCCAAGACATTTGAGCTCTCAGACGACTGTTACCAGGGTCTCAGACCTTCATTAGGTTGTTAGGGCTCTGGCTTGTTCACGGTCATCGTTAGGAAAGGCCAGGTGATGCTAATCTCAAAGCTCAATGGACGACCTGAAGAGGAGCCAGCTGAAGGTTCGGCCGCGTCCTACTTGCTTACCTATTCACAGCAAACAAAATTTTAGACCAGTGGTGCCCAAACTTTTGCATGTGACTATCTCTTGTTCTGGAGGTACTATACTTTCATGGTGCTCATATTTGTGATTGTTCTGTTGGGATCGCGAATTAATTATTTTTTAATGTGTCAAAACAAACAGAGCCATAACTGTTCTATCAGTATTATGAGTCAGCAGAATTTAACTTTTTGTACTTTGTGATATTGTTATTTTGGGATGAATGTTTAGTCAAAGGGATAGTTTGGGATTTATGAAGTGGGTCTGTATGAGGTACGTATTTATAGTCAGTAGATGGCGGTCAGCTCGCCCCCAGTTTGGGAGGCAGGAGTCCCAACAGGGAAGCTCAGTGACGTTGCTGTGGACGGGGGTTGATATCAAAACGTGGTTTAGCCATCTTAAAAGAGGCTATATTGAAGATTTTTTCAGTGCCTTACCTCGCTGTCAGACTGCTTTATCTTAACAACAAAACCTCTGTGTTCGTCCTCCGCTGCTGCACACTGTATCACTGCACAGCTCTGTTTGGGTCAGACTGTCAGAGATTTATGAAAGACACAACAAACAGATAGTAAAACTAAGTGATTGTGACAGTCACAACAAAGTGCCGCTCACTGTGGAGACAAGACGAGCCCTTATGAACCGAAGTATAGAGAAGAAAAACTCTTAGAGACTAAACGGACTGAAAAAAGAGTGAGAGAGGAAACTGCTGTGGAAACTGAAGGCCCAGAGCGAGCAGACGCTAACTGTGAACTGTACATGCATGATCACAGACCCAGACAGCTAACGCCACTGCTGCCATGTGTGGGACAACACAAGCACAGGAGCTTTCAGAATCAGAGGACGCCAGCGCTGCACGTACAGTCTGCATCACCAACCATCCAGAGTCCCCTGAGACCAGTGCAGACATGCGGCAAATGTCCCAACCCTGAAGGGCCTGAGGACGGTCTGCCCTCAAAGGTTTTGGCTCTCAGTACGTTATTGCATAATGACCGATTAGTAGACATCCACGAGTTTCATGGGCCGTGTTAAATTTAGCAGTCAGTAGAGGCAAACTGAGCCGGAATCACACACTCAACACGACAGCTGCTGGTGTTCTGTGATAACAACCAGCTCACAACATTTTATCGTGCTGTACCTAAGTGACATCACTTTCCTTGTGCTGATTTCACATGCTCTGTCACAAGTATTTAAACTTTGAGCAAATTAGTGCAATTTCTTTCAGAAACATCTGGCAATGAGCAACTTGGTAAGAAATGTCACACAAATTGCAAAAAAATTAATTGATTTAGTGAATTAATTTTAAACAAAAATAGGGAAAAAAGAAAAAAGCTTGGAAAAAATACATATAATTATTATCATTGTTAATTCATATTCAAAACTAGAAAAGCACTGAGAGAGTTTAGACTCCGGCAAGTAGGTGATATTCCCTCCCCCTCTGCATCAGAGTTTGCAGCCTGCATCACAATAAGGTTAATTGCATCACTATCATTATGAGGTTATATATGCCGTCACCATGGAGACACTGTGGTGTTTTTATTTTGTACCAACACAGAATATAATATGTTTTTTTTTTGGTATTTTTCACTTTCTTTTTTTCCAACACGAAACATTAATTTCAACTTTAGAATTATAACAGTATTTAGCAAGTAGAACAAGACGTGCTTTCTGGCCACCAGGTGGCGCTATTTTCACCGTCTTAATTGCTGCTGAGGCTGTCAGACCATAGACTTTAGTTATTATTTTATCCACTTTGCTTCAACCGATCACCACCAAAATTTTATCATCTGTTCCTTGTCCCATTATCCACCTTTCTTGAAAATTTCATCAAAATCCATTCATAACTTTTTGAGTTATTTTTCAGACAGACAAACAAACAGACAAACAGACCAACACCAGTGTAAACATAACCTCCTTGGCCGAGGTAGTTCTGGTAGAGAGTTATTAGAATATTTAAGCACTTTTTTCAGGTCATTTCCTTATTTGTTTGTTTTTAACTTATTTTTAGATACATTTTTTGCCAGTTTTTATGGGCCACTTCTTCGTTGCTAATTGCCTTCAACCCGAGTTTTTGCAAGAAATCCAGCCAGTGGAGTAATACAGTGCACGGCACCAACTAACCCTTTAAAGGTTGAGAAAATGACTCTTTGATAATATTTTAAAGCAAGGATATATTTTAAAAAAAATGTTTGATACATTGAAAAAATGTTAATGTGGGTATTTTTCATCTCTTTTGTCTCAATATGACGATTATCTTAGCTTTCCTCATTAAAGAAAAAACAATTTTATTTTGGTTGCTTTATAGAGGTGAAAATCTGTGTTGGCCAGTTACCAGCTGAGTGACTTTGTGTCAGGAATGGACCTCATTCTTCTGCTAAAAACCAGTTGTTCTAAAACATTGTAAAATGCACAGCTGTAAATATCCTCAATAAATACTTGATATGAAAGAGCCAAATGCCTGTCGCCTCATTATATTTAATGTATTATTTTGAGGTGTGTATGTTTGATTTACATTTATGAAATCATCACAAAAACCACCTCATTTATATTTAAACCATTTCAGTAACAAAGTTTAGAGGTTTTTCTGTTATAAATAAATAAATGATAAAGTTTCATGGATCATGAGACACACATGCAGACAGAGCATAGTTTTGAGGTTGTGCACATGAATCAGATGTTTTATGACATTGCTTCTCATGATCACCGCGGCCTTCCACAATGAGTGCAGGTGCTGAGATGTTACAGTCAAACGCTTTCATTGTAAGCTCACAGACACCAACGGGGTTTGTTCTCAGGCCTCCACAGCCAATCACACAACTGATGTAGGAGAGACAGAGTCAGAAAAAAATCCCATTGGCCCTCTCCAGCAGGGGCAGCACAGATGAACTCACAGGACACCAAAGAGCCACTGTCCAACACAAACGTCATGTATTCACACCCCAGTGGAGAAAAGGTTTCAGCTATTCTCTCCGCATGATAGGAGATTTCTTCTGACGCTACATCCAAGCTAGCAAAGTCACAATGTGTTGAGCCCAACGAGGCCCAGCAGAGGACACTTGTGGACAACTTAACACTGGTCTCAGTGAAAAACTAATAAGAGATGAAAACAAACAGTATTGATCCTTTTCTTCACTAACTTACCTTGACCTCTGCTATGCCGTGTCTTTAGCCTGGGGCTAGGCTAGCAGTTTCAGGGTTGTTGTTTTTTGTTTTGGAGATAATTCTAATCAAGCTCGTGATCTTGTTAATGAGCGTGGCTGTGTGTGGGTTGACGACCTACCCTTGAACATTTGCTGACAGATGTCACCAGACTGAAAGTGGAACTCCGAGAAGAACAAGTTAATCCATGATTTACCATCTGTAGCAACTGTGTAGTCAGAACTCCTCCCCCTCACGGGCAGGCATGGTGACGAAGCCTCTGTTCATGGTCTGGAGGTAAGTGATCCACCCTACAGGCCTCTCTACACCAGATGAGGACAGCTGGCTCCACTTTGGAGCGAAACCTAAGACACAAGTTTGCTCGACTCCTTCCATCCCAGAGCCTTGGATTCAGGTTGGGAGCCCGAAACACCGCCGAGGTTAACTCCACCTCCAGCTGCTCTCTCAGAGTTATAAATTTCAAGCTCTGGAAATCTGACTTCTTCATCTTCTTAGGTGCGTCTTGATACAGCTGGCTGTCATCTTTCTTGTCGGCTGCTCCCCCTAACTGGCCAGCAAATGGACAACTTTGACTTCCCTCCATCGCTTCCAGGTGCAGAGCGCTCCCCATTGGCTAATGCTAACCAACCAGATCAAGGCACAGGTTGTTAAGGGAGGTAGTGTCCAGACACCTCTCTGTGGTCATCTGTAGTCTCTTCCTGGTCAGTCAAAGTGGACCTATTTTGCTTTTTTCAGGGTCATATTGATATAAATACGTAATAGCGCAGCCTAGTGGAGCAGATTTATGTGCTTTACTGTCCAAAACACACATTACTTGTCTTATGCTGCTCACTGCTGCAGCACCTCTGTCTGAAACACTGTGTCTAGGCTTGTGTCCCGCCTCCCCAGCAGCCCAGTCTGCTCTGATTGGTCAGCTTGGTCTGTTTTGATTGGTGCAACACTTAGAGCGTGAATCTTATCCACCATGTCGGCCCCTGTGCTTCACCCTCACCTTGTCTTAACATTTACCACTGGATTCATGATAGAAAGATACGTTTGGTTGATGGACTGGATGATAAAGTTATGGACTCCAGAAGATCTGGGTGACGCTGGTGACAACAGGGCTGGATGACAGCAAGGTCGCCATGGTGACCAGATCCTGCCGTGCAACCAGAGAGCAGTCAGCTGATGGAGTTTCACCATACGACCTCATCGTTGGCAGGTGAGACTCTGTCAGTGGCTGCAGGATCAGCTGCTGACGGCATCATGTGTGGTTTCCTGTTTCTGAGCAGATGTGGCGAAGACTCGACGGTGGAGGTGGAGGAAAACGACGAGGGACCGTCCAACTCCTTCTCTTCCAACATGTTCCAGTTCTCCGGGAAGGATGGCGAGATCTAGCTGAAGGGTGAAGTGGAGCTGCGCCTCACAGAGGAGCAAAGCTGCTCTCAGGTCAGAGGGAGGAGGAAACACTCGTATACAACAACGTAAATCTTAAAGTGACAAAGATGAAAGTTCTCATTGTGCTGTGAGCTTCTTGTCACAGTCTTGATATTTGATATTTATCAAAGTGTTGCACAGCTGAGGTATCGATGCGTTTCCTGTTGTGATAGTGCCACAAAAAGCAGCTGTTTTTTACTGGGACGTCACTGCATGTCCTGTCACTGTGACATCAAAGCATAAGTTTTTAGGTTCAACATGATCTTTCCCAAACGATTACCAAGTTATTGTTAACCACAGCATTGTTGTTGTTGTTGTTGTTGTTGTTGTTGTTGAAATGTAGAGTTTTAATGTTTCTGCCACACAGTAACGCACAAATGTAACGTATAAAATTCATATATTTATACTACACAAAAAGCTAAATATGGACACAGTGTTGACCTCGGTGAAGCCGACACACCTGAGCGTCCTCTCTGTCTTACAGAGCTGTAACGATGGAGGCAAAAGGAGGTGCAGATCCTTCAGGTCTAGAGTTTATAGAAACTCGGCCTCATCACGATGTCCTGGAATAATTAAAGACAGCTTCCCTTCTGATGGATTACATGCTATGTATGAGTTTGTCGTGGTGATTTGACTTTTCTTGGAGCTAAAGATGTCGAGTTTGTCCTGTGGGTGGCGCCAGAGGAAAGGTCACGGGGTCGTTAGTATAAGAACAGGAGCAGGAGTGTGATCAGGAACATTTACGACAGTCTGACTGTAGATATTTGATATTTTAACCGTGACTCATCACAGTTTTGTCTCCTCAGGTGATTCCTGACTTCAGCTTCGTCCCAACAAGGAGCCTGAAATCTCAAAGTCTGAAGTGATCGTCGCTGTGAAACCACGCCGGCAGATAATCTTTATCTGATCCACCTCAGTGGTGGAAGTGGATGAAGTGAATCAGTGTGACAGGGCTCATCAGTCAGGAGGAACTCTGTAAAACCTCAAAGCATCTACGAGTCATCCTCTCACACAGAAGCTTCTGTGGCAACAGACTCCAAACTTTGACACCATGTTTTCTGTTTCATTTTACCTGCCGACTTTAAATGTGCACGGCTTAAATGTTACCTAATGAAAGCAGAGTGACAGGAAGTCAAAAGAAGTTTCAGCTGAAATCCTGATGTGAATGTGAACATCCAAATGTTGATTGTTAGAAGTTTGAAGAAACTGCAAATGAAGACTGTCGGTTAAATTCCCCCGAGACATGTTGTTGTACCCTGATTATTTTATCCTGAATAAATTAATAAACAAACAGCAGCCTCAGTCATTCAGCTTGTATTGTGTGTGTGTGTGTGTGTGTGTGTGTGTGTGTGTGTGTGTGTGTGGAGAGGAGTAAAGCTTTAAAAGGATCCAGATTTACATGAAACTGATTAAAAAAGAATTTTTTTCTCTGTGTACTTCTTGGCATACAATACTGTGACTTTTTCTCCACAAATTTTGTGGAGAAACTATACCAAGACGTCTCCCATGGCACTAATTGACTTTTTTCAGACCCTAATATAACTTTTCTAAGTTTTAGCCTTGCAGTATACAAGAATGTTTCTAATGTTTTTTTCAATTTACTATGACTGTAAAGTGTAAAGTTCCACTAATTGTCACACACCTGAGTGTGTGAAATTTGTTCTCCGCATTTGACCCATCCACTGAGGGAGCGGTGAGCAGCAGTGCCGCGCTCGGTAATCATGTGGTGATCTAAACCCCCTGTTTTTCATTACATTGCATTATGAGCTTTTTAGAAATTATTCCAGCATGCTATACTATAATTTCTGTGGGCAAACAATAATGACATTTTTTTTTTGCAGTATGTTTTCCATTCTGTGATATAACTTTTTTAGACATACTATGCGAAGGATTTTTTGAGAATTTTTTTCACGAGAGTATATGTAATCACATATTAGGGGAAAAAACAATCATAATTAAAGTCTAATGTTGGAAATATAGAGAAGACATCATAATATAGTATGATGTCAAAAATCCTGAAAAAAGTTACATAGTAAAATCGATAATTAAAAATCATACGATAAAACTCAATATATGATGATATCAAATATCGGAAAAAAAGTTGTAGTAAAATATACATTCAAAAAACATGAAAAAAAGTCATCGTATAGCATTGCGTCCAAAATCATATAAAAAAGTCATACTACAGCATGTCGTCCAAAATCATATGAAAACGTCATAGTATAGCATGTCGTCCACAATCATGAAAAAAAATCACAGTATAGCATGTCGTCCAAAATCATATAAAAAAGTCATAGTATAGCATGTCGTTCACAATCATGAAAAAATGTCATAGTATAGCATGTCGTCTGAAATCATGAAAAAAAGTCGAAGTATAGCATGTCATCCAAAATCATGAAAAAACGTCATAGTATAGCATGTCGTCCAAAATCATGAAAAAACGTCATAGTATAGCATGTCGTCCAAAATCATATAAAAAAGTCATAGTATAGCATGTCGTCCAAAATCATGAAAAAACGTCATAGTATAGCATCGTCCACAATCATATAAAAAAGTCATAGTATAGCATGTCGTCCAAAATCATATAAAAAAGTCATAGTATAGCATGTCGTCCAAAATCATGAAAAAACGTCATAGTATAGCATGTCGTCCAAAATCATGAAAAAACGTCATAGTATAGCATGTCGTCCAAAATCATGAAAAAAAGTCATAGTATAGCATGTCGTCCACAATCATATAAAAAAGTCATAGTATAGCATGTCGTCCAAAATCATATAAAAAAGTCATAGTATAGCATGTCGTCCAAAATCATGAAAAAAAGTCATAGTATAGCATGTCGTCCAAAATCATATAAAAAAGTCATAGTATAGCATGTCGTCCAAAATCATGAAAAAATGTCATAGTATAGCATGTCGTCCACAATCATATAAAAAAGTCATAGTATAGCATGTCGTCCAAAATCATGAAAAAACGTCATAGTATAGCATGTCGTCCACAATCATATAAAAAAGTCATAGTATAGCATGTCGTCCAAAATCATATAAAAAAGTCATAGTATAGCATGTCATCCAAAATCATGAAAAAACGTCATAGTATAGCATGTCGTCCAAAATCATATAAAAAAGTCATAGTATAGCATGTCGTCCACAATCATATAAAAAAGTCATAGTATAGCATGTCGTCCAAAATCATGAAAAAACGTCATAGTATAGCATGTCGTCCAAAATCATGAAAAAAACGTCATAGTATAGCATGTCGTCCAAATCATATAAAAAAGTCATAGTATAGTATGTCGTCCACAATCATATAAAAAAGTCATAGTATAGCATGTCGTCCACAATCATATAAAAAAGTCATAGTATAGCATGTCGTCCAAAATCATATAAAAAAGTCATAGTATAGCATGTCGTCCAGAATCATATAAAAAAGTCATAGTATAGCATGTCGTCCACAATCATGAAAAAATGTCATAGTATAGCATGTCGTCTGAAATCATGAAAAAACGTCATAGTATAGCATGTCGTCCAAAATCATGAAAAAACGTCATAGTATAGCATGTCGTCCAAAATCATATAAAAAAGTCATAGTATAGCATGTCGTCCAAAATCATGAAAAAAACGTCATAGTATAGCATGTCGTCCAAAATCATATAAAAAAGTCATAGTATAGCATGTCGTCCAAAATCATATAAAAAAGTCATAGTATAGCATGTCGTCCAAAATCATATAAAAAAGTCATAGTATAGCATGTCGTCCAAAATCATGAAAAAAAGTCATAGTATAGCATGTCGTCCAAAATCATGAAAAAACGTCATAGTATAGCATGTCGTCCAAAATCATGAAAAAAAGTCATAGTATAGCATGTCGTCCAAAATCATATAAAAAAGTCATAGTATAGCATGTCGTCCAAAATCATATAAAAAAGTCATAGTATAGCATGTCGTCCAAAATCATGAAAAAAAGTCATAGTATAGCATGTCGTCCACAAATCATATAAAAAAGTCATAGTATAGCATGTCGTCCAAAATCATATAAAAAAGTCATAGTATAGCATGTCGTCCAAAATCATGAAAAAAAGTCATAGTACAGCATGTCGTCCAAAATCATATAAAAAGTCATAGTATAGCAGTCGTCCAAAATCATGAAAAAACGTCATAGTATAGCATGTCGTCCAAAATCATGAAAAAACGTCATAGTATAGCATGTCGTCCAAAATCATGAAAAAAAGTCATAGTATAGCATGTCGTCCAAAATCATATAAAAAAGTCATAGTATAGCATGTCGTCCAAAATCATATAAAAAAGTCATAGTATAGCATGTCGTCCAAAATCATGAAAAAAAGTCATAGTATAGCATGTCGTCCACAATCATATAAAAAAGTCATAGTATAGCATGTCGTCCAAAATCATATAAAAAAGTCATAGTATAGCATGTCGTCCAAAATCATGAAAAAAAGTCATAGTATAGCATGTCGTCCAAAATCATGAAAAAAGTCATAGTATAGCATGTCGTCCACAATCATATAAAAAAAAGTCATAGTATAGCATGTCGTCCAAAATCATATAAAAAAGTCATAGTATAGCATGTCGTCCAAAATCATGAAAAAAAGTCATAGTATAGCATGTCGTCCAAAATCATATAAAAAAGTCATAGTATAGCATGTCGTCCAAAATCATGAAAAAATGTCATAGTATAGCATGTCGTCCACAATCATATAAAAAAGTCATAGTATAGCATGTCGTCCAAAATCATGAAAAAACGTCATAGTATAGCATGTCGTCCACAATCATATAAAAAAGTCATAGTATAGCATGTCGTCCAAAATCATATAAAAAAGTCATAGTATAGCATGTCGTCCACAATCATATAAAAAAGTCATAGTATAGCATGTCGTCCAAAATCATGAAAAAACGTCATAGTATAGCATGTCGTCCAAAATCATATAAAAAAGTCATAGTATAGTATGTCGTCCACAATCATATAAAAAAGTCATAGTATAGCATGTCGTCCACAATCATATAAAAAAGTCATAGTATAGCATGTCGTCCAAAATCATATAAAAAAGTCATAGTATAGCATGTCGTCCAGAATCATATAAAAAAGTCATAGTATAGCATGTCGTCCACAATCATATAAAAAAGTCATAGTATAGCATGTCGTCCACAATCATATAAAAAAGTCATAGTATAGCATGTCATCAACAATCATATAAAAAAGTCATAGTATAGCATGTCGTCCAAAATCATGAAAAAACGTCATAGTATAGCATGTCGTCCAAAATCATATAAAAAAGTCATAGTATAGCATGTCGTCCACAATCATATAAAAAAAGTCATAGTATAGCATGTCGTCCAAAATCATATAAAAAAGTCATAGTATAGCATGTCGTCCGAAATCATGAAAAAAAGTCATAGTATAGCATGTCGTCCAAAATCATGAAAAAACGTCATAGTATAGCATGTCGTCCAAAATCATGAAAAAAAAGTCATAGTATAGTATGTCGTCCACAATCATATAAAAAAGTCATAGTATAGCATGTCGTCCAAAATCATATAAAAAAGTCATAGTATAGCATGTCATCCAAAATCATGAAAAAACGTCATAGTATAGCATGTCGTCCAAAATCATATAAAAAAGTCATAGTATAGCATGTCGTCCACAATCATATAAAAAAGTCATAGTATAGCATGTCGTCCAAAATCATGAAAAAATGTCATAGTATAGCATGTCGTCCACAATCATATAAAAAAGTCATAGTATAGCATGTCGTCCAAAATCATGAAAAAATGTCATAGTATAGCATGTCGTCCACAATCATATAAAAAAGTCATAGTATAGCATGTCGTCCAAAATCATGAAAAAATGTCATAGTATAGCATGTCGTCCACAATCATATAAAAAAGTCATAGTATAGCATGTCGTCCAAAATCATGAAAAAATGTCATAGTATAGCATGTCGTCCACAATCATATAAAAAAGTCATAGTATAGCATGTCGTCCACAATCATATAAAAAAGTCATAGTATAGCATGTCGTCCAAAATCATATAAAAAAGTCATAGTATAGCATGTCGTCCAAAATCATGAAAAAAAGTCATAGTATAGCATGTCGTCCAAAATCATATAAAAAAGTCATAGTATAGCATGTCGTCCAAAATCATGAAAAAATGTCATAGTATAGCATGTCGTCCACAATCATATAAAAAAGTCATAGTATAGCATGTCGTCCAAAATCATGAAAAAAACGTCATAGTATAGCATGTCGTCCAAAATCATGAAAAAACGTCATAGTATAGCATGTCGTCCAAAATCATGAAAAAATGTCATAGTATAGCATGTCGTCCACAATCATATAAAAAAGTCATAGTATAGCATGTCGTCCAAAATCATATAAAAAAGTCATAGTATAGCATGTCGTCCACAATCATATAAAAAAGTCATAGTATAGCATGTCGTCCAAAATCATGAAAAAACGTCATAGTATAGCATGTCGTCCAAAATCATGAAAAAACGTCATAGTATAGCATGTCGTCCAAAATCATATAAAAAAGTCATAGTATAGTATGTCGTCCCAATCATATAAAAAAGTCATAGTATAGCATGTCGTCCACAATCATATAAAAAAGTCATAGTATAGCATGTCGTCCAAAATCATATAAAAAAGTCATAGTATAGCATGTCGTCCAGAATCATATAAAAAAGTCATAGTATAGCATGTCGTCCAAAATCATATAAAAAAGTCATAGTATAGCATGTCGTCCAAAATCATATAAAAAAGTCATAGTATAGCATGTCATCAACAATCATATAAAAAAGTCATAGTATAGCATGTCGTCCAAAATCATGAAAAAACGTCATAGTATAGCATGTCGTCCAAAATCATATAAAAAAGTCATAGTATAGCATGTCGTCCACAATCATATAAAAAAGTCATAGTATAGCATGTCGTCCAAAATCATATAAAAAAGTCATATTATAGCATGTCGTCCGAAATCATGAAAAAAAGTCATAGTATAGCATGTCGTCCAAAATCATGAAAAAACGTCATAGTATAGCATGTCGTCCAAAATCATGAAAAAAAGTCATAGTATAGTATGTCGTCCACAATCATATAAAAAAGTCATAGTATAGCATGTCGTCCAAAATCATATAAAAAAGTCATAGTATAGCATGTCGTCCACAATCATATAAAAAAGTCATAGTATAGTATGTCGTCCAAAATCATGAAAAAACGTCATAGTATAGCATGTCGTCCAAAATCATATAAAAAAGTCATAGTATAGCATGTCGTCCACAATCATATAAAAAAGTCATAGTATAGTATGTCGTCCAAAATCATGAAAAAACGTCATAGTATAGCATGTCGTCCAAAATCATATAAAAAAGTCATAGTATAGCATGTCGTCCACAATCATATAAAAAAGTCATAGTATAGCATGTCGTCCAAATCATGAAAAAAAATAGTATAGCATGTCGTCCAAAATCATGAAAAAAACGTCATAGTATAGCATGTCGTCCAAAATCATATAAAAAGTCATAGTATAGCATGTCGTCCACAATCATATAAAAAAGTCATAGTATAGCATGTCGTCCACAATCATATAAAAAAGTCATAGTATAGCATGTCGTCCAAATCATATAAAAAAGTCATAGTATAGCATGTCGTCCAGAATCATATAAAAAAGTCATAGTATAGCATGTCGTCCCAATCATATAAAAAAGTCATAGTATAGCATGTCGTCCAAATCATATAAAAAAGTCATAGTATAGCATGTCGTCCAGAATCATATAAAAAAGTCATAGTATAGCATGTCGTCCACAATCATATAAAAAAGTCATAGTATAGCATGTCGTCCAAAATCATATAAAAAGTCATAGTATAGCATGTCGTCCACAATCATATAAAAAAGTCATAGTATAGCATGTCATCAACAATCATATAAAAAAGTCATAGTATAGCATGTCGTCCAAAATCATGAAAAAAGTCATAGTATAGCATGTCGTCCAAAATCATATAAAAAAGTCATAGTATAGCATGTCGTCCACAATCATATAAAAAAGTCATAGTATAGCATGTTGTCCAAAATCATATAAAAAAGTCATATATAGCATGTCGTCCGAAATCATGAAAAAAAAGTCATAGTATAGCATGTCGTCCAAAATCATGAAAAAACTCATAGTATAGCATGTCCAAAATCATATAAAAAAGTCATATTAGCATGTCGTCCGAAATCATGAAAAAAAGTCATAGTATAGCATGTCGTCCAAAATCATGAAAAAACGTCATAGTATAGCATGTCGTCCAAAATCATGAAAAAAGTCATAGTATAGCATGTCGTCCAAAATCATGAAAAAACGTCATAGTATAGCATGTCGTCCAAAATCATGAGAAAAAGTCATAGTATAGCATGTCGTCCAAAATCATGAAAAAAAGTCATAGTATTGTATGTCTTACAAAATCATATAAAAACGTCATAGTATAGCATGTCGTCCAAAATCATGAAAAAAAGTCATAGTATAGCATGTCGTCCAAAATCATGAAAAAAAGTCATAGTATAGTATGTCGTCCGAAATCATATAAAAAAGTCATAGTATAGCATGTCGTCCGAAATCATGAAAAAAAGTCATAGTATAGCATGTCGTCCAAAATCATATAAAAAAGTCATAGTATAGCATGTCGTCCGAAATCATGAAAAAAAGTCATAGTATAGCATGTCGTCCGAAATCATGAAAAAAAGTCATAGTATAGCATGTCGTCCGAAATCATGAAAAAACGTCATAGTATAGCATGTCGTCCAAAATCATGAAAAAAGTCATAGTATAGCATGTCCCAAAATCATGAAAAAAAGTCATAGTATAGCATGTCGTCCAAAATCATGAAAAAAAGTCATAGTATAGCATGTCGTCCAAAATCATGAAAAAAAGTCATAGTATAGCATGTCGTCCCAAATCATATAAAAAAGTCATAGTATAGCATGTCGTCCAAATCATGAAAAAAAAGTCATAGTATAGTATGTCGTCCCAAATCATATAAAAAAGTCATAGTATAGCATGTCGTCCGAAATCATATAAAAAAGTCATAGTATAGTATGTCGTCCAAAATCATGAAAAAAAGTCATAGTATAGCATGTCGTCCGAAATCATATAAAAAAGTCATAGTATAGCATGTCGTCCGAAATCATATAAAAAAGTCATAGTATAGCATGTCGTCCGAAATCATATAAAAAAGTCATAGTATAGCATGTCGTCCAAAATCATGAAAAAAAAGTCATAGTATAGCATGTCGTCCGAAATCATATAAAAAAGTCATAGTATAGCATGTCGTCCGAAATCATATAAAAAAGTCATAGTATAGCATGTCGTCCGAAATCATATAAAAAAGTCACAGTATAGCATGTCGTCCCAAATCATATAAAAAAGTCACAGTATAGCATGTCGTCCAAAATCATATAAAAAAGTCACAGTATAGCATGTCGTCCCAAATCATATAAAAAAGTCACAGTATAGCATGTCGTCCAAATCATATAAAAAAGTCACAGTATAGCATGTCGTCCCAAATCATATAAAAAGTCACAGTATAGCATGTCGTCCCAAATCATATAAAAAAGTCATAGTATAGCATGTCGTCCGAAATCATATAAAAAAGTCATAGTATAGCATGTCGTCCAAAATCATATAAAAAAGTCACAGTATAGCATGTCGTCCCAAATCATATAAAAAAGTCGTAGTATAGCATGTCGTCCAAAATCATATAAAAAAGTCACAGTATAGCATGTCGTCCAAAATCATATAAAAAAGTCACATAAAAAAGTCACAGTATAGCATGTCGTCCAAAATCATATAAAAAAGTCACATAAAAAAGTCACAGTATAGCATGTCGTCCAAATCATATAAAAAAGTCACAGTATAGCATGTCGTCCAAATCATATAAAAAAGTCGTAGTATAGCATGTCGTCCAAAATAATGGAAAAAAAGTCATAGTATAGCATGTCGTCCAGAATCATATAAAAAAGTCACAGTATAGCATGTCGTCCAAAATCATGAAAAAAAAGTCATAGTATAGCATGTCGTCCGAAATAATGGGAAAAAAAGTCATAGTATAGCATGTCGTCCAGAATCATATAAAAAAGTCACAGTATAGCATGTCGTCCAAAATCATGAAAAAAAAGTCATAGTATAGCATGTCGTCCGAAATAATGGGAAAAAGTCATAGTATGCATGTCGTCCAGAATCATATAAAAAAGTCACAGTATAGCATGTCGTCCAAAATCATGAAAAAAAAGTCATAGTATAGCATGTCCAGAATCATATAAAAAAGTCACAGTATAGCATGTTGTCCAAAATCATGAAAAAAAAGTCATAGTATAGCATGTCGTCCAAAATAATGGGAAAAAAGTCATAGTATAGCATGTCGTCCGAAATAATGGGAAAAAAGTCATAGTATAGCATGTCGTCCAAAATCATATAAAAAAGTCATAGTATAGCATGTCGTCCACAATCATATAAAAAAGTCATAGTAGCATGTCGCCAAAATCATATAAAAAAGTCATAGTATAGCATGTCATCCAAAATCATGAAAAAACGTCATAGTATAGCATGTCGTCCAAAATCATATAAAAAAGTCATAGTATAGCATGTCGTCCACAATCATATAAAAAAGTCATAGTATAGCATGTCGTCCAAAATCATGAAAAAACGTCATAGTATAGCATGTCGTCCAAAATCATGAAAAAACGTCATAGTATAGCATGTCGTCCAAAATCATATAAAAAAGTCATAGTATAGCATGTCGTCCACAATCATATAAAAAAGTCATAGTATAGCATGTCGTCCACAATCATATAAAAAAGTCATAGTATAGCATGTCGTCCAAAATCATATAAAAAAGTCATAGTATAGCATGTCGTCCAGAATCATATAAAAAAGTCATAGTATAGCATGTCGTCCACAATCATATAAAAAAGTCATAGTATAGCATGTCGTCCAAAATCATATAAAAAAGTCATAGTATAGCATGTCGTCCACAATCATATAAAAAAGTCATAGTATAGCATGTCATCAACAATCATATAAAAAAGTCATAGTATAGCATGTCGTCCAAAATCATGAAAAAAAGTCATAGTATAGCATGTCGTCCAAAATCATATAAAAAAGTCATAGTATAGCATGTCGTCCACAATCATATAAAAAAGTCATAGTATAGCATGTTGTCCAAAATCATATAAAAAAGTCATATTATAGCATGTCGTCCGAAATCATGAAAAAAAGTCATAGTATAGCATGTCGTCCAAAATCATGAAAAAACGTCATAGTATAGCATGTCGTCCAAAATCATATAAAAAAGTCATATTATAGCATGTCGTCCGAAATCATGAAAAAAAGTCATAGTATAGCATGTCGTCCAAAATCATGAAAAAACGTCATAGTATAGCATGTCGTCCAAAATCATGAAAAAAAGTCATAGTATAGCATGTCGTCCAAAATCATGAAAAAACGTCATAGTATAGCATGTCGTCCAAAATCATGAGAAAAAGTCATAGTATAGCATGTCGTCCAAAATCATGAAAAAAAGTCATAGTATTGTATGTCTTACAAAATCATATAAAAACGTCATAGTATAGCATGTCGTCCAAAATCATGAAAAAAGTCATAGTATAGCATGTCGTCCAAAATCATGAAAAAAAGTCATAGTATAGTATGTCGTCCGAAATCATATAAAAAAGTCATAGTATAGCATGTCGTCCGAAATCATGAAAAAAGTCATAGTATAGCATGTCGTCCAAAATCATATAAAAAGTCATAGTATAGCATGTCGTCCGAAATCATGAAAAAAAGTCATAGTATAGCATGTCGTCCGAAATCATGAAAAAAAGTCATAGTATAGCATGTCGTCCGAAATCATGAAAAAACGTCATAGTATAGCATGTCGTCCAAAATCATGAAAAAAGTCATAGTATAGCATGTCGTCCAAAATCATGAAAAAAAGTCATAGTATAGCATGTCGTCCAAAATCATGAAAAAAAGTCATAGTATAGCATGTCGTCCAAAATCATGAAAAAAAGTCATAGTATAGCATGTCGTCCCAAATCATATAAAAAAGTCATAGTATAGCATGTCGTCCAAAATCATGAAAAAAAGTCATAGTATAGTATGTCGTCCCAAATCATATAAAAAAGTCATAGTATAGCATGTCGTCCGAAATCATATAAAAAAGTCATAGTATAGTATGTCGTCCAAAATCATGAAAAAAAGTCATAGTATAGCATGTCGTCCGAAATCATAAAAAAAAGTCATAGTATAGCATGTCGTCCGAAATCATATAAAAAAGTCATAGTATAGCATGTCGTCCGAAATCATATAAAAAAGTCATAGTATAGCATGTCGTCCAAAATCATGAAAAAAAAGTCATAGTATAGCATGTCGTCCGAAATCATAAAAAAGTCATAGTATAGCATGTCGTCCGAAATCATATAAAAAAGTCATAGTATAGCATGTCGTCCGAAATCATATAAAAAAGTCACAGTATAGCATGTCGTCCCAAATCATATAAAAAAGTCACAGTATAGCATGTCGTCCAAAATCATATAAAAAAGTCACAGTATAGCATGTCGTCCCAAATCATATAAAAAAGTCACAGTATAGCATGTCGTCCCAAATCATATAAAAAAGTCACAGTATAGCATGTCGTCCCAAATCATATAAAAAAGTCACAGTATAGCATGTCGTCCCAAATCATATAAAAAAGTCATAGTATAGCATGTCGTCCGAAATCATATAAAAAAGTCATAGTATAGCATGTCGTCCAAAATCATATAAAAAAGTCACAGTATAGCATGTCGTCCCAAATCATATAAAAAAGTCGTAGTATAGCATGTCGTCCAAAATCATATAAAAAAGTCACAGTATAGCATGTCGTCCAAAATCATAAAAAAACATAAAAAAGTCACAGTATAGCATGTCGTCCAAAATCATATAAAAAAGTCACATAAAAAAGTCACAGTATAGCATGTCGTCCCAAATCATATAAAAAAGTCACAGTATAGCATGTCGTCCCAAATCATATAAAAAAGTCGTAGTATAGCATGTCGTCCAAAATAATGGAAAAAAAGTCATAGTATAGCATGTCGTCCAGAATCATATAAAAAAGTCACAGTATAGCATGTCGTCCAAAATCATGAAAAAAAGTCATAGTATAGCATGTCGTCCGAAATAATGGGAAAAAAGTCATAGTATAGCATGTCGTCCAGAATCATAAAAAAAGTCACAGTATAGCATGTCGTCCAAAATCATGAAAAAAAAGTCATAGTATAGCATGTCGTCCGAAATAATGGGAAAAAAGTCATAGTATAGCATGTCGTCCAGAATCATATAAAAAAGTCACAGTATAGCATGTCGTCCAAAATCATGAAAAAAAAGTCATAGTATAGCATGTCGTCCAGAATCATATAAAAAAGTCACAGTATAGCATGTTGTCCAAAATCATGAAAAAAAAGTCATAGTATAGCATGTCGTCCAAAATAATGGGAAAAAAGTCATAGTATAGCATGTCGTCCGAAATAATGGGAAAAAAGTCATAGTATAGCATGTCGTCCAAAATCATATAAAAAAGTCATAGTATAGCATGTCGTCCACAATCATATAAAAAAGTCATAGTATAGCATGTCGTCCGAAATCATATAAAAAAGTCATAGTATAGCATGTCGTCCAAACTCATGAAAAAAGTCATAGTATAGCATGTCGTCCCAAATCATGAAAAAAAGTGATAGTATAGCATGTCGTCCAAAATCATGAAAAAAAGTCATAGTATAGCATGTCGTCCGAAATCATATAAAAAAGTCATAGTATAGCATGTCGTCCGAAATCATATAAAAAAGTCATAGTATAGCATGTCGTCCGAAATCATATAAAAAAGTCATAGTATAGCATGTCGTCCGAAATCATATAAAAAAGTCATAGTATAGCATGTCGTCCGAAATCATATAAAAAAGTCATAGTATAGCATGTCGTCCGAAATCATATAAAAAAGTCATAGTATAGCATGTCGTCCGAAATCATATAAAAAAGTCATAGTATAGCATGTCGTCCAATCATATAAAAAAGTCATAGTATAGCATGTCGTCCAAAATCATATAAAAAAGTCATAGTATAGCATGTCGTCCGAAATCATGAAAAAAAGTCATAGTATAGCATGTCGTCCAAAATCATGAAAAAACGTCATAGTATAGCATGTCGTCCGAAATCATATAAAAAAGTCATAGTATAGCATGTCGTCCGAAATCATATAAAAAAGTCATAGTATAGCATGTCGTCCAAAATCATATAAAAAAGTCATATTATAGCATGTCGTCCGAAATCATGAAAAAAAGTCATAGTATAGCATGTCGTCCAAAATCATGAAAAAAAGTTATAGTATAGCATGTCGTCCAAAATCATGAAAAAAAGTCATAGTATAGCATGTCGTCCAAAATAATGGAAAAAAAGTCATAGTATAGCATGTCGTCCAAAATCATGAAAAAAAGTCATAGTATAGCATGTCGTCCAAAATCATGAAAAAAAGTCATAGTATAGCATGTCGTCCAAAATAATGGAAAAAAAGTCATAGTATAGCATGTCGTCCAGAATCATGAAAAAAGTCATAGTATAGCATGTCGTCCAAAATCATGAAAAAAAGTCATAGTATAGCATGTCGTCCAAAATCATGAAAAAAAGTCATAGTATAGCATGTCGTCCAAAATAATGGAAAAAAAGTCATAGTATAGCATGTCGTCCAAAATCAGGAAAAAAAGTCATAGTATAGCATGTCGTCCAGAATCATGAAAAAAAGTCATAGTATAGCATGTCGTCCAAAATCATGAAAAAACGTCATAGTATAGCATGTCGTCCAAAATCATATAAAAAAGTCATAGTATAGCATGTCGTCCAAAATCATATAAAAAAGTCATAGTATAGCATGTCGTCTGAAATAATGGGAAAAAAGTCATAGTATAGCATGTCGTCCAGAATCATATAAAAAAGTCACAGTATAGCATGTTGTCCAAAATAATGGAAAAAAAGTCATAGTATAGCATGTCGTCCAAAATCATAAAAAAAACTCATAGTATAGCATGTCGTCCAAAATCATATAAAAAAGTCATAGTATAGGATGTCGTCCAAAATCATGAAAAAAAGTCATAGTATAGCATGTCGTCCAAAATCATATAAAAAAGTCATAGTATAGGATGTCGTCCAAAATCATGAAAAAAAGTCATAGTATAGCATGTCGTCCAAAATCATATAAAAAAGTCATAGTATAGCATGTCGTCCAAAATCATATAAAAAAGTCATAGTATAGCATGTCGTCCAAAATCATGAAAAAAAGTCATAGTATAGCATGTCGTCCGAAATCATATAAAAAAGTCATAGTATAGGATGTCGTCCAAAATCATGAAAAAAAGTCATAGTATAGCATGTCGTCCAAAATCATATAAAAAAGTCATAGTATAGCATGTCGTCCGAAATCATATAAAAAAGTCATAGTATAGCATGTCGTCCAAAATCATGAAAAAAAGTCATAGTATAGCATGTCGTCCGAAATCATATAAAAAAGTCATAGTATAGCATGTCGTCCAAGATCATGAAAAAATGTCATAGTATAGCATGTCGTCCAAGATCATGAAAAAAAGTCATAGTATAGCATGTCGTCCACAATCATATAAAAAAGTCATAGTATAGCATGTCGTCCGAAATCATGAAAAAAAGTCATAGTATAGCATGTCGTCCACAATCATATAAAAAAGTCATAGTATAGCATGTCGTCCACAATCATGAAAAAAAGTCATAGTATAGCATGTCGTCCGAAATCATATAAAAAAGTCATAGTATAGCATGTCGTCCAAAATCATGAAAAAAAGTCATAGTATAGCATGTCGTCCAAAATCATATAAAAAAGTCATAGTATAGCATGTCGTCCAAAATCATGAAAAAAAGTCATAGTATAGCATGTCGTCCAAAATCATATAAAAAAGTCATAGTATAGCATGTCGTCCACAATCATGAAAAAAAGTCATAGTATAGCATGTCGTCCAAAATCATAAAAAAAGTCATAGTATAGCATGTCATCCAAAATCATGAAAAAAAGTCATAGTATAGCATGTCGTCCACAATCATATAAAAAAGTCATAGTATAGCATGTCGTCCAAAATCATATAAAAAAGTCATAGTATAGCATGTCGTCCAAAATCATGAAAAAAAGTCATAGTATAGCATGTCGTCCAAAATCATATAAAAAAGTCATAGTATAGCATGTCGTCCACAATCATGAAAAAAAGTCATAGTATAGCATGTCGTCCACAATCATATAAAAAAGTCATAGTATAGCATGTCGTCCCACATATAAAAAAGTCATAGTATAGCATGTCGTCCGAAATCATATAAAAAAGTCATAGTATAGCATGTCGTCCGAAATCATATAAAAAAGTCACAGTATAGCATGTCGTCCAAACTCATGAAGAAAAGTCATAGTATATAGCATGTCGTCCCAAATCATGAAAAAAAGTGATAGTATAGCATGTCGTCCAAAATCATATAAAAAAGTCATAGTATAGCATGTCGTCCGAAATCATATAAAAAAGTCATAGTATAGCATGTCGTCCACAATCATATAAAAAAGTCATAGTATAGCATGTCGTCCAAACTCATGAAGAAAAGTCATAGTATATAGCATGTCGTCCCAAATCATGAAAAAAAGTGATAGTATAGCATGTCGTCCAAAATCATGAAAAAATGTCATAGTAAAGCATGTCGTCCAAAATCATGAAAAAAAGTGATAGTATAGCATGTCGTCCGAAATCATATAAAAAAGTCATAGTATAGCATGTCGTCCGAAATCATATAAAAAAGTCATAGTATAGCATGTCGTCCGAAATCATATAAAAAAGTCACAGTATAGCATGTCGTCCAAACTCATGAAGAAAAGTCATAGTATATAGCATGTCGTCCCAAATCATGAAAAAAAGTGATAGTATAGCATGTCGTCCAAAATCATATAAAAAAGTCATAGTATAGCATGTCGTCCGAAATCATATAAAAAAGTCATAGTATAGCATGTCGTCCACAATCATATAAAAAAGTCATAGTATAGCATGTCGTCCAAACTCATGAAGAAAAGTCATAGTATAGCATGTCGTCCCAAATCATGAAAAAAAGTGATAGTATAGCATGTCGTCCCAAATCATGAAAAAAAGTGATAGTATAGTATGTCGTCCAAAATCATATAAAAAAGTCATAGTATAGCATGTCGTCCACAATCATGAAAAAAAGTCATAGTATAGCATGTCGTCCACAATCATATAAAAAAGTCATAGTATAGCATGTCGTCCCAAATCATGAAAAAAGTCATAGTATAGCATGTCGTCCCAAATCATGAAAAAAGTCATAGTATAGCATGTCGTCCAAAATCATGAAAAAAAGTGATAGTATAGCATGTCGTCCAAAATCATGAAAAAAAGTCATAGTATAGCATGTCGTCCGAAATCATATAAAAAAGTCATAGTATAGCATGTCGTCCCAAATCATGAAAAAAAGTGATAGTATAGCATGTCGTCCAAAATCATGAAAAAAAGTCATAGTATAGCATGTCGTCCAAAATAATGGAAAAAAAGTCATAGTATAAGCATGTCGTCCAAAATAATGGAAAAAAAGTCATAGTATAGCATGTCGTCCCAAATCATATAAAAAAGTCACAGTATAGCATGTCGTCCAAAATCATATAAAAAAGTCATAGTATAGCATGTCGTCCCAAATCATATAAAAAAGTCACAGTATAGCATGTCGTCCAAAATAATTGAAAAAAAGTCATAGTATAGCATGTCGTCCAAAATAATTGAAAAAAAGTCATAGTATAGCATGTCGTCCGAAATCATGAAAAAAGTCATAGTATAGCATGTCGTCCGAAATCATATAAAAAAGTCATAGTATAGCATGTCGTCCGAAATCATATAAAAAAGTCATAGTATAGCATGTCGTCCCAAATCATATAAAAAAGTCACAGTATAGCATGTCGTCCGAAATCATATAAAAAAGTCACAGTATAGCATGTCGTCCGAAATCATATAAAAAAGTCACAGTATAGCATGTCGTCCAAAATAATTGAAAAAAAGTCATAGTATAGCATGTCGTCCGAAATCATGAAAAAAGTCATAGTATAGCATGTCGTCCAAAATCATAAAAAAAAAGTCATAGTATAGCATGTCGTCCAAAATCATGAAAAAAGTCATAGTATAGCATGTCGTCCAAAATCATCAAGGTGTCAGTGTAGTATGTTGTTACATCGCAGCTGGCAGGGGAACAGGAGGCAACACAAAAACCCAGATGTTCAAAGGTAAATCAGCTTATTGTTACTTCAATTAAGTAAAACTTGTTAACAATAAAAGAAGAACAAACCAAGGAAGAGAGCTGGTGGGTGCTTTGTAACTCAACAACAAAATATAGCAAAAATAGGATACGATCTAAAGGTAAAAGGAAAACAAATTCTGGTTTTCCAATTAGCTTTTAAAAAAAAACAACAAAACAGCACAGTGCACCTAGTGTCTTTATACAGATTATTATCTATGTGTGGCTGAAAAAAATGTGTGGAATCAGTCAACAAGGTTTTAACAATTTCTAGCAACCTGGCCACACGTCAAAGGTTCACAAGATCTACAAAAGCTTATAACAAGCTACAAATTCTACAAGTTGGCTGTCGAACACAACACAGAGTTCTTAGTAATTGTATCGTTCACTGACAAAATTTCATACAACTTCACAGTTTATCATGTTTAGAAAAATGTGTGTCAGTGTCAGTACCAGAATTCAGCCAGTAGATGGAGACATAAACAGTAGAATCGAAGGCTGCGTTTAAGTCTGCAGGCTGATCAACTGACTCTACAGATCAAAGATGAGCTGATCATGTGACCTTCACCTGCACATGGCTTATTAAAGAGTAAAGCTGAATGGATCATCTGCAGGCTCTCAGTTATGGCTGGGATATTTTCTCAGAGGTGTTTAAACCACCACTGACACCTTTGTGAAACAGACGGAAAAGACAAAGAGAGCTTAGGTGGGATTTGAACCCACAACCATCTGATTAAAATCAGTTTGTCTCCCCACTGAGCTCTGAGGATTCTGAGAAACTAAATGACTCACACAGAACAATAAGACAGTTTGTCGTATGGTGAAGTTTCTGTTGCTTCAGGCTGATCTTATTTGTCTCTCTGGTTCTTGCTTTTGCTCGGAGATGGTCCAGCAGTGAAGGTAATAAACTGCTGATCAGTATCTGTGGGCTCAAACCCCGCTAAGGTACGCCACACAGAAGTGTTTGTGATAAGTGTGTGTGAGGGTTCATTAATTGGGACACTGTGTTGCCTTTGTTATTTGCAATCTTCCAAATTTCATGTTGTGAATTTTCACTGTGGACCAACAAGGATGAAACAGAGGACACGTAAGGACAACTGAGCCCAGGGGGTCGAGCTAGCTTGACAGGCATGCATTTTATATTTGTTTTGTTTATTGTTATTGGTTTAAATGTGTGCGTTTTAGTCTGCAGGTTGATCAGCTGACTCTACAGGTGAGAGAGGAGCTGATCATGTGACCTTCATATGACATCATCTGCAGTAAACCATCCTTATTTAGGCTTTGCATGAATGGAAACTCAAAGTAATAGTATAGTATGTAAAAACAGTCAGGGTATAGTGTTTTTACTAGAAGTAGTTTGACTACTTTAGCAATTTTTTTTTTTCAAAATACCATAGTATGTCTTCTTTAGCAGTTTTTTTCAACATAGTATATTATGACTTTTTCTGACATGCTATAAAGTGAGTGTTACGTTCCCCATGGCGGTGTAGGGGTCAAGCATGCAACATACAGTAAGTCCAAATGAGGAAAATGAGGAGTCAGGTGTTGCTTTTAACCCTTTCATTGCCAGTCCTGGAGGCATGAGAAAATTGTCAGGGAGAGCCCTGGTCATAATAACAAATAAATTAAAAAATAAGGAAAAGTACAGAGCCTCCTGTTAACATGAATTGGGACGAGTAAAACTCAACAGGTAACAGTGGCATCACAAGGACAAATCTAACAACAACATGGCCTGTGTTGCAGTTCACAGTAGTTAAACAGAGGTGAGTCTACCAACAACAAAACTGGCTGAACAGGTAACAGTAATTCAACACAGATCAATACTACAACAAGCATTGCTTTCTCAAGTTCACCAAATCACAGAGAGCTCTGGAATATGTGGACAGAGTGTTTCACCAACACACCAGCAAAGCAAGAAATGGCAGCAAACTGAGGAGCAGTTCATCAGCCTTTATAAATCCCAGATGGTCTGACTGGCTACTGGTTCCCAGCCAATGGCACAAGAGAGAGGAGGAGGAGCTAGAGTTGAGGCCCACATGGCCTCAAGAGCAACACAGTGAAGGGTAATCACCCATTCACTCAGGGGGTAATGTAACAAGGACTTTTAGCCATTCTATTTCTCATGCTATATTATACATGCTATATATTATATACCTGCTAACCCTTTTACCTGCTATACTATGACTTTTTTGGTTTTATTTGTTAAACACACTTTTTTGAAATCCTGGTGTATGATTTTTCTTGTCAGTTGTTGGATACAGTCAAAAATTGTGATAAAAATTCCAGCATTTTTATGTGATTTTTTTTGTGGAAAATTGCACCAAATGACAAAAAATTGCACGTCAGGTGAAAAAAAATACATCATGTAATCAGTTGCTACAATAATCATACTGAATATTACAAAAAAAACAGCAGCAAAGGTTTCAGTTTTCTTCTTTAGTTTTATTTTACAGTTTCAAAACATGACTCCAAAAATGTTGCATAAAATCCTGAGTATAATATTCTGGCTCTCAAACCAGACAATGTGACTGTAAAACATCATGTAAACTACATCTTCTGTAAACATGACATTTCATTCATTCATTTAATTTATTTGTTTATTTGTACAGGGACAGTGCACATTAACAGCTGAGTAACTAGTTTCCAACTGCAGTCCCCAGGCAAGGTGTTAAATGCCAGCTAAAAGGAAGAAAAAAACATTACAATAGACATTTCGTAATAACAGTAAAATATACCGCACATACAAAAGCACATGGATCAGAATAGAAGGCATAACACACACAGTAAAAGACAAGAAGTGGCACATAATCACAATGGAAAGCACATTAAGCACCTTAAAAGACAGGAAAATAAGCTTCAGCCAGCAGGTAGGTTACGCCAGGCAAACAGACAAACATAGCAGCAGTGCAGCATATTGGCAGGACACCAGGAGCAAAACAATACAGAACAATACAAAACAAAATGCAATGCACGTTTAAACAACATGTAAGCAAGCGAAACAGACAAGCAGGCAACATGGAGGCAGAGAGGCAGGTAGACAGAATTATAGGATTAGTATGGACTACTGATTGTGGTCGCAGGCCTGGTTATCTTTTAACCATAGTTTTAGAGTGTGTTTGACGACTTTCCTTGTTTCAATATTGCGAATGTGTGGTGGTAATGAGTTCCAGAACTGAGCAGCTTGTTCTGAGAAGGCTGACTGGCTGAAGGAACTTTTTCTCAGTGGTACGATGAGGGTTGTTGAAAAAAGTCAACAAGTGGAGGCAGAGCCAAACCATGGAGAATTTTGAAAACTAGATTTATGTTGTGAAATTTTACAGTGTTATCCCAGCTTAAAAGGACATGCCTGTCCAGGATACTGCAGTGATCGTAACAAAAAGATTTCTTGTCCAGAACTTCTAGGGCTTGCTCATACACAGAATGAATTTTAATAAATTCAACACATATTGTATGCATTTAAACAAAGTGCAAATTCTTATGTCAATACAGAGCATTTCTCCAGACTGCAATGCCATTAGTGTGATTTCATGAAGCATCTGATGACGTCCGGTCAGCCAGAAAATGCAGAAAAATCATGGGACTTTTGATAACCCCCTGCAAAAATTGTGGGCCTTTGTTTAATTTGTCTTAATCATTGCAATTGCAAGATTGTAAGAAAGAAGCTCATGCAACAAGTCCAAGTGTTGCTTCCCTTGCCATGGCTGAAACAACTAAAATTTACCTTTGTCAGTGTAGTGAGACGTGTGAGCTCCCTGCTCAAAGTGTTGCAAACACTTTGAGCAGAGAAGTATTCCACCAGAACTGAACATCTTGAGCACACTGGAACAACATGTAATTGCAAGGCACACTGCATTTATGAAGTAACTTCTTTTGCCAGAAGGTGTTCAAATGGAGTGTTGGGGCCAACTGTTTGTGTTCCATCAAACTTTGCAGAAAATACCAATGTACTTCAAAGAACAGAAAACTGTACAGCTGTGAATATCTCTGATGTCAAGTACCCTGGGGCATTAACAGATGAACACAACAATGACAAATTTGTCTTTGATGGATAACAGCATAGTATGTTGATGGACATGTGTTCAAAACCACTTGATGTGGCCTAAGAGGTCTGTGGTCAGCACTTCAGTTGTGTGTTTTACGTTGCTCCCACAGAAGGGAACAGTCCTCTTTTACTGGATGAAACAAATGAAGCAAAGTGTGTTCAAACTCTTTTCCTAGGTGGAAGAAGAAATTGTGAATAAATATTGACACAGTGCAAGTATTTTAGTGCAACCATGCTTAATGCGGATGACAGTTTTGTTTTTTTAAATGGACTAACCCTCTAAATCTGATGATGGATAAAAGTTACTCAAACCAATCCGAGGTACACCAATATTTTGGCGAGGTGCTCCAAAACATCTGCCTCCTATGGTCAGACAACATTGATTCCAACATGGTTTTGCTCCTTCTGTTGATCTGAGGAGGAAAGAAGTAATTGAGGTATGAATAGAAATTTTGGTAATTTTTAACTGGTCTCAGAGATGTGGTCTCTTGAGCATAAATTCTGTAACAGCTGCTCAAATGTTTGATCACAAAAAAGGTGGAAAATCTTCTAAACTAAAAAAGTTTGCCATAAAATATTCAAAAATAAGTGGAGCGGATAAATGGAGGAATCTGTGAGGTCAGTAGGACCAGGAGAGGAGGAACTGAAATGTAAAACAAAGGAAACAAAACACACAACTCAGAGGTATGTGGTGAGAGGAGATGTGCCCAACGACTGCCTGTATTCATTTTTTAATGTAAATATATGTATAAATATTGTATGTGTGTGTGTGTGTGAAGGAGCTACAGCTCACATTTCATTGTGCTGTAAAACGACAAATAAATGAAGCTCGTCACCTTGTTTTATCAGACTCAGTAGAAAAAGTAGAGTCAGTCTGAAGTTTGTAAAGTTTGACATCAGTGAGACACAACAAACAATGATGAGTCAGCAGTATAAAGTCTTTATTCACACACAGTCAGGTACAATGTGTTCACAAGTTCAGTGTCATAAACAATGATTGATTTGATAATCCATCATTTACATGTTGCCTTTACAGATACGTCGGGGCTGCAGACAGGAAACATGGACACAGAGAGAGACAGAGAGGGGTGGGACATAAAGCAAAGGTCCCCCACCAGAATCTAACCAGGGACACATGGTGGGACAGAACGAACATCAGCTGTGTGACATCCTGTACACACTCAACTGATGTGTTCAGCAGTGAGAAGGTTCCTCTAACAGGAGGAGACTCTCCCTCCTACACAGAATACAAACGCACTGATGACTCAAACAACCAGAGCCCAAACCCAGGATAAAGAGGTTCAGTGAATGTGGTGTTGAAGGTGTGGAGGTGGATCAGTGTGTCAGAGGAGACTCTGAAGAAGGACAGAGTGCCAGCAGGACAGTCCACATACACTGCTACTCTACCAGAGACGGAGGAGGAGGAGGAGGAGGAGGAGGAGGAGAGTTCTATTCTCCTGTTATTATGCTTGACAGAGTAACCACCAGCAGAGCACTCCAGACTCCAGGACTGATGATTCCTTCCAAACACACAGTCATCACTGTCTCCTCTCCTGCTGATTCCTCTGTAACTCACTGATATATCAACCCCTCCTGTCCACTTGACCTTCCAGTAACAGCGACCAGTCAGACCAGTTCTACACAGCAGCTGCCTCCACCTGTCAAATCTGTCTGGATGATCAGGATATGACTGAACCTCCTCCACATGTGTCACCTTCCTGTTGTTGTCAGACAGTTTGAGGTTTTTGTTTACTGTGTTTGTGTCGATGGTGAGTTCACAGGAATCTGATGGAGAGAAGAAGACACAATACAGCTGCAGTCATTCATCTGTCATTTGTTCAATGATCACCAGGAGGTTGTGATTGAAAAACTTAACTCAAATTCATCCAACCAGGATGGAGCTGCGTGCAGCATATTGATTCTGTCTCTGTTATCATGAGACTCCTGCTGCAGGAGTGTGAGCTCCACACCCTGGCATAATTTTTTTTAAAGATATTTGTGGGGGCTTTGTTGCATTTATTTGAGAGAGTTGTAGCTGTAGCTACAGTTGTAGCATGAAAGGGATGAGAATAGCATGCAGCAAAGGGTAAAGGGTAGGAATCAAACCCGCGGCTGCTGTGGAAAGGACACAGTTTTGTACATGGGGCATCTGCTCTACCAGGTGAGCTAGTGGGCACCCTGAATATGAAGTTTTTGATGAATGCATCGCTGTTGTGTACTGTGTTGTCAGGGACGTCAGAAAAGATCAGATTATCATGCATGCTTCATGTTTGAATGTCAAGAAAAGTTTCTTTCAATATTTTGTTTTCTTTTTGAATCATGTCCATCTGAGAAGTGAGCAGTTAGACTGAGGCGCAGAGGTTGATGTTTTCTCTCTGGAGATTAGATGGTGAATAAATTTGAGACTCGATTTCAGGTCTTTGATGCTGTGAACATCCTTTTTTTGTTACCATCCCTATACTGTCCCTAATATTGGTGGTGTGTGGGTCACTGGGGTCAGTGGATTAATGTTGTCTTTTCCTTTTGGCCGGTTTAGGAGTCAGGTGGTCTGGGTTGTTGATTTCTCCCTCCATTGTGAGCTGGTGGTAACAGTGATCGATGAATCTTTTTAAGTTCTCTACACTAAATCGTATATGATATCGTGTTGTGTTGGCTGGTTGTGATGCAGTCAGGTTGTTTTTTTCATATTTGCACATTATATATTATTTGCATAATATATATGCATATTATATTTTGGCACAAAAGTAGAAGAAGTGTTGAATCCGATTTAGCAGCAGGGCGCTGCCATGTTGAATGACGATCTCACCACCATAGTCTTGTGATCTCAACATATCTTGCAATCCTCCTCAGCCTCCCCTGGTCCTAATCAAGAGTGTGGTTTGTGCAACAATCTTATCTTAATTAAAGACCGGAACAAAAATCCACAAACGTCTGGTAACAATCTCATATTAAAGTGAAACACTTCACTAAAATATGTTTCTGAAAACATTTGAGGTGAGAAATAGGCAACACAGTCACTGAATCTTGGTTCATATTTGATCAGCACTGATTAGATTTAACAGGCTCTAGTTTCGCGAGGTGGGGGTGCAGCGCACCTGTGCTTCGCCAACTGGGTGTGGCCAGGGGGATTTTGCAAGTTTGGCACACTGTGCTCGCTGGCACAGCTGCTCCTCTTTCTCATCTCCGTCCCTCCTTCCTGCACAAGTCAGAAAGAGGGAGGAGAGAAGGCGTGGAGGCTGATGATGCAAAGGCAGCCTGGGAGGAGGTCACCACAACTGTAAATCAATATTGCGTTTCTCTCATGCGCACGCGCTCTCTCTTTCTCTCTTGCAGTCTCACTGTGTTTCTTTTCTTTTGACTTTTCTAAGATGACAGGTGCTGAATATATTCTCCCTATCTGATGCTGTGGCTGTTTGTGGTTGGCTGAGAGGGATGTGAACTCATTAGTTTGCAGCTGTGTTAATCAAATCAGGTTCGGTTTCCATTACATGTGCCAAATGTGCCAAACAGTGCCAATCCCCTTTGATCTGACATCAGATGTGACGGGACAGTCGATATAAAGATACATTTATGTGCTGATTGCAGATAGTTGCATTGAATAGTGGTGTTTGTGGCTATTTATTGCATCGTTAATGTGCCTGACATTCTGGAAACCTGCCTGTGAGGTTTTGGTGACATGGCAGACCGAGGTGCCGATCAGCCAAACTTCGGCTTACACCGGCTGCGCTCTGCCTGCGCTGACAGTAGACCTGGTTTCACATGGCGAGCTTTTAGCGCACCTTCGGCGAAGCCTTTGGCACAAAACTGTCACTGCGCCAAGCTAGATCTGTCGACACCTCCTCCTGCTGCACCGCCACACCCATCTTAGCGCACTTCGGTCTGCCAAACTACCAAACTGAGCGCGTCTTGGGCTGCTCGAAACTAGCTCTGTGCGGGGTTCACCACCCTGCGCTGCGCCGGGAAACTAGAGCCCAACATTTCATTTGAGTTTGACAGAGAGATGGGGGTGGCTCTCTTTCTCTCCACTTGTATTCTTGTTGTGTCCCTGACATTTCAGGCCACCAAGTTCTGGAGGAACTGATTTATTGACACTCTGATGATGACATCAGAGATTTGAATGAGTGATATCACAGATGCTTTGTTTTCATGAATCAATGAAAAACACACTTACACTTCCTCAGACCTGGTCTCAACCATCGGACTCCACCAGGCTCCACCCTGAAAGGAGGAGGGGGGTCAGAGCAGCACTTCCTCTTTCAGCATGCACACATGGACATTACATCACTCTCACACACATATTGTTATACACTGATAAAGGAACAGTCCACAAGGTTGATAACACACTTGAATGTAGCGTCTGAGTTCCTTTAACATGCAGAGATCTGTCCAAACTGCATCAATTATTACCAACAGGCAATTATCACTGTTGTTCCTGGAGATGTTCTCCCTGGAGACCTCCTACACAAACATCTCCTTTTTATGTTCCACCAGTGTTCATACCTGAGAGTGTCCAGACTCCAGAGTGGATCCTTCAGTCCGGCAGACAGCAGCGTCACCCCTGAGTCTCCTGGATGATTGTAGCTCAGGTCCAGCTCTCTCAGATGGGAGGGGTTGGAGCTCAGCTGAGGCCAGAGAAACACAGCCTTCCTCTGTGATCAGACAGCCTGACAGACTGCAAACACACAAAACAACACACATGGCAGATCATCTGAGGGTCCTGCTGTGTCACTCAAACACAAGAAGAAACTGTCTCCAAATCAATAACTGATCAATACGACTGAATCAGAGAGTTAACTGTAACCATGTCATTGTGATCTGAATGTTAAAGAGTCTACAGTCATGCTAGCAGCTCTGTGAGGATGGACTTAGACACAGAGGTGCTTTGAGCTACACGCTAACATCAGCATGCTAAGATGCTCAGAGTGGTAACTCTAGCAGATTTAAGTTTAGAATTCATTTTAAGCGGGTATCTTGTTTGTTGCTCATTCGCTTACCAGTCCCTCCAGGAATTCACAATCTTTTTTTGGATTGTTGCTACCAGAAATCCCTTTCCTAAAAAACTGCATTGCAGTGAAAATTTCAATAATAGTTGTGATGCTGTCTCGGATTCACAGCCTACTTGCAATCAGTGTTTCTTGTAGCTGTGTTGAAGGACCATGTCAAAAAGCTTCTCTCTTTTGCTCTCTCTGCCTGGTCAGCACAAGCTAACAAATTATCAGCAGTGGCTAACATCTGACACCAAGCCGTTGAACTGTCCCAACAATCTCACACCAATATCAAAACGGCTTGACTCATTAAATCATTATGTCATTAAACCAGAGCTTGAAGAACCCTCCTGTGAACACTTGGCTGTATGTTTGTTTATTGTTCAGGTACATTTTGCTTTAAACTTTGTAACATGGTGACATTTTTGTGGAACAGCCTGCCGGAGAGCATCAGGACTGCAGAAACTGTTGATGTTTATAAAAGGAGGCTCAAGACTCATCCTTTAGTTTGGCTTTTAACTGACTTATTTTACTCTTTTAATTCTTACATTATATGTTATTTTAATTTCTAATGCTTTTAAATGATTTATTTTTTAATCTTTATGCATTTTATTATTATTAAGTTTCTAAATCTTAATTTATTTATTTATTTGTAATTATTTTATCTCATAGCTGTTTTTATCCTACCCTATTGTCTTCTAGTCTGTTAGTTTTTAGCTCCAGTGTTTCCTCATGGGGGGCCTCCACACTGGGAGGTGTGTCCGGTCTGCCCGCGGGGACTCGTCCTGGAGATCCCTCAGGCCCGGAGGACTGGGGGGCTCTGCACCATGTGTGGAGTCCACCCCGGTCTATCTGGGTCGGGGTGGACTCTGTGGCCGTCGGCTGTGGCGCCTCTCAGTGTGGATGATCTCCCCATAGGTGGTTTTTCCTCACCTGGTGCCTCAGTGCCCTGTGTGTGTGTGTGTGTGTGTGTGTGTGTGTGTGTGTGTGCTTATATGGGGGGGGGGCGGGTTTTCAATATGTATGTAATATTTTTGTTCTATGTTTCTATTCTATGAAGCACTTTATGCTGCATTTTTTAATGCATGAAAAGTGCTATACAAATAAAGTTTGATTTGATTTGATTTGACTTTTACAGCGCTTCTATCCAAATTCATTCACACACTGACACAGTGATGGCACAGGAGGTGGGGATGGAACCACCAACCCTGTTATCAGAAGATGAAAAAGAAATTGTGGAAAACAATTTTCTGAGTCTAGAAACTACTGATGAAGTTTAGTTAAAGGTCCTTTGACAGATCATATCAGCAGACACAACACAGGTTAGCTGTTTATCCACTGATGTAAATCAGATTTAAAAAGCTCTTTAATGGGTTAATGAATCCTGACCTGAGAGTTTCCAGAGTACAGTGTGGACTCTGCAGTCCAACAGAAAGAAGCTTCACTGCTGAATCCTGCAGGTTGTTGTTACTCAGGTCCAGGTGTCTCAGACTGGAGGACTGGGAGCTGAGAACTGAGGACAGAGCTTCACAGCTTCTCTCTGAGAGGTTACAGTCACTCAGTCTGGAGAGGAAATAATCAACAAGACAAATGATATTTGTGCTCTCTCAGATGGGAGGGGTTGGAGCTCAGAGCTGAGGCCAGAGAAACACAGCCTTCCTCTGTGATCAGACAGCCTGACAGACTGCAAACACACAAAACAACACACATGGCAGATCATCTGAGGGTCCTGCTGTGTCACTCAAACACAAGAAGAAACTGTCTCCAAATCAATAACTGATCAATACAACGACTGAATCAGAGAGTTAACTGTAACCATGTCATTGTGATCTGAATGTTAAAGAGTCTACAGTCATGCTAGCAGCTCTGTGAGGATGGACTTAGACACAGAGGTGCTTTGAGCTACACGCTAACATCAGCATGCTAAGATGCTCAGAGTGGTAACTCTAGCAGATTTAAGTTTAGAAATCATTCATTCGAGCTCTTTAATGGGTTAATGAATCCTGACCTGAGAGTTTCCAGAGTACAGTGTGGACTCTGCAGTCCAACAGAAAGAAGCTTCACTCCTGAATCCTTCAGGTTGTTGTTACTCAGGTTCAGGTGTCTCAGACTGGAGGACTGGGAGCTGAGAACTGAGGACAGAGCTTCACAGCTTCTCTCTGAGAGGTTACAACCACTCAGTCTGGAGAGGAAATAATGAACAACAAGACAAATGATACTTGTGTTAAAATGTTGAGTGTGGACTTTTGGTGACACAGTTTATATGATGTCTTTCCAGGACACGTTACAATCATTACTGGTTTATTCTAAACATGTTGGAGACGTGACAACTAACCATGACTGAAGGACACATAAACAGATGTCCAGTAACCAAAGTCACAAAAACATAACTGAGTTTCTTGATCTTAACAAAGCTGAGAACTGAGGACAGAGTTTCATAGCTTCTGTCTGAGAGGTTACATAAACTCACTCTGAAGAGACAACAGTAAGGAAACAAGTCATTGTTTCTCCTGTTGAAAGACAGCAGCAGTATTCATTGATGAATAAATTCCACTTACAGAGCTTTGTTGGAGGCTTTGACCACTGGCAGCAGCCTCAGAAGAGCCTCCTCTGAAGCAGAGTATTTCTTCAGGTCAAACACGTCCAGATCTTCTTCTGATGACAGTAAGATGAAGACCAGAGCTGACCACTGAGCAGGAGACAGTTTATCTGTGGAGAGACGTCCTGAACTCAGGGACTGTTGGATCTCCTCCACTAGAGAACGATCATTCAGTTCATTCAGACAGTGGAACAGGTTGATGCTTCTCTCTGCAGACAGATCCTGGTTGATCTTCTCCTTGATGTACTGGACTGTTTCCTGATTGGTCTGTGAGCCACTTCCTGTCTGTGTCAGCAGACCTCGCAGGTGTTTCTGATTGGTCTGCAGTGAGAGACCCAGGAGGAAGCGGAGGAACAAGTCCAGGTGTCCATTTGGACTCTGTAGGGCCTTGTCCACAGCACTCTGGTGGAGATGTATGAGTTTACGTTTGTCTCTGAAGACTTTAGACCTTTTGGATGTTGTTTGTTGTTCTGCCATCAGATTGACTCCAGAGTTGATGAAGGTCAGATGGACGTGAAGAGCAGCCAGAAACTCCTGAACACTCAGATGGACGAAGCAGAACACCTTGTCCTGGTACAGTCCTCTCTCCTCTTTAAAGATCTGTGTGAACACTCCTGAGTACACTGAGGCTGCTCTGATATTGATGCCACACTCTGTCAGGTCTGATTCATAGAAGATCAGGTTGCCTTTCTGCAGCTGATCAAAAGCCAGTTTTCCCAGAGACTCAATCATCTTCCTGCTCTCTGGACTCCAGTGATGATCTGTCTCAGCTCCTCCATCATACTTGATGTTCTTCACTTTGGTCTGAACCACCAGGAAGTGGATGTACATGTCAGTCAGGGTCTTGGGCAGCTCTCCTTCCTCTCTGCTCTTCATCACATCCTCCAGAACTGTAGCAGTGATCCAGCAGAAGACTGGGATGTGGCACATGATGTGGAGGCTTCGTGATGTCTTGATGTGGGAGATGATTCTGCTGGCCTGCTCCTCATCTCTGAATCTCTTCCTGAAGTACTCCTCCTTCTGTGGGTCAGTGAACCCTCTGACCTCTGTCACCATGTCAACACAGTCAGGAGGGATCTGATTGGCTGCTGCAGGTCGTGTGGTTATCCAGAGGCGAGCGGAGGGAAGCAGTTTCCCCCTGATGAGGTTTGTCAGCAGCACATCCACTGAGGTGGACTCTGTAACATCAGTCAGGATCTCATTGTTGTGGAAGTCCAGAGGAAGTCGACACTCATCCAGACCGTCAAAGATGAACACAACCTGGAACTCTTCAAACCTGCAGATTCCTGCTTCTTTGGTTTCAGTAAAGAAGTGATGAACAAGTTCCACCAAGCTGTACTTTTTCTCTTTCAGCACATTCAGCTCTCTGAAAGTGAATGGAAATGTCAACTGTATGTGCTGGTTGGCTTTGTCTTCAGCCCAGTCCAGAGTGAACTTCTGTGTTAAGACTGTTTTCCCAATGCCAGCCACTCCCTTTGTCATCACTGTTCTGATTGGTTCATCTCTTCCAGGTGAGGCTTTAAAGACGTCTTCTTGTCTGATGGTTGTTTCTGGTCTGTCTGGTTTCCTGGAAGCTGTTTCAATCTGTCTGACCTCATGTTCATCATTGACCTCTGCAGTCCCTCCCTCTGTGATGTAGAGCTCTGTGTAGATCTGATTCAGAAGGGTTGGGTTTCCTGCTTTAGCGATTCCCTCAAACACACACTGGAACTTCTCCTTCAGGTTAGATTTGAGTTTACGTCGACACACTGCAGCAGCAGTTCCTGAATAAACAAACAACAAATGATATCAGTGAGTGGATCCTACAGAAAATCAGAGAATTGAAACATTGAAGTGTGTCTGCAGAATTTGTAAATGTAAACTCCTCCCATGTTTCCTCCATTTCCTCTTTACATCCTGTTAAATCTTTACAGAAATGCTCTTACTGCTCTGCAGACAGTCAGCCAGCTCCTCCTGCTTCATTCTCTTCAGGAAGTGCAGTGTGATCTTCACAAATGCTTCTCTGCTGCTGCTCCTCTGCTCTTCATCCTCACCCTCCAACACCTCCTCATCCTCCCTCTGACTCTCTAAGCATTCTGGGTAATCTGAACTCAGAACCTTCTGGATCTTCTTCAGCTCGTTCTTGACAAAAGTGAGGATGTTCTCCTCCAGCAGCTGGAACAGAATATTATATGAATGACACACTCAAACATCAGATCCATGTTGGACACACTGACAATCCACTGGTGTAAAAAGTGCAGCATGGAGATGATTGTGAAGAGAATAGATGTCAAAGTAGTTGTTGTACATGTACAGACCATAAATATGGAGTCCAGGTGTGTTTGATGCTGCTGGGCAGACTGACCACTGGGAACCTCTGAGCTCTCCTGGTCCACTCTGTGGAGGAACCATCAACAATCAGCTCACATTATGTCTGTCACACAGAGACACTGTCCACACAGAGACACACACTGTCCACACAGAGACAGACACTGTCCACACAGAGACAGACACTGTCCACACAGAGACACACACTGTCCACACAGAGACACTGTCCACACAGAGACAGACACTGTCCACACAGAGACAAACACTGTCCACACAGAGACAGACACTGTCCACACAGAGACACTGTCCACACAGAGACAGACACTGTCCACACAGAGACACTGTCCACACAGAGACACTGTCCACACAGAGACAGACACAAGGTCAATCATCATTCAGCTCATGTTTTATAAGAACACTGAATCAGATCATTCCCTCTGATAACCAAGTGTTGTTAGTACAGTGATCACACTGAGAATCCACCGTCTGGTCTGCGGCTCTCTGCAGCTTTTAGGTCATCCACTCCAGTTCAAACTCCTTCTCATCACATTGAAAATTCTCAGTGTCAGCACAGCAGAGATTGGGGAGTGATGATCCACTCCCTCCTCAGGGATCTTTGACTCTGAGTCTACAGTTACTGCTCAGTACTGCCAGGTAACAAACAGCCAACTTACTGCTTCTACAAAACAACCTCACACTCTGAGACAAAAGCTCTCACCTTCTCAGGTTTGTCACACAATAGTAGTTAAAACATCAATGTTATATTCAGCTTACTGTTGTCCAGCTTTAAATTTAATAGGTTGATGCATTGACCAGTCACTCTTGAAGGACACACAGCTGGGTGCAGGTGAGTCTGGTCTCTGATGGATCCTGAAGGACAAACAAACAAAGAGGATTTTTTACCTTCCAGCCACAGTAGCTTCTGGAGAAACTACCAGCTATCAACAAGAAAAGTATTTCAATCAGTGAGTTCAGACTCGGTGTGTCAAACACCTTCAGTACAAAAAGGATGAAATGAACTTTTCAGTCTTCAGTCACCAGCAGCAAGAAGTTTAATAAACTAAACAATAAAAGGTCTTCACACTGAATTACTGCAGTCTGTGTATCACTGGTTCATTTTCTGTAAAAGACTGAACAAAGTCAGGGCGAAACAAATCAACAGATGACGGACCAAACCACAGCTAGAAAAAGGTGAATATTGGGTCGAACCAGGATCATCATGTTTTGTGAGGTCACAGTGACCTTTGACCACCAAATTCTAATCAGGTCGTCTTTGAGTCCAAGTGGACGTTTGTGCCAAATCTGAAGAAATTCCCTGACAGTGTTTCTGTGATGTCATGTTCACGGGAATGAGACGTACAGACGGAAGGACAACCCAGAGACGTGATGTCTCCGGCCACAGCTGTTGACGGAGTGGAGGCATTAAAAACAAAGAATATTGGATCAAACACTAGAGAAGAAGAAGAAGAAGAAGAAGAAGAAGAAGAAGAGTGATGCTAAAAATAAACACAGCGTTTAAAAAGAACTTCTCTGGATAAATAACAGTGAAAACATGAATCAGTAAAATTATGATGTTATTAAGAGCTCACCTCTCTGCAGCAGAGGCCTGATGGACTTTAAAATTAATGGGTCTATACTGGGACCTGTCGCTCTTTAAGGACACACAGCTGGGTTCAGGTCCAGGTCCAGGTCCAGGTCCAGCAGAGTCTGGTCTCTGATGGGTCCTGATGGACACATTAATTCATTATGAACACAACACACACACACACAGAGGTTTGAGTGCTGAGCTGTGACATGGAGAAGAGTCATGGACAGTTAGAGATCCTCATCTCACCTCTGAGCTTTGGTCTGGCTGTCATGTTCCCCACACAGAGTGGTTTTAGAGGGAGGGACTCCCTCCTCTCTGTCCTCACACCGATTCATGCTGCTCAACTCACACACACTTTCATCTGGAGAGGAAACACACATCATTCATCTGCACATCAACTCAAATCCTCCTTTACATCATTTCTCCTGTCAAAAGATCAGCTGCTGTTATTTTCTCTGTCATATCAGTGTCAGCTGAATGCAGTCAGACAGCAGCTGCTCTACTTCTACTATCACTCCACTAGATGGAGTCATCCAGCTGCAGCCCAGCACACACATGATACACATATTTGTAGATTCAGTGTGAGCTGTTCTTTAAGATCAGCATCAACCTGCCTGAGATACAGATCATTATGTTTGGAAGTTTTCCTCCGTATGACAGTAACCAGTGACACATCCACTGCAAACAGGAGCTGCTCACACATCACTCAGCTCACTGTGAATGGACACACTTCCACTAAGTGCAACACTAAAGCTTACTCACTGAATCCAGGGCAACATTATCTCTAGGGCTGACCCCAGTGTTTGCAGCTGTAGCTGTTGCCATGGTAACTTGCATCAACATCATTATTCCAATGCTTCCTTTTTTCCATGAATATTCAATTCAATTCAACTTTATTCATAAAGTCCAATATCACAAATAACAATTTGCCTCACAGGCTTTACAGCATGTTACATCCCTCTGTCCTTTGGACTCACTGCGGATAAGGGAAAAACTCCCCCCAAAAAGCCTTTAACAGGGGTATTAGCCTAAAAATCCAAATTACCCATAAATGAAGAAAAAGTTACGTTGCGTTCTTCTCAGACAAGGACATTTAAACTTAGTGGTGGTTTTGTAACTCTGATGTGCTCTCATCTAACATCAGCCCACAGCAGTGCAGCACGACTGAAACTGGGACGACACATGATAGACTTATAAATACGCTAACAAGGTGTCCAAGACACCGTCTGTGTAGTTTGAGACATTTGTAAAGATGACTCCCAAAAAGTCGAGTGCCAGATATGTCAAAGAAAACTGGCACATCACAAATCTACAACCAGTTTGGCAAATCCCCCTAAAACCTTTGAGTGACAGCTTGATCTCAAAGTTTTCTTTTTACATTGAAAAAATCCTGCAGGCTGACAGTGACAAGTTTTCACAAAAGTTTAGGTGCATCGACTGATGTTCTGTTTCTCTGTGTCTCAGTGTTTCTGGATGTTGAGCTTGAAGCAGTTCAGCGTATTTGATGAAGCTGATGTACTTGCAGTTTTTGGGGTTGTATCCACAGGGTTAAATGTTCCTGCTGTAAGTCTCTTTGGATAAATGTGTCAGCTAAATAAATGCTGTGGAACAGATTCCAAACAACGATGAGGGAGCTAAAAATCATGCAGGATGGTTCACAGAGAACAACGTACTTATAATTGATTTTAGGATGAAGACACAGCCCTGTCTACATCAGTGGAGCTGAGGTGGAGCAGGTGAACAGTTTTAGGTTCCTGGGAATCAGCGTCACAGAGAACCTGTCATGGTCATCACACATCTCTACCCTGGTTAAGGGAAAGTACAATGTGAAGTTCTTGTCCTCTTCTACAGAGGAGCAATAGATGAATCCTGACAGGGAACATTACAAACTGGTGTGAGATGTACACGGCCCAGCACAGCAGAGCTCTGCAGCAGGCCATTAAGATCACCCAGAACATATCTACTGAGCATCAGTTATATCTGTGAGACTGTTTTATATAACAGCAATCCTGTTGCATACTGGCAGTAAAGCTGAACCTTGAACTTGGTAAGGAGTCCAAAGTCCACAGAGGTTATTACGCTGTCCAGTAAAAGATTAATCTTGATATCAGAGCCAGCTGTAAATGGTGACTGCATTTCACTGTGCAATCCTGTCATACACTAAAGCTAAACCTTGAAGTTTTAAAGGTTCCAGAGGAAATATTAGTGTGTTGTTGTGAGTGACTTCACACTGATTTGTTTTCTGATGACTGAAGAAAGAAAATGAACATCAGCTGTTCATCATATAAATCAATAATCCAACAACACTTCGACTTGTCTTCAAACCTTCTCCTGAAATAAGAAGTGAACGACGACTACAGACATCACAGAGCAAAAAACAAACCCTAAAGAGACTAAAGACAAACTTGTTGTTAAAGAATCAAACAAAAGCAACTTACAGCTTCTTCAAACAGTCCAAAGTGTTGAAGATGAAGACAGAAAAGGTTCCAACACAGGTGAGCTGTTACCTGGAGTGAGTCATGAAGCAGGAAAGGCGGGAACAGGAGCAGACTTTCACAATAAGACGGTGTTGAGATCTACAGTGTGACAGAGTATTTCAGTGACGTATGGCTCTACACATACAGCACATGACGCAGTACTTTATACCACATATTTATTTTCAAGGTGATTCAACAATATTTCATCCATGTGATGCAGCAGAGTTTGGACACATCCTGTCTTCTTTCAGGTGTTTAGTCAGACACTAGTTGTCTCTATAAGGAATCACAGCTTTCCACTCTGGTTGACTCCTTTTTCCACTCACTTATTTAAATCTCATTTTCCTCTTTAGATCAGTGACGTGTGTTTTGTTACAGAAGTGAGGTGAAGCTTTAAGACCTGAAGGTGGAGCTGGAGCTCAGAGGGGTTCAGAGGAGCTTGGTTGTGGATGGCCTTAAAGGTGAGGAGTAAGATCTTGAAGTCAGTGCGATATTTAACAGGAAGTCTGTGAGGCTGCTGGGGGACGGGAGTGATGTGATTAATGGATGGGGTTCTGGTGATGATGTGAGCAGCAGAGTTCTGGACCAATTGAAGTTTATGAATGGACTTCAGAAGGAGACCAAAAAGGAGTGAGTTACAGTGCTCAAGAATGGCAGTACTGTGCGGTCTGAGGGACGGGCGAAGGCGATTAATATTGCGCAGATAGAAGTAGACAGACACACATACAGTAAAGGAGGACTGTTAAAAACAAAGGAGTGGTATTCAAAAGAAGTGTATTCATCAAATGTAATTTGTTTGAAACCAAGTGACGCTGAGACTATGGATGCTGTACCCTGACCCTTTTTACCTGTCCTGGATGAATAGGAAAAACTGTTCAAATGTTTGATAACCACTTTCATGTCTTCCTGAGAGAAGTCATTATGTCACCAGCAGGTGGAATGGCAAGCCCATGGTTCACCTCGGATACATGCACTCTCTGGGTGGAAAAAAAGCTCTTTAGGATGCTCAGTGATGATGATATTATTGCAGAGTTTGTGGACCAATATGTGACTTGTGAGACACATGACTTTGTTTGTAGTGTGCAGCAGCATAGGCAAAGACATTCAAAGACATACAAAAAGAAGGGAATGATCTGACATTTCCATTTCCCCAATACACCAAGTGATTACACTTCACATGAAGCGAGCCCAATGACATGGCACATGCATGTAGAGAAAATGGTGCTGTTATTATATGGAGGAAAAAGTTGCAGCATGCCACAGAAGAGAATCATCATATAGAAAAAATGTGGCTATTAAAGAGATGTATGCCATCAACGGTGATTATTGTAAGAAGGTGAAAATACAAAATGGAGAAAGGGATTATAAGAAATGTGAAGAAATGAAGGTCATGGACAAAATGTTCACAGTCTTGCACAGGACTTGAATACATTTTGTCATTGCCTCCTTTTTGGACATCAAGTCTACACACACACACACACACACACACACACACACACACACACACACACACGTTTCCTTGCCGTACCTCAAGGTATAACACGGATCTGCCACAGAAACTTTGTTTGTGGTACACTCCCTGCTCAGAGTGTTGCAGACAGTTTACATCTGGTAAGTATTCCACCAGAACTAAACATCTTAAACAGACTGAAACAGCATTTAATTGCAAGACAAGTTCCATTCACAAAGTAACTTGCTTTGCCAAAAGGTGGACAAAATGGAGTGTTGGGCCAATTGTTTGTGTTCCATCAAATTTTGCAGAAAGTTCCAATGTAAGAAAAACTTACAAAGATCATTATGAGTATCAGTATGTGAACATTAACAAAATTCATAGTGCTTTAGCATATTTCCAAGAACATGATATAATAAGACTTTACGATGACAGTTTAAATTATCATGATTGGTGTGATCCATCAGGCAGAAGTGATGCACTTGACAGGTCCGAGAGGTCTTTGATCAGTACATCAATGGTGTGCTTTCTGTTGCTGCAGCAGGGCAAACAGTCCTGTCAGAATTATTCTGGATAAAACAAATGAAGCCAAGTGTGTTCAAACTCTATTTCAGCATGGAGGAGGTACTTATCATGAACAAAGCAAAGTGAAATTGACACTTTGCAAGAAATCTGGATTACATCTTCTATCTTAGATGAACAAAGTCATATCAAATGTGTCAGTTGCTTTGAGAGAAGGCTACAGCTCAAAACATCAACCAAACTTTACTTCAGAGACGTTGACAAACAAAGTTTCTCTTCAGAAAACATGATTACTCAAACCAAACCGAAGTACACCTAAATTTTGGCAGCGTATTCATCTATCTGCTGTGGTCAGACAACTTGGAATAACAACATGATTTTACTCCTTCTGCTGATCTGAGGAGGAAAGAAGTGATTGAGAGTCTCCTTAAAGCAGAAAGGTATGAACAGGGATTTTGATAACGTAACTCACGGATGTGGTCTCTTCAGGAGAAGTCATGTTCCAACTGCTCATATGTTTGATCGACACTTACATGTATATCTAAGAGAAGTCAATATGCCACCAGATAAACCTTTTGACAGTGTAACTGATTATGTTACACCAGGTGAAATTTGAAGCCCATGGTTCACGTCATACCCATGCACTCCTCTGGGTTAAAGTTGACAAAAATGATAAGGAGGTTATTGCAGAGTGTGCATACCGATATGTGACTTGTGAATGCCACCTGCTTGTGATGACTTGCATGACATTGTTTCCAGAGTGCAGCAGCATTTAAGGCATTCAAAGACATGGAAAAAGATGGGAACAAACTGACATTTCAATTTCCCCTATCCCCCTGGCGGCAGAGATTTAATTACACAGATGAGCTTTCCAAAGATAAAGCCACAGTGTGTTGAAGCCAATGACGTGGCACAAGAATGTAGAGAAAATGGTGCTTTTAATGTTGCACAGGAGGCATAATTTTGAGTCATGGCTTATAGTTACACATTTTGGGATTAAGTATGAAATCTACTGCTGCAATCGTTACACTCACCTCGGTTCAGCAGGGTGACCTCCATCTATGGTGGCTAGAAGAGAGACATGAAGACAGAGAAGACGGATTAGACAGAGAAAAGTCAAACTTAGAGCTGAAATGAGTTTTGAACAGATTTACTGATTCTGTACATGTTCATGTTTTAGAAATACTTTGACTGTAACTACTGTAACTACATTTAGATATTTTGACTGTAACTACTGTAACTACATTTAGATATTTTGACTGTAACTACTGTAACTACATTTAGATATTTTGACAATAACTATTGTGCAGAGTTTAGCTATATATCTATATCTATATATATCTATCTCACATTTTTCAGTGTCATATCATCCATGTAAGCCCTAACTGGTGGAAGATGCAACCCGTTCTGCCGTCTCTCTCCACCTACCACCCACTTAGAAGCCCTGATGATTACTTCCATCGCCATAGTAAATGCTAATGGAGAAATTGTACACCCTGCCATGATGCCTATTTCTAGCCTCTGCCAACCTGTTGTGAAACCTGTCGTACTTAGACACAACCTAATATCCTGAAAGTATGCTTTCACTAAGTTGACAACTATCTGTGGCACTTTGAAGCAATCAAACGCACTCCAAAATGAGGCTGTGGGCTACTGAACCAAACGCATTTGCCAGATCTAAGAATACTACATGTAGGTCCCTTTTGTTAATCTTCGCTGCCTGAATCTGGTGCCAGATCATGCTAGTGTGCTCTACACACCCTGAAAAACCTGGTATTCCTGCCTTCTGCACCATGGTATCAATTAATCTATTCCCTTCTAAGTAGCTAGCTAATCAACTACACTGAAGAAAATCTTCCCCTCCACATTCAAGAGGGAATTCATCCGGAACTGGCTAATGTCCACAGACTCCTTCTCCTTAGGAATGAGGACACCTCCTGCCCTACGCCATGCTCTTGACATAATGTGTGTTTAATGTGTTTAATGCGTGTTTACTGTTAGTATGCACGCACATCTGCAACTGTAGAACAACCAATAGGAACACCCTCTCCCTGAAATGACCTGTGATTGGACAAAGTCTCACATTACAATTGTATTACAATAAGCTCAAAGGTCATTATGGGATTTTTGCCCAGTGAAGCCAAAAGCAAACTGCTTTGCCTGATCTTTAAATTTTTTGATTGAATGCGGGGAAATCTGATTTTTAAGAAAAACAAACCAGTGAAATGCAGAGGACCACTGCTCGAATGAATCGAAGCAACAGGGAAACCAAAGCATCACATCTGTGTGCTGAACAACATCTTGGAGACATGGAAACATCCCTATGTTCTCAAACAAACACACACACACACACACACACACACACACACACACACACACACACACACACACACACACACACACAATCCCATCTGATCTGCTCAATGACTTCCTGTCTTCTGCTGCTGTTGGACTCAGATGAAAAGAGGCTCTTTTGTTCCCGACTGTTACAATACTGGGAGCTCTGGTCCACACTCTGCTTCCCAGGGAACAATGTCTCACACACACTAACGCACACTAACACACACACACGTCCATGCCATGTCCTTTGCGGCAGGAAAAGTACTAATACCACACTGAAAATACTCCAGGTAAAAGTCCTGCATTTGGACCCTTACTCAAGTGAAAGTATCTGAACGTTGTGCTGTAAAGCAATAACTGTACAAGTGCCTCAAATTTGTACTTACAGTACTTGAGTAAATGCACTTAATTACATTCCACCTCAGGAAATGTTTCATACGTCTGTGTTTCAGGATCTCTGAACATAGAAGTGTATGATTTCAATCAGTGGTTCCCAACCTTAAGGCCCTGACTCCCACGAGGGGTCGCCAAAGCTTCAACAAGGGTCGTAAGACCTTCCTGATTTTAAAGTGAAATTTTAAAGACTGAGGGTCTGGAACTCGTGCTTACGTGAGTCTCACACTGACAGTCTCCAGCTGTGCAGGTCTGAAGATGATGCTGATTTAAGGGGTTTATAACACACACTCTCTGTATCTCAGCATTTATTTCTGTGAAAAAAACTACATCAAATTGTTATTTTTAAAGTTTTCATTAAGACATAAACTCAATAATAAAATCTTCACCAGACACAAGCTATACTCATAAAGTCTTCACTCTGCCAAACAGCCTTGTCCTGCATCAGCCATGTTTCTACAGCAGCCCAGAACGGACAACCCAAACACTGGCCCTAGATAGGACATTTAGGTTCTGCAGCCTCTCCATGACGAGAGCATCAGAAAAAAAAATGTCAGCGTTTTACAGGTTCAAATGACCTCATCCTTTTGTTGTTGGGTTTTTTTTGTAATCTGTAGTTTTCACTGCTTGATGCTGCCAAGGCCCCATTTCCACCAAGCAGTACGGTTCAGTTCAGTTCAGTTCAGTTCAGTTCAGTCATAGTTTGTGTCTCCACATTGAAAGTTGTGGATGGTCCCAACAGCAGCGTCCTTAGCGTCCCCATGTTTGGTCCCCCCTCTGTTGGGGCACCTAGCACACAGATCTGCTACTAAAAGGTGGAGCTAGAAACCCTGCAGTCTGATTGGTCAGTAGAGGACGGTCACTCTGGTTTTATGTAACCTCTGTTCATACATCAGTAAACTACAACTATAAAATGAAAGAGAACAAAATAACTTCATTCACTGGGCCGACTGCCGGCAACTTTTAAGGTGGAACGTTAACTTGTAATGTTACTCAATGTATGAGTTGATGACGTGAATCCATCAGCACACCTTAAATTTCACTGTGACAACTTTGACCATCACTTTAGTTTTTATATGACACACACTTTTAGTAATGACTTTAAAAATATAGATTAATTTGGAGCGGATTATGTGAAGGTCATATATTCTAATCCTCACTTCCTGTGGGCTACAGCAACACTAAACCCCTGAGCTTGCCTGAGAAGGACTAAATGCACAAAGCTGCTATTTTTAAATATCCCATGGAGAGAGACTCTCACTGCAGCCTGTTCTATTTTGTTCTGAAAATGTGGGCGTGCAGCCTCGTTCTGTGGACGATAAACCAGGTGCAGACTTCCATCTGTGTCACCGCTGATGAGGAAATACAGCGAGTGCTGGTTATTGTTTTCTGTTTCTCCCAATTTATCCCCCTAAATCCTACACACTGGACCTTGCCTTAAAAGGTTTGGAACCACTAGTTTTAATAGTGTTGTCTTGCTTTGCAACAGTTCATTGAGGCTGATTTGCATTTTTGAAAAGTGACAGAAAGCTTTCATTCTAATAAATGTTTGAATCAGTAGGCGTCAGAACGTGATGACTGATCAGTAATTGATCCGAGTGTGAGCTTGTGACTGCTCAGTAGATTAAGACTCTATTTTTGTTTTCCTGCAGTCGCCTCGAAGCATTCCTGAAGATTGGCTCTCATTCCTTTCCTTCCTCCCTCCTCTCTGCAGAGCTGTAACAATAAACAGTGTGATTAGAGTCTCCCTGCAGACACATTATGTGTCACATGTCACACGGGAGCTCAGTGATATGGCTCAGATTGCAAACAGGTGGCAGGAACACCACAACTGTGTCTGAGGTTTAGCTTCCTAAAATCCTCTTGAGGATGAGATGATGTTAAATCCATCTGATTAAATATTTCAAGTCAGTGCATATTTGAGGAACTTGTTAAAGGTTAATGTTACTTTTTACTGTCCGACAGCTTTAGTTACTGTACAGATGAGTGTTTTTTCATTAAGCTAATGTTCCTGTAACTCCAGATGTGTTCTCGTAAAGTTTAGATTGTGTAGGAGTTTAGGACATTATGATGGTCATTCCAATGCTCAGTTATGTTTCATAAGTTGTTGCAGCAATTTTTCAGATTGATACTATTTGTTACTCAGATTTGGTGCTAAATTTAGTCATTTTTTATCACTTGAGAATTCATGAAATGATCAACAAAAAAAACCTCTAAAGACCTCAAGGGACACCACAGAAAAATCTATGCTGTGATTTGGTAACAAAAACCTTAAACATTTGGAAATTTCTGAAAGGACTGCATTTTTCAGTGATAGGATGGCGAGCACTTCTGCTCTGGAAACAGCTGAGAGACCACCTTATTGTCAATAAACCTACGAAAACCATCAGTGAATCCTCCTGGGGCCGTATTCACAAACATTCAGAGAACTCGTAACTTAATCCAAAGACTGTAAGTAATGAGTCTTAGCTCAGGAGTGATTTAGGAAAGTTCTCAGAGCAACTCTAAGCAAGGAAGGGACAGAAATTTCTACCTGAGTGAGGCGGTGTGGTCGACCCTGTTGCTAGATGTGATGCTTGCTGTTAACAGGTGTGATTGGTTGTCCTCTTGTGAGCCTGTCAGTGTGAGGACGCCCAGTGTCAGTTAAAATGAAATGCAGACTGTGCAAGAGTCGCTGTTGAGTCTGACTCATCACTGCTGCATTTTTACAGTTTTTAAAATATGTAAGTATTGAGATGATTTTATTTCTGGTATTTTAAGATTATTGTGTCAGGTGGAAGAGGCATGTGCACCCCTTATAAAATCGACCACATCTTTAGCATTTCATTTCTACACTGTCATTCAGCGTTTGGACAATATTTCTCAGACCTCTCTGTGTTTCCATCATTTTCTCCTCTCATTCAGAAACTCTTAAACCTTTTAAAGTCCTCCTCCCAGCTCATAACAGTTTTTCACCTTAGGAGCTCTCGTAAGGTCTGAGATGCTTTGTGAATAACTGGGCCCGTATTCACAAAGACTCTCAGAGTCCTCTCAGAGCTCCTAACTTAGCCTAGCAAGGAATCTTAGCTTAAGAGTGATTCAGGAAGTTTCTGAGAGCAACTCTGAGCAAAGAGAGGACAGAAGCTTTTATCTTAGTGAGGAGGTGTGTTTGACCCTGTTGCTCGGTATGACACAGTCTTCTAAAAGCTGTGATTGGTTGTTACAAAAAAAAAAAAAAAAACGCTCCTAGTAATGAATGGACAGTGAAATCGACTGATCATAGAACTTAGACTGTAATCATGTGTATGTAATCGTGAAAATAATTTTATGTCATGATGATGAAACTCATCAAAATTAAATTAATTGTTACATAGCTTCAAAATGTTTGAACGCACCTCATTCACATGCCGATTATTATATTGATTTGCTTATTGTTATGTTTACTCGCCACGCTGGTAATTTTACTACTTAATCTATTTGATATTAATGTTGGACGCAGACTCAGCTGTCAGCAGTTTCTGTGATCACTGGCCTCCTTGTAAAAAGATTTGGCAGAATGACCAAAACAACGAATGAAATGGAGAAAAAAGTAACAAGAAAGCTGAACTGGACAGAAGAGCAGTGCTGCTGTTGGCACAGCTCGTGGAGGAGAACAAAGTTTTAAGAGGGAAATTCGGTCCCGGGGTCACGGCACAAGGGAAGAGGCAGACGTGGGAGCACATTGCCCGACAAATCAATGCGTCGTTCCTTCTCCTTTTACGCACAAGCGATGAGTGTGAGAGGCGCTGGTACGTGCTGCAATCCAAAGCAGGCGTTATTGCGTTACAACGCTGGGTGGGAAAAGTAAGCTCATCCCTGACGAGGTCAACCACAAATATTATCCCTGCACGATCAAGCCGGTAGCGTCTTATTAAATCACTGTTGTTCAATATACGAAGAATATCTCTCCTTCCTCTCTGTCTTTCCACAATCTTCTCAGTTTAAGACACTCTTAGGCTTCTTAAAAGTCCTCCTTCCTCCTCTGAACAGTTTGTCACCTTAGGAGCTCTCTTAAGGCCTAAGATGCTTTGTGAATAACTTTTATCTTACCAAGGGAAAATTCTCAGAAAAATCTTAGAATTCGAGGAATTCTAAGATTTTTCTGAGAATGACATCACTAAGAGCTACTTTTAGTCTTAGGATTCTTCTTTCTTTGGCCCTCATCTTTACAAGGAACTAGTCTTAACTTGTCACAAGTAGCAACTCTAGGTTAGGTTAGCACTAGAAAGCTTTGTGAATACAGCCCCATGTCTCGAGGCTGTGGTTATCCCAGTCTTGCTACAATGCAATGGCTGCTATGGGGACTAACAGGATCACATGAATAAAACTCAATGGATCCACCCACAAGTGTCTCAGCTTTACAGTTAGAAGTGATTTATGTAATTTAGTGACTGTTTATAGACCCCAGTATTCAGAATTATTTAAAAACTATATGAAAAAATAAAATGTATCCTCCCGAGACCATTATCTTTGAAAGTAGTTTTGTGAGAAAACAAGATGTCCTGATATGGGAATGTTGGGTTTATATTAAAAGTCACAAGTGTGAAATTAAGTATAAAACTGATGACCTGAACATTATTGTGCAAGAACAATTTAAAAATAATGCAACAAATCTAAAAATCTTGTGATTTGTTTATTTCGATACTCTGCACGATTCGTACTCCAAGCGGAGTGTTAGGAGTGTCCTTTGTCTGTAGGAACAGTCTGTCACGACTAATTGCTCCCAGAAATGGCCCCCACCTTAATTTTGCATGGATTAGAAAGACTCAGGGTGTGTAAAACAAAAATCCACAAATGAAAAATTGAGATTCACAAATTAAAACTGGATTTACAAATGTTTAGAAAGTATCAATGTTGGTAAGATATTCACAAATGATTTTCATTTATTTGTAATGTATTTAAAATATGTATGTATTATTTTTCTTTGTAGACGTTGTTTTATATTTACAGATTACACATTAAAACACGGACTGTTGATCTGTTCACACAAATAATAGGGGTCTCTGATTTTAAGCAGGGTCACTGATTTTAACCAGGGTCGTTGATTTTTAACCAGGGTCATTGATTTTCACCAGGGTCGTTGATTTTTAACCAGGGTCGTTGATTTTCACCAGGGTCGTTGATTTTTACCAGGGTTATTGATTTTAACAAGGGTTGTATTTTGGGCAGAGACCAGATTTGAAGGGTTCGTTGAGGGTATTTGGTTCAAGGTGGGGCTGAGGTTGAGCGGCAGCCTCTTTCTCCAGTGTGGTATTAGTAGTCTTACTGCAGGAAAGGATCATACTTCTTGTATATTATACGAATATGACTGCTTGGTCCTAATAATGTGGTTGTTTTTTTAAGCTGGTTTGAAATGAGGCTATACAACAACAACAAAAGGAGAATGATCTAAAATTAAAGCAGCTCAGTGATTTGTTCTAACGACACCAGCTGGGTTCATGTGAGTCAGCTGAACATTTGAAAAACAGCTGCTGTTATTATAATCTCGCTCCGAGCCGAGGGTTTGTCAGTGTTGGCAGAGCGAGCGGAGGGTTTGTCAGTGTTGGCAGAGCGAGCGGAGGGTGGCAGCGTTTCCCTGTTTGGCTTCATGATGAGAGCCGCTGTGAAACAATGTGAGAGTGAGGGGGTTAACTTCCTGTCTGTCCACCAGGTTTTTGTAAATCTCAGCTCCATTGTCCCAAAAAGGAAAAGGGTAATTAAAGCGAAGTCGGGGGGCTTCAGGTCCTGCAGCGCCGTCTCTTTCATGTTTGTTCTGAGTGTGTTACTCACTGTGTGTTTCTGTGGCGCTGTGAGGACCCTGAGCCTTATGAGGACGGTCCTGCTAAAATGATGTACGACACTTTGACTGAATCCTGTCAGCGGAACGACAAACTGATGTTCACACGTTTCATTTATATTTTAATATACTGAATCTGTAACTGCCACAGCGTCTGTGCTGAATTCACATGATGCGGTTGCCGTGGTGTCTTCAAGTGGAAGTTACATGATGCGGTTGCCATGGCATCTTATTGTGAAAGTTGCGTGATGTGGTTGCCGTTGCGTTGCCATGTGGCAGTCACGAGATGTGACTGCCACTGCGTCTTCATGTGGAAGTTGCGTGATGTGGTTGCCATGGTGTCTCTACGTGGAAGTCACAAGATGTGACTGCCGTGGCGTCTTAGCCTTGATGCTATGGCGTCTACATGTTCAGGTCATAAATTGCAGTTGCCATTGTGTCCTCAAGTGGAAGTTGTGTGATGTGGTTGCCACGGTGTTTTTGAGTTGAAGGCACATGATCCAGTAGCTGTGGGCTCTCCATGTAGAAGTTGCACTATGGGGTTGCCGTGACATGTCAGTGTTGTAGTCACATGATGCAGTCGACGTGACGTCTCACAGTGAAAGTTGCGTGACGCGGTTGCCATGGCGTCTCCATGTGGAAGTCACATGACGCGGTTCCAGCTGGAGGCAGATTTCAGGGGAGAATGACTTCATTGTCACGGCGGAACAAAGGCGGCTCTCAGCTGTCATTGGTTGGACGCAGCAGAGCCTGTATTCATGCGGAGAGGAGCCAATGAGACGCTGACGCTCGCAGGAAACACACACGACCTCTGTTTACATCCACTCGTCGATCAATAACAAGACACAACAAACAGATCAATAACAACAAGCAGGCGTCAGCTTCATGTGACATTTGTTTTTATTTACAATCATCAGCTGCACGTTCAGAACAGTGACATGATTCAAAGCATGATCATCAATATTCATCAATACTCATACATAACAATCAATAATATGATCAATAATACTGCTTCCTGTCTGATTGAAGGTGAGGTGATTTAAAACACATCAGCAGCTTCGTCTCTTCTGTGTCTATAAACTCTGATTTTACTCCTCATCATCAGTCAACGACTGAACAGATCAATATCTGAGTATTGATCATAGTTTAATATCTGTTGTTGTTTATTACTGAACCAGTAAAACAGGGAACAGCAGCACGTTTAGTCTCTTTGGCTCCATGAAAACATCTGAATGATTGAAACTCATTTCATAACGACTACAAGTTGAAATATTCCAAAATAAAAGTTTGTTCCAGAGCTCCAGTGAGGCGGCTGGACTTTGTTCAAACCTTTATTTTGAAGAGCTGCAGCCAAGCGAGACAAACTGGGACGTGTAAGGAGAGTTTCAGGTTCTCAGGGGTTAAATCAGACAGAGAAAAAACCTTTAAATATTTCAATTTCAATCTATTTTTAATCTCATTTGATAGATTTCTTCTTCGGAAAGCAGCCAGACTTTTGACTCTTTTATCTTCCACTGCAAGTTAAATCTCTCATTCAGCGCCTCATTAGGAAAACAAACATTTTTACAGCACAGTTGTTTCTGCTGTCGGCCTGAAATAGTTGCTGGAGACTGTTCAGGTTTGAGCACAGTTTCTACTCTCTGACCCTGAATTTGTCTCTTTTTTTTCATTCTTTGTCGTCAGACATGAAAAAATAAATTTGTTTGTTGAGGTTTTGTGTGTTTTAACAAAGTCTGGCTGCAGAGGAGTTTGTTGTCTCTAAAAAAAAAATGTCTTATTTTCTTTACATATTTCTGATTCAGAGTTTTAGACATTCGTCTCATTACAACATTAAATCTGCCATTCAGAGCCTCACTGGGGAAACAATCAGTTTTACTGGGAGAAGCTATGGAAACAGACTTGTGGCGTCCCTGATCGTCTCAGACGTACTCAGATTTGATCTTGATGGGGGGCTGTCCTGGCTGCACCCTCACCCTCACCAGAGGGACGTTGACGGGCGCGTTACAGTTCTCCCTCTGCAGACACAAACAGGAAGACAGCAGCAGCGTCCCTGCCACCAGGTGAAGAACTCCCGCCGTCCAGCCGCAGAACAGAGCGTCCCCGAACTCCCAGCGCGGCACCACCTCCGGCATCGACTCGTCGAAGAACCGCAGCACCGCCATGTGGGCGATGTACGAGACCGGGATGAGCCCCAGGATCCCGGCCGCCAGGCACAGCGTGCCCCCTGCCATCCTCAGCGCCCTCTTACAGCGGAGGTCCTCCAGCTGGTCGTGGCAGCTGTTGACCACGTGCAGGCCAGGGATGGCCAGCAGGAGTCCGAGCAGGCCAGCGGCCAGCGTCACGCACATGAGGATCCGGGCCAGCTTGATGTCCGGCGGCAGGCCCAGGAGGCTGTCGTAGGGACGGCACATCAGCGACCCGTGCTCCTGCACCACGCAGGTCTCCCACAGCCCCAGCTCGTAGCTCTCGGTGGGGAGCAGGTCGGTGGAGAGCGTGAGCCAGGTGGACATCAGGGTGGTGGCCAGTGAGCAGAGCCAGGCCCCCCCAGAGAAGAAGACCCCCGACAGCTCCAGAGCATGAATGTTTGGGTCCATGACGGTGCCGCTCAGAGTCTCACGGTCCTTTGCGTGTCTTTACCTCCTCGCCGTCAGGAGGCGGGGGCTCCTCGCTGGGCCATGACTCCTTCCAGGGAATATCCTGAACGGGCTGCCAGCTCCGGCGGCAACTCAGAAAAAGCTCTTCAACACACTGAGAAGGGAGCGGTGTCCCTGCCAAGCCTCGACCCCCCCGCAGCCACCACTGCCACCACCCTCCATCAGTGAGACGGGAGAAAGTGATTGGCCGGCGCTGGAAACAACAGCATCATTCAGCCGCCTGTGAGGTCGCATGCACACAGGATGTCGTTCAAACACAGACAGGATGTTATCAATGCACACATCTTTGTTTGAAGTTAATGGCATCGCTTGCTGCTTCCCTGCTTTGTGTGGGGACCCCCCCACCCGCAGGGCGCCCCCCCCCTACCGCAGCATCACCAGGCAACCGTTTAACATGATGTCTCAGGCTTTGTTCATATAAGCAGAAAACAGGAAAACGAGGGTTTCCATGGTGACCCCCCCAAACTCAACATCCAGGAAACCTGCTGCTCATTCAAGATTCAAGACAACTTTATTGTCACGTCTGTGAATAAACAGTGAGACTCTGAGTTGGTGAGATGATGAAACACTCCTGTGGTTTGGGTTCTTTTGTATTTAAAGTCTGTGGCGTCTGATCATCGGATCTGCCTTTTCTCAGTGGACCTCTGAATGACGAACCGTTCTTTCAGACAGTTTTAGACATTTAATCGTCTGTAATTTATTTATTTATTTTTATTTATTGTTGTTTGCACTTACAAACATACATTCAGAAAGAAAAGAGCGGTAAAATAAAACAGTTAAAATGTGCAGGAAAGATCATCAAGCCTAAAGGGCTTATAAGCGACCCTCCCTTCTAAAATCTATAAATAACTATACTTACCCCCAACCCCACCCCCCTCCTCCCCACACACACACACACACACACACACACACACACACACACACACACACAGACACACACAGACACACGTGCATATCTTCCTCTCATACACACAGATATGTACAATACAGCATTAAACAATAATTACAAAGCTGAATGAAATAACATTACGAAACAATGATACACAGGTGACTAGAACATCTGTAGGGACTTTTTAAGCTTCGTCTTAAATGTATTTAAAGACGAACATGATTCTGTTAGATTTTCTATATCATTCCACAGCACTGCACCTTGATAGACAAATGACAATTTAGCAACAGAGGTCCTACAGAAAGGAATGCGTAAGTCATTTTTTCTTCTTGTAAGATGAGCATGATAATGAGAGTTAGACTCGAAGTAACTTTGAAAAAACAACAGGTAGAGATGCAGGAATGCAAATGACTTTATACAAAAGAAACCCTGTTTGGTACTTGTTGACCTCATAAATTGTGAGTAGTTGCAGTTGTTTAAATGATGGTGTAGTTGGGGCTAAATAAGAAGAGTTGGGGACAATTCTTACAAAGGATTTCTGAAATCTATGGACTGCTTGTAAATAAGAAGGGTAAGTGCTGGCCTGAATTATGTTACAGTAAGAGATGTAAGGATGAATTAAACTGTAATACAAAGCTAGAAGTGTGCTCTTTTTCAAATGCTGTTTAACCTTTTTTATAATGCCCAACGATTTTGAAACCGTCCTACAAACAAATTCACAATGATTCTTAAAGCAGAGTTTCTCATCAATGTTGACACCTAAGAACTTCGCTGATAAAACTTGTGCAAGTGCATTGTTATTGATATAAATTTTGGCTCTGTCTGCATTGTAATTCTTGTTCTTATTTCTGAAAATAATGAAGTTAGATTTCTTGACATTGAATGATAACTTGTTTAACTTAAACCAATGGGAAAAATGAATGAGTCCAGCATTTGCTTTAGCAACAAGAGAATCAAAATTCTTGTCAGTGACAAAGAGATTTGTGTCATCAGCGAATAATATAGGTGACAATAAACTTGATGCATTAGCAAGATCATTAACATATAACAAAAACAACAAGGGTCCTAGAATGGATCCTTGTGGAACACCACATTTTAGTACAGCCAGCTGGGATCGATTACCATTAAAAACAACAAACTGGTCTTTGTTGTTTAAGTAATTATCACCCCATTGTAAAACCTGTTTTTTGAACCATAACATAACATTTTTGATGACAAAATTTCATGATTCACCGTATCGAAAGCCTTTGATAAATCTAAGAAAGTGCCTAAGGTGTGTTCATTTTTCTCCAGAGCAGCAGTATTTTTTTCTCTGAGGTGCAAAAGAGCCATGTATGTAGAATATTTTTTTCTAAACCCATATTGATGTTTGAACAAAATATTGTTCGTATCTAGGTGTTTCACAATTCTACTACATACTAGCTTTTCAAGAATTTTAGAATAACAGGGCAGTATTGATATAGGATGATAGTTTGAGAACACAGATGCATCATCAGATTTTAAGAGTGGAATAACCTTGGCAACTCTGAAGGCTTGAGGGGTCGTACCTGATTCAAGGGACATGGAAAAAATGAATATTAAAGGATCAATGATTAAAGAAGCTACGTTTTTGATCAAAGAGGCTGCAATTTCATCATGGCCAGGACAAGAGTTTTTGAGACTCATAATAATATCAAGAACTTCCGAAGTCTTTACAGGCTCAGAGACATTTACGGAAGCATACTCTTAAAAGCGTCTCCAATATGTTTTGCAAAACATCAAAAGGTCAAAGGTCAAAGAAAACTTTATTATCCCCGAGGGGCAATTTGTCCCACATGGTCCCACATTCACAAAAAAGTCATTAAATCTATTTGCAATTTAGGATGGCGCCGTTATCTTTACTTCGCCATCCTGAAATTCAGCTGGGGATGGAGAAGAGGTGTGTCTCATATCGAGCAATTCTTTCAGAGTGTCCCATGTAGATTTAATGTAATTTGTAGAGCTGTTGAATTGGTCACTATAATACTCCTGTTAAGCATTTCTAAGAAGATGGTTGTATTTGTTCCTAAATGTTTTGCATGTAGCATAGTTTAAAGGAGTAACCGACCTCCCAAAGGGTCTGATCCGTCCGCTAGATGACTTCGCACAGCTCATGTTGACGTGGCTGTAAAAGTAAGATAAGCAAATTAAATGAGTATCCTGCTTCATGTAAAATGTTGCTTCAGAGGTGTCTCCTCTCTGACCAGAGCACAGCTTCCTGCGGTCAGATTTAAAGATGTTAAACACTGTGCAGCTTCAGTACAAACGAATCTGTGTCAGACACTTTTGGTGGATACGGACAAACTAACTCAACCTGCTTCTTCAGCAGCTTCAAACTTTAGTTTGCCGTGATGGCGTCAGCATTACTGAGAGAGAGAGAGAGAGAGAGAGAGTGGATGTGTGATGGCAGCCAGTTGAAATTGCATTTTGTTCTGGAGATATCTCAGACTGTCAGACTGTTGTAAATGTACTTTTTTACACTGGGAGAAAAATGTGAAGGTCGTTACTATGTGAAGGTTATTCTACAGTGGTTTTACTGGTCCGGCCCACCTGAGATCAAATATGGCCCATAAACCAATATCAGTTTGACACCCCTGATTTAAACTGTCAAAAAAATCCCTCTAAAATAAAGAACTTCAAAATAAGCATTTTTATTGTAATTTAATTCTCTTCTTACGTCATGTAAGACAAAAGCAAAGAAAATATATATACATATATAGTTTATTTTATTTTATCTATGTACTTTTAGGTTTATTTTTGGATCATTTCAACGCTTTATTATAAATTATTCATCTACCTCTATATTTTTATTATTTAATCATTTGTTTATTCTTTTTTTAATTTACTGTATGTTCAATAAACAGCAACTTAGAAATTCATATATAAGTTTATTTGAATTTCATTATTTTAGAATCAACAAAATTAAAATTTCCTGCGTTTATTTTTAAAACTAAATTGCTTTATTTTAATCGTTTTGGGGTTTTTTTTAATTACCTTCTTTTTTTTATTATTTTCCACACTTTAATTTATTTTACCTGTGATCGATCAATTTAAACATATTGACTCTAAATGTAGTGGTAACAGAATAACGTTTATAACAGTTAAAATAAATGATCAGTCATTAGTCTCACCTGTCGGCAGCTGGTTTCCGGTGTCATGGCGGCCTCTGGTGGACAAACAGAGCTGCACAGATTAAATCTTGTTCAGTTTGTTTCTCTCAGTTTATTATTTGTGTTTAAATGTATGAAACGTTTTAAATGTAATTTAACTTCCAGAGTTTGTCCTTCACAAACTTCCTGCTCTGACGTTGAAATATTGCGTCAGACTCCTGAGGCGACGGCCTATTGCGTCATCACACCGCGCCGCCGCTCACGCTGCCGCAGATGCGGAGCTGACGGTGTCGCACGTTCTTGCGGCCGGTTCTCGGACAACATGTCGGTGTTTCACGACGAAATCGAGATCGAGGACTTTGAGTATGACGAAGAAACGGAGACGTATTATTTCCCGTGTCCCTGCGGAGACAAGTTCGCCATAACCAAAGTAAGTAACGGCTGGCAGCTACCTTCAGGCTTGTGGTGTCCCTCACACCAAACTGCTTTAAAAATCCGCTCACTTTAAGGTTATTCCGCCTCAGTGACCCTAATTACATGCAACACTAACATTAAAACGCTTTTTACTGGTAGCTGATCATTTCTAATAAATTCGGCAGAGATTTAGTGATTATTTGTGTTGCTATATAAAAGCTATCAAGCCAGAAAAGACACGAAGACAGTGTAGAATGTGTCAGTCTGTGAATGAAGTTTGGTTCCTTTTTCTGCACTTTCTGGTCGAAGACAGCGAGTGTTGTTTTATAACAGTCGACGTTTTATGAGTTGTAGTCGATATAATAATAATAATAATCGATTATCGATTATTCATCTTCATGATATTCGTCTTGGAAAAGAACTTGGCACCAAACTCCAATTAAGAAAGATATAATTTTAGTCTTACCTTCCCAGTGACTTGTATACAGGGCTGTGACACATGCTGTACATGTTTCACCGATGTTTGAGATGTTCGGGTGAACTCGGCGCACAGAGCACCTCCTCATCCTCACTCACTGGTTAATGTATTGGTGATATTTCACAGTGATGTCTCTTATCTTGTTTAAGACTTGTTAGAAGATGAGGACGTATAATATGTTATTTTTTGACTAGAGTTTGGTTCAGTGTTCAAAGATGAAGCGTGTCGTGAGCTGTGACTCTTGTTGTTGTTGTTGTTTACAGGAGGATCTGGAGAACGGCGAGGACGTGGCGGCTTGTCCGAGCTGCTCGCTCATCGTTAAAGTCATTTATGATCAGGTCAGTAAACGTCTCAGAGGCACGAGGGCTGTGATGATGTCACCAAGCTACAGGAAGCCCTCCTTCAAAACAAGAGACCCTGGCAGGAAGTCTTCAGTGATGTTTTTCTGTTTGTTTCAGGAGACGTTCATGTCCGGAGAAATCGTCGAAGCGCCATCATCTTCAGAAACCAAACTGGAGCTGGTTCAGTCCTGACCCCCCTCACCTTCATCACCTTCATCATCATCATCATCACCTTCATCATCATCATCATCATCATCAGTAAAGCTGAGGACTGGTCCTTTGAATGACTTTATTTATGCAACATTTTAGTCTGAAGAAGAACTCAGGACGGTGCGTTCAGGTGCTGCCGGGAAACATCAGTCTTCAGTGGAAACAAATGTAAATATGTTTTATATCAGAATATTAACTTATATTTGATCAGAATTAAAACGCATCAAACTGCAGCCTGAGTGTCTCCAAATGTTTGTTTGTCTGTCACTGACACACTGACGTCTCAATATCTCTGCTTCATAAAAGACAAAACAAAAAGTCATTTGAATTTTATACATTTATCAAGTAAAAAAACAAGGAGAACATTTAAAGAATTTCAATTAGATATTACGTAAATAAGACAAATGCTGGACAGTATTTATGAAAACAAATTAAAAGATATATTCTGAACAAGAACAGGAAAATAAATGTGAAAAATGTACATTTAAACAACGATCTACTAATAAATTAAAAATGAAATGAAAAAGGAACTTAAAGCAATATTGGTATTTTAAAAAGTACTACAATTAAATACACATTGAAAACTGATTATGGCTTCAATAATTAAACATGAAATGACAGTGGAAAAAACAAATATATAAACTGATGAAGAGCAAGTATTTCAAATTTAATAATTAACAGTGCAAAAAAGGTTAATACACAAAGAAAATTATAACTGTCAAAGATAGTGTTTTTTAAAAAATTAATGATTACATTGAAAGAAAGCAATAACCATAAAAACTAAAAATAGAATATACAATTATTTAAGAAACACGATCAGTATGACGAACGATTAATTTTAATTATTTACACAAAAATACAGCAGTAAGCTGATTAAATAATGACAATGTAATTTAATACATATACATTTTGTATTAAACAAATATAATGAACTCTAGGCTGAATTAATAACGACAAACAAAATGACAGTAGAATACATTAGAATAAAAATTGTACGTGTACGTGTAGTTTATAAAACAACTACAATAAACTCAAAAAAATCATCATAAATTCTGACACACACAAGAACTTTTCTTTTGAAATCACATGAAGTTTATTAAACTCAACAAAACACTATAATAATGAACTATAAGAAATAAGTTGGGTGAGCGCTGTGGTTCCTGACGGTGGCCTCTGGGGGGCAGCACACACTCACTGTGCTGAAAGGACACTGTTGTTGTGGACTGAGACACAGAGACAGTCATGGGACCCTGTTTGCTCGTCCTGAACCATGTGAGTCATATGAGACACAGAGAGCAGGAGGAAGAGGAGTAAAGAAGGAGGAAAAGATGGAGGACTTGTCCCGGTGGATGGCGGAGGCCAGGAGGTGGGTGAGGAGGTGCTGCTGTGGTGAGGAAGATGAGGATGAGGAGCAGAAAGGGAGAAGGGAAGGAGAAGAAGAAGAGGAGGAGCAGGAGGAGGAAGTGAAGATGGAGGGGCTCAATTTCAGGAAGAGCAGGAGTTCAACCTCCCTCCCTCCTGCTGAGGTACGACAACAACTCCTGTTTGAGCAGTGCTGGAATGTAACTAAGTACATTTACTCGAGTACTGTGCTGACGCACAAGGCGGAGGTACTTTTACTTTACTTGACGCCACTTTCTTCTTCATAACTTTAGTTACTTCATAAATTAAAGACACACTTTGTTTATTTGTTAAACACATGAAATATTCTGCATGAAGTATTTTTACTTTCTCCTCATCGTTCTTACACACTTTGACTGAAGTCACGTTTCAAAGCATGACTTTTACTGCAGAGTATTTTTTACAGTGTGGTATGCAGTCTGAATACTTCCTCCACCACTGTACTGGGACATCACTTCCTGTTTGAGTAACATTACTTCCTGTTTGAGTTACAGTAGTTCCCATTTGAGTAACATTACTTTCCGTAACATTACTTCCTGTTTGAGTAACATTACTTCCCATTTGAGTAACATTACTTCCTGTTTGAGTAACATTACTTCCCATTTGAGTAACATTACTTCCTGTTTCCTGTTTAAGCAAAATTACTTCCTGATTGAGTAACACCACTTTCTATTTGAGAAACATTACTTCCTGTTTTAGTAACTTTACTTCCTGTTTTGAGTAACTTTACTTGCTGTTTTGAGTAACTTTACCAAAGAGCATGGACACCAAGAGGTGAAGCTCAATAGAACGGCGCATAGCAACAGACTCGCCCATGGTTTCGTCCTACCGCCGTCATTTTGGACTGTCAGCAGACCCGTTTGCATACAGAAACACACAGACACACTGAAGTATATCGCTATTAATTATGTTTACAATGCTACTCACCTCGTGACAGCTTGGTCACAGCTGCTTTTTCACATTTTTGTAAAGCAAATTATAAACTTTAAAAAACAACAAACGAAGAAAAACGGCCTAGATGGCATCTCTACATATTACATCCACTTATGAGAAGATTCACTTAATTACTCCTTCAAAATCACCCCATAAGCCAATCTGCAAAAAAATCAATAAATAAAGAAATTTTTAAAAAATCAATATTTTCACTAGAAACACATTAAAGCCACAGTGTGTAGGAATTTCTCCCATCTAACGTTGAAATCACATATTGCATTCAAACAGATGGCGCACTCTAGCGCCTCACTGTTTCAAACACGTATTGCAACAACTGTAGCCGCTGTGTACCAAAAAGCTGTGATAACACTGATGAAACCATGCCATCCGATACTACATGGAGTATTACTTCAGGCTCCTACACAGACACACAAACCCCCTCCTCACCATGCTGGCTGTGTTTACAACGTAGGACTGTTGGGGCGGGTGTAAATTGAAACAGCTGATAGTGGCCAGCAGCACTACTGCCGCATAACAAGTCCCACTCTGTGAGCATAATGCAGGATCATGTATTATGCAGCATCACGGGAGACACAATCCTTGTCGCCAAGAAAGTGCAAAAGGGAATCAAAAAGGCAGCGTGACCGGCGAATTAAAAAAAACAAGGGTCAGCACTGGGGTTGCCTTTCCCAGGTGGAGAGAGCTGCTGAAGGAGAAAGGTAATACAATCACAGGCTAGCGCTAACGGCGGCTAACAGCGGTGCAGTGATGCGAGGAGAGGGATGAAGCTGTTAGCGACTGGCCTCTAACAGTCAACAGCAGCGCCGGCCTGTGATTGTATTACCATCCTCGCTCAGCAGCTCTCTCTACCTGGGAAAGGCTACCTGGAATGTGGGCCTTTGTTTTTATAATTCGCCGGTCACGCTGCCTTTTCTATTCACTTTTGCGCTTTCTTGGCGACAAGGATTCCGTCTCCCATGATGCTGCAGATGCCTGATCCTGCATTATGCTCAAACAGTGGGACTTTGTTTCATATTTATCAGGGTAGTAGCGAAGCGCCTCTTGCTCCTCTCCTTCAGCTCCTCAGTCACGCAGTGCTGGCCTGGCTCTCAACGAAAACGCCGAAGGCGGTGCTGTATGTCCCTTGCTGGCGGGTGTATTCTCAAGATGGCGAAGCGTAATGGAACCCCACAGACGACTTACCCGCACAATGTACAAACAAATCCTAAATTTTCCTTTTACGAGAATAAGTCAGATTATTGGTGGAGGTGATAATACACCTGTGATGAAATATTTATAATAATAATAATAATATTATTATTACATATTTATGAATGCAGATATCAATCTTTGCCAATAAACAACTGAAAATGTTACACAATGTCCCTTTAATGGCGACATATACGTGTGTGTGTGTGTGTGTGTGTGTGTGTGTGTGTGTGTGTGTGTGTGTGTTTGTGTGTGTTATCTTCCCTCCAAAACTGGCATATTAAATTGATATTAAAACACTTCAAAACTTACACCTCAGGAGTTCTTATGTGTCGGGATCCTTCGGGAAACGGTGGAAGGTCAGGTGCGGGCTGTTCCACTGATAGTTGTTGCAGTTAATTGCACTACACTGTTTTCTTTTACTTTTTTGCTCCTCTCTCCTTCACATCTCCTTCATGTTGTCTGGGCGCAACAGTCCAAGCTTAACAGTCCAAAATGGCGGCAGTGCCCCTAGTGGCTGTTGGCAAAAATTCGACGGTGCTTCGCCTCGTGGTATCCATGCTCTTTGACTTTACTTCCCATTGGAGTAACATCACTTCCTATTTGAGCAAATTTACATCCTGTTTGAGCAACTTTTTCTCTTTCTCTCTCTCGGCCTGTTTGTCCCAGCTGGATCCAGATCAGTCCAGCTCAGGGTCCCACCCTCACTGGTTCCACACCCTGCAGGTCCGACGGTTCCGACAGCAGCGAGGACGCAGCAATAGTGACCCGCTGGGAAGGAACAGCTGCGAGGATCCCTTCACCTGGGTCAGAGAAACATCACACCTGTCCTCCACCTGTCCTGCACCTGTCCTGCACCTGTCTTCCACCTGCCCTGCACCTGTCCTGCACCTGTCCTGCACCTGTCCTCCACCTGTCCTCAGTCCTCCCCTCACCTGATCTCCTTCCTGCACCTCACCTGTTCTCTCTATCTCTCGTTAGCTCCTGGCTACGCAGTCTCTGTTGCTTTATGCTTTTTGCCTTCCAGCCAGCTAAACCTGACCTCTGACCCCTGACCTCTGAGAGGAAACATCAGTATAAAGTCTGATACGTGACCTGATGTGTGACATGTGTCCTCTGATCAGAAACCAGGTCTTCAGTTTGGAGCGACTCATTCTTACCTGAGTCTGGAGAAACTGGGTGAAGGAGCTTACGCCTCCGTCTACAAAGGAATCAGCAGGTCAGTCTACTCAGACTACTGATTTGAGATTTATCTGCTGAGCACTGTGTGAGTCTGATGATCTGTACCTCCATGAGGCCACTGCACACTGGAGCTGCTCACTCATTGTTGGGCGTACTTTAACCGTGACATTCTTCTGCAGCAGCAGAACGTTGACCTCGATACTCTCGGTACATTTCGCTGTGTTCACTGTGAATGTTGCTTGTTGAGGATAAACGGGCAGCTGGTGGCGCTGAAGGTGATTCGTATGAAGACGGAGGAGGGCGTCCCGTTCACCGCCATCAGGGAAGGTGATCACTGCACACACACTTTTATCCTCTGGGTTCTACTTTTTACAGTGTGTTTCCTGGATTAGTTGTTAGTTTTTACAGTGCGTTTCCTGTTTTTTGTGTGTGTGCAGCGTCTCTGCTCAAAGGTCTGAAACACGCCAACATCGTCATTCTCCATGACATCATTCACACCCAAGAGTCTCTGACCTTCGTCTTTGAATACGTGGTGAGAAACGTATCGTAAATAAGTTTGAATTCTAACACGTCTTTCACGCGTTCCAGTGCTGATCATCTTTCTTCTTCTGGTGTCGCTGCAGCAAACAGATCTGGCCCAGTACCTCACTGATCACCCCGGAGGACTGCACTCACACAACGTCAGGGTCCGTTCACACCTGCACTCACACATAAGGATCCGTTCACACCTGCGCTCACACATAAGGATCCGTTCACACCTGCACTCACACAACGTCAGGGTCCGTTCACACCTGCGCTCACTCATAAGGATCCATTCACACCTGCGCTCACACATAAGGATCCGTTCACACCTGCGCTCACACATAAGGATCCATTCACACCTGCGCTCACACAACGTCAGGGTCCGTTCACACCTGCGCTCACACATAAGGATCCATTCACACCTGCGCTCACACATAAGGATCCGTTCACACCTTCACTCACACAACGTCAGGGTCCGTTCACACCTGCGCTCACTCATAAGGATCCATTCACACCTGCGCTCACACATAAGGATCCGTTCACACCTGCGCTCACACAAAAGGATCCGTTCACACCTGCGCTCACACATAAGGATCCGTCCACACCTGCGCTCACACATAAGGATCCGTTCACACCTGCGCTCACACATAAGGATCCATTCACACCTGCACTCACACAACGTCAGGGTCCGTTCACACCTGCGCTCACTCATAAGGATCCATTCACACCTGCGCTCACACATAAGGATCCGTCCACACCTGCGCTCACACATAAGGATCCGTTCACACCTGCGCTCACACATAAGGATCCATTCACACCTGCGCTCACACAACGTCAGGGTCCGTTCACACCTGCGCTCACACATAAGGATCCATTCACACCTGCGCTCACACATAAGGATCCGTTCACACCTGCACTCACACAACGTCAGGGTCCGTTCACACCTGCGCTCACTCATAAGGATCCATTCACACCTGCGCTCACACATAAGGATCCGTTCACACCTGCGCTCACACAAAAGGATCCGTTCACACCTGCGCTCACACATAAGGATCCGTCCACACCTGCGCTCACACATAAGGATCCGTTCACACCTGCGCTCACACATAAGGATCCATTCACACCTGCACTCACACAACGTCAGGGTCCGTTCACACCTGCGCTCACTCATAAGGATCCATTCACACCTGCGCTCACACATAAGGATCCGTTCACACCTGCGCTCACACATAAGGATCCATTCACACCTGCACTCACACAACGTCAGGGTCCGTTCACACCTGCGCTCACACATAAGGATCCGTTCACACCTGCGCTCACACATAAGGATCCGTTCACACCTGCACTCACACAACGTCAGGGTCCGTTCACACCTGCGCTCACACAAAAGGATCCGTTCACACTTGCGCTCACACATAAGGATCCATTCACACCTGCGCTCACACATAAGGATCCGTTCACACCTGCACTCACACATAAGGATCCGTTCACACCTGCACTCACACATAAGGATCCATTCACACCTGCACTCACACATAAGGATCCGTTCACACCTGCACTCACACATAAGGATCCGTTCACACCTGCACTCACACATAAGGATCCATTCACACCTGCACTCACACATAAGGATCCATTCACACCTGCGCTCACACGACATCAGGGTCCATCATCAGGTACCTGGTCTTACCTTAACTGGTCTCCTTTCATGATAAATAATAATAATATGTTGTTGTTGTAGCTCTTCATGTTCCAGCTGCTGCGAGCGCTCTGCTTCATCCACAGCAGGAGGATCCTCCACAGAGACCTGAAGCCTCACAACCTGCTCATCAGCTACCTGGGAGAACTCAAGCTGGCCGACTTTGGTCAGGAGCAACTTCGTCACCGTAACATTCACGTCACCAACAACTCACCACGACAGAACATTTAGACAGACATGCAATTTATCCACCTTAAAATTAGTCGTTCATAAACTTTTCCCACTGACTTCTGTTCAGACTCACAGATTTCTCTAATACTATCCAAACTGGATCTGACTGGTTCTGGTTTCAGGTCTCGCTCGGTCCAAGTCCATCCCCAGTCAGACCTTCTCCTCTGAGGTGGTGACACTGTGGTACCGCCCCCCTGATGTCCTGCTGGGATCCACAGATTACTCCACCGCTCTGGACATCTGGTCAGCACCGACAAGCTCTTATCACATTATTACAACTATTTAACTAACGTAAACTAGCTGCTAACACCTAGCTGCTAACAACTAACGTAAACTAGCTGCTAACACCTAACATTAACTAGCTGTTAATAGCAAGCTTTAATTGAATTAATTGCTAAGAGCTAACATACACTAACTGCTGACTTTGACTAACTGTAACAGCTAATGTAAACTACCTGCTAATATCTAACATTAAGTAGCTGCCAACAGCTAACATTAACTAATTACTAACAGCTAGTGTGAACTAGTTGCTAACAGCTATCATAACTAGCTGCTAACAGCTAGCATTAACTATTGCTAACAGCTAAAATGAACTAATAGCTAAAAATTAACTTTAACTAGTTGTTAACATTAACTAGCTGCTAACAGCTCATGTTAACTAGCTGCTAACAGCTGACATTAACCTGCTGCAAACTGCTAAAATTGAGTAGCTGCTAGCAACTAACATCAACTAACTGCTAAAAAAATTAACTTTAACTAGCTGCTAACTTCAACTAACTGCTAATAGCTAACAGTAAGTAGCTGCTAACAGCACATGTTAACTAGCTGCTAACAGCACATGTTAACTAGCTGCTAACAGCAAAGATTAAGTAGCTGCTAACAGCACATGTTAACTAGCTGCTAACAGCAAAGATTAAGTAGCTGCTAACAGCTCATGTTAACTAGCTGCTGACAGCAAACCTTAACTAGCTGCTAACAGCTTACGTTAACATGCTGCTCACAGCTCATGTTAACTAGTTGCTCACAGCTCATGTTAACTAGCTGCTAACAGCTCATGTTAACTAGCTGCTAACAGCAAACTTTAACTAGCTGCTAACAGTTTACATTAACTAGCTGCTAACAGCTCATGTTAACTAGTTGCTAACAGCTCATGTTAACTAGCTGCTAACAGTTTACATTAACTAGCTGCTAACAGCTCATGTTCACTAGCTGCTAACAGCAAACCTTAACTAGCTGCTAACAGTTTACATTAACTAGCTGCTAACAGCTAAGATTAACTAGTTGCTAACAGATTATGTTAACCTACTGCTAACAGCTAAAGTTATCTACCTGCTAACAGCTAACTCTGAGAAGCTGTTAACAGCCAATGTTGACTAGCTCTCCTCCTGCTGATGTCATCACAAATTTGTCTGTCACATCTGTTTTCTTTCTGTTTCCTGTTTGTGTACATACAGATTATGACAGTGTGATATTTAAATAAAGTTTTGTGCGTTTGAATCAGGGGAGCAGGGTGTATCTTCGTAGAGATGCTGCAGGGGGCGCCGGCGTTCCCCGGAGTCACTGATGTGTTTGAGCAACTAAAGAAGATCTGGACGGTGATGAAAAGTCATCAGCTCACACATTTATTATTATTATTATTATTTATTATTATTATTATTATTATTGATAGTATTATATTAGATTTATACTGATGATAATGAAATGAAATAAAACAGTCTTGTGTCCCTGCAGGTCCTGGGTGTCCCCACAGAGGACAGCTGGCCTGGAGTCAGCCAGCTGCCAAATTATAAACCAGGTCAGTTCAATATATATTTTTTTTTCATATATACATTAATCAGTTGGTCAATTTTTAATTACATTTTTGATAATTATTTTATTAATTTACTTCATACTATTGACATCATTCTTTGATTTAATACTCTTATTCTTATATATTTATCAAAATATGTTTGTAGCTTGTTTATTCCTTCTTTATTTTATACTTTTATCTTGTATTGATCAAAGTTTTTTTTATTACCATATTATTTGTAAGGCGTTAGCATGTTAGCAAGTAGCTTACTGTTGTTTAACTTAACACAGTTTACTGTTGTAGCAGAGTCTATGGCACCGTGTTTACATAGTCTAATGTTGTTTGATAGCCTGTCGTAAAGTGTTAGCATATTAACATAAAGCCTTCTGTTGTTGTGTATGGTGACGTGTTAGCATGTCAAAGTATCTTCTATTTTTATTATAATATTTGCGTCATTCGTTTAATTCTCTCTTTTATTTTCATTTTTTAAAATTTTATATGTCAGCATTCTCCAAATTAATATTTTTATTTTAATCTGGTCATGTATTTATTCAATAACAAACCTGCAGGACAAAAGAAATCATTTTATTTTGTTTCGTTTATTAACAGTTAAATCTTATTTCATCTTTTAATGGTATAGCCACATGTGAAATAAATCATCTGAAGTTGTTTATTGATGTTTGTTTTTATGCACAAACAGTTAAAATAATATGTCAGATGTCTTTCCCCCGAGGTGATTTATTGATTATTGATTGATTGAGTGATCAGTCACTTTAGTTCAGCAGTGTGTCACAGTGACCACCAGGAGGCGACATCAAACCTCTGAAGTCAACAGTGATTCTTCTTCTTTTATTTTATTTATTTCTTATTTATTATTATTATTATTATCATTATTATTATTATTACCATTATTATTGTTGCTGTTAATGGTGAACTGGTTTTGTTTGTCTCCACAGAGTGTTTTCTTCACTCCAAGCCGAAGCAGCTGAGGAGCGTTTGGAAAAGGTAAAGACACAAAATAAATATCATTTGAATTGTTGTTTATTTTGTTTATGTTGTTATTTATTCCCCCCTGTTTTCTCAGGAAAACATCTACACTATAAAGAATAACTGAGCTGTAGTAAAGTCAGCATGTAGCCTGCTGTTTAATAAAGTGTGTGTTAAACCATTAGCATGTTAGCATGCAGTCTGCTGTTGTTAAACAGACTGTATGGTGACATGTATGCATGTTAGCATAGGGGCTACTGCTGTTTAACAAAGTCTAGTGTTAGCATGTTAGATTGTGGCTAATTGGTGTTTATTAAACTGTATGGTATGTTAGCATGTAGTCTACTGATGTTTTATCATCAATTGCAAAGTGTTAGCATGTTAGCATGGAGCCTACTGTTGTATATCAAAGTGTATTGTGAAGTGTTAGCATGTTGGCTTGTAGCTAATTGATGTTTCGTAAACTCTGGTAAACTGTTAGCGTGTAGTTGTTAAACCATCTATATGGTAAAGTGTTGGCATGTTAGCATGTAGCCATCTTTTTAGTGTATATTGTATTAGCTGTTTGCACGTTAGCCTTCTGCTGTAAACTGTAGTGTAATGATGTTAGCGTGTAGCCTACTGTTTTCTAACGTATGGTGAAGTGTTAGCATGTAGCCTACTGTTTTCTAACGTATGGTGAAGTGTTAGCATGTTAGCATGTAGCTTACTGTTTTCTAACGTATGGTGAAGTGTTAGCATGTTAGCATGTAGCTTACTGTTTTCTAACGTATGGTGAAGTGTTAGCATGTTAGCATGTAGCTTACTGTTTTCTAACGTATGGTGAAGTGTTAGCATGTTAGCATGTAGCCTACTGTTTTCTAACGTATGGTGAAGTGTCAGCATGTTAGCATGTAGCCTACTGTTTTCTAATGTATGGTGAAGTGTTAGCATGTAGCCTTCTGTTTTCTAACGTATGGTGAAGTGTTAGCATGTTAGCATGTAGCCTACTGTTTTCTAACGTATGGTGAAGTGTTAGCATGTTAGCATGTAGCCTACTGTTTTCTAACGTATGGTGAAGTGTTAGCATGTTAGCATGTAGCTTACTGTTTTCTAACGTATGGTGAAGTGTTAGCATGTTAGCATGTAGCCTGCTGTTTTCTAACGTATGGTGAAGTGTTAGCATGTTAGCATGTAGCCTACTGTTTTCTAACGTATGGTGAAGTGTTAGCATGTTAGCATGTAGCCTACTGTTTTCTAACGTATGGTGAAGTGTTAGCATGTTAGCATGTAGCCTGCTGTTTTGGTGTGGACCAGGTTGGAGCAGCTGCCCTATAAGACAGAAGACCTGGTCCAGAGGATGTTGAAGGGGGTCCCTGCAGACCGGATCTCGGCCCAGGACTCCTTGAGGCACCCGTACTTCAGCACGCTGCCTCCTCCCATCATGCACCTCAGGGACAGTAAGAACTCGCCCTTACACGCGCAGCGCGACGCACCAACACAGCCACTTCCCACAAGTCATTTCTCTTCTTCTCTGGTTTTCCAGCGGTGTCCATTTTCAAGGTGCCCGGCATTCATCTGGAGACAGAGGTCAGGAACGCCTTCAACCCTGGACGGAGGGTCAAACCCTCCCTGCTGCCCGCCGCCAAGTGGTGGTGACCAAACTCAACCTGAGCAGACGAGCAGAGGGGGGAACAAACCCTCCATATAAACCCATTCATTACTGTGTATTTATATTTATTGACATGATACGAACTGTGTATGTTTAATTGAATAAATCTAAACATTATATTCAATGTTAAATATAAATAACCATCTTTATGAAATGTTCCCGTGGTGACCGTCAGTCTGTCGGGACGTTAGCGTTGGTTCACAGAGAGTAACGAGGGTTCATTCAGGAGCTGAATGTTCATGAATGTTTATTTGTTGTTGTGATAAATAAAATCTGTTGTGATTCTCCACACGTCCCAAGCTGCTTCGTCTTCATCACTTTGTTTGTAATGAAGAGTCGTTCACTGTGTGCTGCGGACAGGAAGTGCTTTATCAGCACTGACCTTAAGCTACTACGTTAACCACGTGTTTAAAACTGTGACTGTTCGTATTTGACTTTCCGATGATGTGTCATTTTAACACTCAGCGTGTCAGCGTCAGTAAATGCGTGGTGAAGAATCTGTGGTCATTTGTCATATTTCTGTGAGACTGACGGGGCTCACGTGGTGTTTTTGAGACTTAACTCCAGTTTAAGTAACGTCTGAGAAGTTTAAGCCTTGTCTGTAGCATCTGGGGGAACAAATCTGTTTTGGGTTTTTTTAATGAAGAAAATGTTTAACGTTCATTTGTTTAAGAGGTAAAGTCATGCTGCAGTTCCAATAAAGGTCGACTGTGACGAATGTTTTGCAGCCGGCAGATTCACCTTCACATTTTCAGAAACGTACCCTCGAAAAACAACTTTAATCATAATTTAACAACGTTACTGTAACACGTTTAAATGTTATTCTTCTGGAGTTGTTTCCTGCTGAAGTTGTATCTTGGTTTCACACAGCGGAGCAACACAATCACTTTGTTAGGAAGTTCGTGCTCGTGTCACCGTCGGCCTCTTTGTTCTCATTCACTTGTTTGTCTTTCGTGTTCGTCTCAGAGTCGGATCGGTTTTTGAAATTCAAGTCTGTGCGACTTCAGAAACTTCGCCAACAAAACAAGAAATTCAACAAAAGCTCGAGTTGTTTTGAACAACTTTAAATTTATGGGATTCTTCTGATTGACGGGAAAATGAGGCGTCGTTTTGATTGACTGTTGAGATGAAAGAGACAGTCGAAGGTGTTGGTGCATATTTAACTCTGTTTGTGTTTGGGTGAACGTCGGGTATCGTTTGATGACAGCAAATTCATTCACGACACTCGGAACAAACAATAAATAAATAAATAATAAATCAGAATGCACAGCAGCCTTTGATATGTGGCCTCTGAAGAATCAGACGAGTTGGACTGAAGTTATTTTTAATCTCCAAAACACTTTGTCTTTGTTTTCTCCCAAAAAGTTTTCTCAGCCGTCACCAGACCGTCACGTTGCTGCGAATATGTTTCACAAAACAGAACAACAATGCCGGGCTGTCGTACGAAGCTAAAACGTGTTGAAGACCAGCTGAAGCTAAACACTGAACTGGTGAAGCAGCAGCTGAATACACTCGTGAGGTAAAATCCTGCTAAAGCTGACGTAGCGAAGTAGCAGTAGCTACATCTTAGCTTCTGAAATTCATGAAATTTGGTTTAACTGCAAATATGTGTGACTAAAACGAGATACACTAATGATACCATGAAGCTAATATGTGTTCAAAACTTAGTGGAGACCAAAGTCTGACTTTCACCACATAAACAAATATTAAATAACAGTTAAATTTTCAACATTAAGTTAAGCATCACTGTTGCTAGGGTGGTAACCCTAGCAACAGTGATGCAGCTTCACGCTTTCATCCTTTCCTTCCTTGTCACCTATTCTTTGTGCTTATCCTTTCCTTTTATTCTTTCTTTCCTTTGCCTCCCTTTCTATCCTTTCACCCTTTCCTACCCTTCCTTCCTTTCTTTCTTTCCTCCTTTCCTTTCCTTATTTCCATTTGTCCTTTCGTTGGTTCCTTTCTTTCCTTTCCTACATTTCCACCCTTCCTTTTTTCTTTCTTCACCTCATTTTCTTCTTTCCTACCTCCCTTACTTTCCTCTTCTCCTTTCCTTCTTTAATGCCTTTCCTCTTCTTGTCCATTCATTTGCTGTCACAGACACAGTTTTTCATCTTCTGCTTTGTTTCCTTTCCTTCTCTTTCCCTCCTTCACTCGTTCCCTCTCTTCCTTCCCTCTCCTGTACTTGGTGTTGACATTAGTGAAATGTTTGGACAGCAGAGATATAAACAGTAGAAGAAGAGGAGATGGAGGGAGCAGGAACAGATGGGTCTTTTATTTTGAAGAGCCGTAGCCTAAAAAGGTGTGGTGGCATCGGCGGTGTTTGGGTTAACGCCGCCGTGTGTTTACGCTTCAACTCGCTCAGCTCGGAGCAACGATGGAAACTCATCTGTCAGATAAACACTGGACACCATCAGAGTGATGATGAAGACGTGACGGTGTTAAAAAAAATGTGTCAGCAGAGGAGTCGACCTGCCGTCCCCCGACCTCCTCTTTATCACCACCACTATTTGTGTCTCTGTGTGGTTGTTTGTGTCATCAACAGCTCCTCCCACAAGTCATCAACAGCTCCTCCTACAAGTCATCAACAGCTCCTCCCACAAGTCATCAACAGCTCCTCCTACAAGTCATCAACAGCTCCTCCCACAAGTCATCAACAGCTCCTCCTACAAGTCATCAACAGCTCCTCCCACAAGTCATCAACAGCCCCTCCCACAAGTCACCAACAGCTCCTCCCACAAGTCATCAACAGCTCCTCCCACAAGTCACCAACAGCTCCTCCCACAAGTCACCAACAGCTCCTCCCACAAGTCACCAACAGCTCCTCCTACAAGTCATCAACAGCTCCTCCCACAAGTCATCAACAGCCCCTCCTACAAGTCATCAACAGCTCCTCCCACAAGTCATCAACAGTTCCTCCCACAAGTCACCAACAGCTCCTCCTACAAGTCATCAACAGCTCCTCCCACAAGTCATCAACAGCCCCTCCTACAAGTCATCAACAGCTCCTCCCACAAGTCATCAACAGTTCCTCCCACAAGTCACCAACAGCTCCTCCCACAAGTCACCAACAGCTCCTCCCACAAGTCACCAACAGCTCCTCCTACAAGTCACCAACAGCTCCTCCCACAAGTCACCAACAGCTCCTCCCACAAGTCACCAACAGCTCCTCCCACAAGTCACCAACAGTTCCTCCCACAAGTCATCAACAGCTCCTCCCACAAGTCATCAACAGCCCCTCCTACAAGTCATCAACAGCTCCTCCCACAAGTCATCAACAGTTCCTCCCACAAGTCACCAACAGCTCCTCCCACAAGTCACCAACAGCTCCTCCCACAAGTCACCAACAGCTCCTCTTACAAGTCACCAACAGCTCCTCCCACAAGTCATCAACAGCTCCTCCCACAAGTCACCAACAGCTCCTCCCACAAGTCACCAACAGCTCCTCCCACAAGTCATCAACAGCTCCTCCTACAAGTCATCAACAGCCCCTCCCACAAGTCACCAACAGCTCCTCCCACAAGTCACCAACAGCTCCTCCCACAAGTCATCAACAGCTCCTCCCACAAGTCATCAACAGTTCCTCCCACAAGTCACCAACAGCTCCTCCTACAAGTCACCAACAGCTCCTCCCACAAGTCTGCCTCCTCGTGGCAGAAGGCCGCTTCATTCGTTTTAAAGCAAAAGGGTTCCACCAATATATCTACCCTACGAGGAGGAACACTGGGCACCTCGGATCAACTCATCAATCCGGCTCTGTGTGTCTAAACACTCGCAGCTTGACGACAAAACGGCCCAACATTCACTGAAAACCTGGCCGTGTGAAAGGAGCTTCAGGTTGCACTAAGAGATGTGTGACATTACACAGAGGGAGGTGAGGTGGTTGTGAGGCTGTGCTCTTCACACTGTGTCATACAGACTTTATATTCACATTAATAACAACTCTGTGTGTGTGACACACACTGTGTATTCACTGTTCTTCTCAGTAACTTCAATCTGTACTTTTGTAAATGTGGATCAGAGTACTTTTCCCATGCCGAGTACTACAAGCACAGTATACTGAGTATCAAAGATAAAAGTACTGTGTCAAGTACAACCAGGAGGCACCACTCCATGTTCAGACAGGAAGGAGGGAACGTTTGAACTTCCTGTCCATTTTTCCTCCTGATTCCTGAGTTAAAGAAAATATTTGAATAACGAGCGGCTGGTTTCAGCTCTGATGGTTTTCAGCCTCAAATTAAAAAACTGAACAGAAAAGATGTGAATGTCTTCGCTCTTCTTAAAATGGAAACAGGATCTTATGTTTTTCATTTAACTTAATCATATTATAAAATAAAATAAATCCAAAAAATAAATACAATCACATGACCTTAGTGTTTCTGGTCTGTTGTTTTTTTGTTTTTTTTTAATTAATGAATTCATTTATTTATATATGTATATATATATATATATATATATAAATAATACCTACTATTTAATTTTTTTTGTAAGTATACCCAGTGTAATATTTGTGGAGAGAGGAGCATCACACTTCTGTACAGCAAGAAAAGAACATGAATATTAAAGGATTCCTCTGCCGCTGTGGAACCACACGCCCCCTTTCACCTCCACCAACCAATCAGCAGCGCCACAGCCCAGAACACAGCGCGGTTTCAAGGTGCCCCTCGTGCGCTGCAAAGAGAAGAGAGAAGGGCGCCTTGAAACCGACCTGGGCAGAGTGTGTGTGTGTGTGTGTGTGTGTGTGTGTGTGTGTGTGTGTGTGTGTGTGTGTGAAGTTTTATCATGCAGAACTCTCGTGCATCTTAAACTGTTTACTCATTGACAAAGTTTGTTTTCGCGCCACCGCGGACGTTCAGCGGGAGCGCGAGACTCATTGAGGAGTCCTGGAGGAGCTCATGAGCCCGGAGTTAAAGAGAGGAGGAGGAAGAGGAGGAGGAGTTCACATCTGTTGCTGCTCTCAGCTGTCGGTCCGTGAGGTGACCGGACTCCGTGTCTCCGGGCTGCCGGGACAAGCCTCCGTTTTCTGGGAGTATTAAAGGAGTGCAGCAGGAGCAGGGCTCTCCTCCTCCTCCTCCTCTTCCTCCTGCTGCTGCTGGAGCCTGTCAGAGGAGAGTGGTCTTCCGATCATTGGTCATGATGGTGGGGGGAAGCTGGCGGCGGCTCTACGCCCTGCTCTCCGCTCTCCTCCTCCAGCTGTGCGCAGCTCAGTACGAGAAGGGGATCTGGGTCCCAGAGCACGGCTTCTGTCAGCCCATCTCCATCCCGCTCTGCACCGACATCGCCTACAACCAGACCATCATGCCCAACCTGCTGGGACACACCAACCAGGAGGACGCCGGGCTGGAGGTGCACCAGTTTTACCCACTGGTCAAAGTCCAGTGCTCCACCGACCTGAAGTTCTTCCTGTGCTCCATGTACGCGCCGGTGTGCACTGTCCTGGAGCAGGCCATCCCCCCCTGCCGGTCTCTGTGTGAACGGGCACGCCAGGGCTGTGAGGCGCTCATGAACAAATTTGGGTTCCAGTGGCCGGAAAGGCTGCGCTGTGAGAACTTCCCGGTCCACGGCGCAGGAGAGATCTGCGTTGGCCAGAACACGACCGACTCAGAGAGAACCACTTCCGACCCGACCCCCAACGTCCCCGAGTTGTTGACCCTGCCGCCGCACGTCTGGACCGACCAGCCCTTCTCCTGCCCGCTGCAGCTCAAGGTGCCTCCCTACCTCAACTACCACTTCCTGGGGGCGAAAGACTGTGGTGCCCCCTGCGAAACCTCCAAACCAAACGGACTGATGTACTTCCGAGAGGAGGAGCTGAAGTTCGGTCGGCTCTGGGTCGGGATCTGGTCCATCCTGTGCTGCGTGAGCACCCTCTTCACTGTTCTCACCTATCTGGTAGACATGACGCGGTTTCGATACCCGGAGCGGCCGATTATCTTCCTGTCCGGCTGCTACTTCATGGTGGCGCTGGCGTACGCCACTGGATTCCTGTTGGAGGACAGGGTGGTGTGTATCGACCACCAGCTGAGCCGCGACAGTTACAAGATGGTGGCCCAGGGCACCAAGAAGGAGGGCTGCACTATCCTCTTCATGATCCTCTACTTCTTTGGCATGGCGAGCTCCATCTGGTGGGTGATCCTGTCGCTCACCTGGTTCCTGTCCGCCGGGATGAAGTGGGGCCACGAGGCCATTGAGGCCAATTCACAATACTTCCACCTGGCAGCATGGGCGGTACCAGCAGTGAAAACCATCACCATCCTGGCCATGGGGCAGGTGGATGGCGACCTGCTCACTGGCGTCTGCTACGTGGGGATCTACAGCGTGGACGCCCTGCGCGGCTTCGTCCTGGCGCCGCTGTTTGTCTACCTGTTCATTGGCACTTCCTTCTTGCTGGCGGGCTTCGTGTCGCTCTTCCGCATCCGCACCATCATGAAGCACGACGGCACCAAGACGGAGAAGCTGGAGAAGCTGATGGTGCGGATCGGTGTCTTTAGCGTGCTCTACACGGTGCCCGCCACCATCGTCATCGCCTGCTACTTCTATGAGCAGGCCTTCCGGCCGCAGTGGGAGAGGACATGGCGTCTGCAGACATGCAAGCGTTTCGCAATGCCCTGCCCAGCCAGGAACTTTGCGCCTTTGACACCGGACTTTACCGTGTTCATGATCAAATATCTGATGACCATGATTGTGGGGATCACGTCCGGCTTCTGGATCTGGTCTGGGAAGACGCTGCAGTCGTGGCGCAGGTTTTATAAAAGACTGAGCGCCAACAACCAGGGCGAGACAACAGTGTAGAGGACGTACGGACGCCATTTTTGTGACTGAGCCTGAGGAAAGATGGATATCTGAGACGTGGATGCTCCGAGTCGTCTCACATCAGACTCAGTAAGGACACGTACACTCGGGGACCACGTCCTGGTTTTTATGTCTTCGAACTGAAGTTATAATGAATTTTACACATGTAGATTTTCTAAATTCTAGTTTCACTTTACAGGACTTCCTGTTTAAAAACATCACATTTATTTATCGATTATTTGTTTAAAATGTTGATGTTGTTTCTCAGAGCCAAAGACGGTGTCTTGTTTTGTCTGCCTGACGGTGCAAAACTCAAAGTTTACAAGTTTACATCATAGAAAATCATGAAAACCATTTTACTGTTACGTGCTATGGAGGCTCTTAAGTGTCAAAAAGCTGTGCTTTATTTATCCCCCTTTAGGACTTTAACAACTTGTTTCCACCTAATAATAATTTTTGAGCAAAAGTTAGTAACTTGTTTCCAGTTGACAATTTTAGTGCGCTACTTCATAGCTTGTTTTATAATTTTTGCACAGAGGTTAATAATTGTTTTTAGTTTAAAAATCATTTTTGTGCTCAAGTTAATATTTTGTTTCCATCTGATAATTTAAGTGTGGAGTTGTGCACTTGTTTTCCACATTATAATCATTTTTGCACCGGGGTTAATAACTTCTTTCCACTAGTAAATTACTAGTTTCCACATATTAATAATTTTTGCGTGCATTTTAACTTCTTTCCAACTCATATTAGTTTTTGTGCACAAGTTAATAACTTGTTTCTACCTGAGAGTGAAATGTTTTCCACCTCATAATTTTTTTGCACCCTAGTTCATAAATTGCTGTCACCTTATATTTTTTGCGCAAAAGTTTCCGCTGCATAATGATTTTTGCGCATGAGTAAATAACTTGTTTTCTCATAATAATTTTGCAAACAAGTTATCAACTTGTTTCCACCTGATAATTTTGTTTGTCCATAACTTATTGCCGGCTTATAAAGATTTTTGTGTACAAGTCAGTAATTTGTGTCCCCATCAAAATAACTTTTGCACAGAATTTTTTAACTTGTATCCACTTGATAATTTTTGCGCGCACGAGATAACAAGTTGTTCCCGCCTCACAGTAACTTATGTGCACAAGATGATACAAAATTTGACTTTTCTGGACTTTATGCGCCTGGTAAATTTAACAAGTTGGAACCTGTAAATATTTTGCACTTTTTTGCAGTAAATGATTTTTAATTGTTGTGTAACATATAAAGTTTTGGAATCAGCTCAGTTCGGTTATGTGAACACATGTTTAAGTGCAAAAATAAAAATATGTACAGAGCACAAACTTGAATAAATAAATATTGGCAATCTAACAACCAGCACATTGAGCTGGACCACACGTGCTGTAAAAACAACAGGAAGTTAGTCTGTCGTCTGACGCATTAAAAAACACGCTGAGACTCATTGCTTCAGTTTGCACTAAAAAGTGCACTTTTTCTTCTTCTGTCGGTAACTCAATGAAATGTGAACATCAGACATTTTTAGATTGTGTGTGACTTCCATTTCTGCTGTTCATGCAGAAGAAATGTCCGTAAATCTAGTAAGAAAAGGGAGAAAAGCGCATCAGAACGTCTTTGACTGTTCATGTTTTGTTTTTTTTGTTTTTTTTGTGTGTGTATAACAACTACGTTCTTCTTTCCAGGACCTGTAAGGTGATTAGAGTCACAGACCTTTGAGCTGAGTGTTAAACAAACTGAGTCTTTTCTTTCTTGTTTTTTTTCACAGGAACGTCGTCATGATTTTACAGTTTTGCGCTTCTTCTGCAAAGTCGCCTCATTTTCATTGCTATTCTGTAAATATCCTCATGTATTTATAAGACTTTGTAAAATCATCTTTTAATGAGTGTTTTCTGGGGTTTTTTTTACGTTTCCTGACTTGTACAGTTTTTCAGAATAAAGTGTATTTTAAAGCCTGACTGAAGCTGATGAAACACACACATTAATCTGCGTTTATAGAAGAGGAGTTAACATGGCTTCGCTCCAGACGCTGACTCCTGCTGAAATCTGATCCTCTTGTCTTTTCCCCTCTTTTGTCCCAAAACGCTCAAGAGACTGAAACCAGAGCAGCTTCACCTCCTTACAGAGGAAAGAAAACAAACCTTTTTTTAGGTCAGGAAAAGTTTGAAAATTCAGAACAGAGTTTGTATCATGTGGAGGAACTTTTTATTGAGCAGTTTCAAACTCAAACACAGTGGAGTAGATTCATGAGGTCATCAGATCCATGTTTGGTTTAGTTCATCATCAAAGAATTTGAAGTGTGTTAACTCAGTGAAACGGGAACACACTGGCATGAAACACACATTTTTAGCTTCACTTTGACTTTCCCCTCCAGATGACATCATTATCTCTGATGTCCAATATGAGTACGCCTCCAAAAATCCACTTAGGAATCAGAGAAAAAAGGCGCCGCAGAACTTCCTTGAAAATCTTGACGTTTTAAAGTTTCTCTCAGTGTCACATTAATCCAGTGATAACTGTCTGTTCATCCATGAGCTGGATGCAACCAGGAGCTACTCACACATAATTCGGCTTACTTTGAATGGTGATCGGTTTGTTAATATAGCAACAGATACAGGCTAAAAGCCAGGGCTCGTGCTGTCGCCACCGGCTGCCTGTTTATGCTGCTGCAGCATGTTGTAGTTACAGCATGTTCTCAGTGAACTAGACATTCACACAATTATCACTGTGATCACTGAAGAAAACCTAAAAACAAGTTCTGCAGCGCTTTTTCCCTTCATGTGATTTCTAACTGGATTAGTGGAGGTTTGCTCTGGATGGACATCAGAGATCATGACGTCATCTGGAAGTGTGTGTGCGTGTGTGCGTGTGTGTGTGTGTGTGTGTGTGTGTGTGTCATACTCCACTGTCAGGGTGTGAACAACATCTGTGGTAAAGCATCACACATGACTGTAAGAAGTGTGTGTCAGCAATAAATAACTTGTTTGTTATTGTGACACAAACTATTTCATCAGTTTTGTTTTATTCTTTTCTTGTTGTAAAACAAAAGAAAAAGAAAAAGAAAAAGACGCTCCTTCTGTGTTTCTGCCGAACCTGCTTGAAAATCACGACATTTTAAAGTTTACTTCAGTGTCACATTAATTCAGTGGCAGCGGTCTGTCCGTGCATGACGTCACTGCAAACAGGAAGTGCTGACGCATCGTTCGGCGTACTCTTAAAAGTAAAAGTACTCGAGTATTCTCAGCTTCTTGTAGTTAAAGTGCTGCAGTATTATAACGTGCTGTGAACGAGGCGCGTGTCTTTACGTGGCGCCCTCTAGTGATAAACACATGAACTGCATAATGACTGCGCTCTGCACCGGATATACGTCACGGACGTGTGGAGGCGTGAGAAGGCTCGTGATCAGTCCGGCAGGTTCCTGGTGAAGACGCTTCTTCTTCTTCTTCTTCTTCTTCTCTCCGGATTAAAGGTGAAGTTTTAACATTTGATTATTCTTCTCTTCTCTGACGTCACGTTTATTGCCATAGAAACAGGGCCGTTTAAAACCCTCCAATCAGAGCTGCGCTCACCTGTACAGGTGAGCAGTTACACCGATCTCTTCACTTTCTCCAGTGTGTGTGTGTGTGTGTGTGTGTGTGTGTGTGTGTGTGTGTTCGTGTGTTTGTTTGTTTGGGCCACCGAAACCGGCCTGGCTGACGTCACCGCTCCTGACCCGGTTAACCGTTTGGAACAAAAACAGGAAGAAATGAATGAATAAAGACAAGGAAATAAATAGAAATAAAATGATGAAAATTAATAAATTTTTAAATGCAAACAAGAAAATATGCAATAATAATAAAAAGAAATAAAGCAAATAAATATCTAAATAAAAAATAAAAACAAGAAAAAGGTCAAAATAAAATGAAATAAAGGTGATTAAATATATAAATAAATAAAAACAAAAAAATAACTAACAATAAAATGATACTGAACAAATAAATAACAACAAGAAAGTAAATGAAAATAAGATGTAATAAAATAAATAAAGAAGGAACTGACCTGGAGAAGGTGTTTAAAAATTATAATAATTCTATATCATAATTTAAAATATTTAAAACTACTTATAAATATAGTCTCCTCCCTAGTTTTTTTTTTTTTTAAATAATTTTTCAAATTTTTTTATTTTTTTTTTTACAATTTGTGGGACATTTCTTACCAGGTGTCGCTCCCTGTTCTCCCTGAAAAAAAAAAAAAAAACCCTGCAAAAGGCGTCTGAAAGCAGCTCAGGAAAAGTGACGTCGCTCCAGGTTTCAGAGGGTTCAAGGAAAACTCCACCCTGCAAATCCCTGTTTGCATATCAGTGATAATTCTTTGGAAATCACGCTTCAAAGTTCTGCTAAATTTTGGGGAAGAGAAAAAGAGGATCGTTGACCTCTGACCTCCAGATGTGTGAAAGAAAATGGATTCTGTGGGTCAACAAAGACAACTATGGTTAAATGTGATCAGAGCAAAGGACTGGACGGAGGCCATCATCAAAAATGCTCACATGTGCAGCGCACACTTCATATCAGGTTAGGGAAAAAGTATTTCCTGTTGTAGGGATGAATAACGTTATGTGTATTAAGGGTTATCATGTCCACCTCATCAGAAACTGGGGAGGGATTAAGAGGAATATTGGATTTCTCTGCAACGCTAACTTTTTAGCACATTAGCTAACGTTAGCTTCCATAGCAAAACAAACAAGTGTGGTCCTCCTTTGTAAGGTTGTCACTGGCCTGTTGTCTCCCCCCCGTGTTGAGTTTCACACACTTCCATCAGTGGAGGTTTTGCCTCCTTAAATGCAGCACAAAGCATTTCAGATCGTCCTTTGTCCCGTCCTCAACCAGCAGTGACCATTGACTGTCCCTGATTTACCCCTGACAGTGTGTGTGACTCTGGAAACTGTGTGTTATGTCGAACTTGTGACAACTGTCTGTATCTCAAAGCTTTAGCTTGGAATTTTGTCACATTTCAGTTTGTGACACCAGTTTACATATAATTATAGGGACTCCTCCTTTTTGGCAGAGGTCACTGCTGGGCAGTTCATTCATTCATTCACAGATGGATCGTGTCATGTCATTATGTGTTCACTGTCCTGATGAAACCTCACCTAGTTACGTAACATGTCCTTCCTGCCTGTTTTAACACGCTGATGGTGGAGCTGAAACGTTTCTCTTTATTTTGCTCCTATTGAATCAGTAGAGTTTATGTGTGAGTGAAGATATTTGGTTTGTTTTTGGATCGTCACCACAACCCTGCACCCTTATTTGTTCTTCAGAGTTTTTTGGAGTTGTGCACACTGCAATTTTTCATGAAATTATAATCCTGCAGATTTTATGAATGATATAGAGATATATAAATAAAGATATATACCTGTGTAAACAATGAATATTCAACTGAATGTTTGGAGAAGTTGTATTAAATCCACATAATTACAATTTCCACGTCCTTTTTACATACAGGAAGGTACAGTTTCATTTATTTTATCATTATTAATTTAAATCTACTTTTTTTCACTTTGACTATTTGTGTTTTACCCTTTTTCTTTATCTTTTTTTACTGCAGATTAACAGTGTGAATTCTTCTGTGTCGATCTAATGATCCTGTCTGTGAGGGTGAGAATGAAACTATTCATCATCTGAGTCTGAGTCAATACATAACCTGCAGTTCACTATTTTTACCACAAGATGTCGCCAAAGTTCTCCATTACAGCTGTATCAGGTCCTGTGTGAAGACATTATTCTTAATATATATTGTATTACATTAATATTTAATGCGTGTTTGTTGTCTGACAGGATGTTGATATGTGAGTCCACCATGACTCCACCGGTTCCATTTGACACGCCACTTTCTTTAAAAATGTAAGTCTTCATCATTTCTCCTCATAGTGTGAATTATATTACATAAATACATATAAAAAAGAAATACTGTGAGAGGAGTCACGTCAGTCTGTCTCAGCACAAATTATTGTTGTACTCAGCTGTGTTCACAATAAAGGTGCAAATAACACACTGTACAAATACTCTGGTGCAACTTAGAGTATACATAAATATTATGTCAGGAGTATTTGTAGTCGTCTACACTACATTTTAAAAAAAAATTAAATCTGATAAGCAGGTTGACAAAAGGTGAATGTGAAACTATTTTGGTTGAAGTCATTTTTCTAAAAGTAAGAGTGAATGCACATGTTTGTATAAAGACTACAGACTGTTCCAGCTCACATTCAAGTGAAACATGTGAACACTTACTGTACCTTTGCTCTGTACATTGAACAGGAAAGTGCGTCAGGTCCTCACATTTACGCTTCCTTCCAAAAATAAGACATGCCTGAGTGTGTGATGCGTGTGCCATAGAAAACAGTAGCCTATGCTGTGTTTCTCAGGAATTTACCTGGACCTGGACCTGAACTCGATCCTGGACCTGGACCTGGACCTGGACTATGTCCCAGCTGCGTGTCCTTCAGAAGTGACCACTCAAAGTCTGAACCTCTTCTGTTTAAAGATGGACCCTTCTGTCCTGAGCAAAGGTGAGCGGCCCATAACATTCATGTTTTAACTGGAGATGTTTCATCCTGATCCAGATTGAAGACCTTTCATACTGAGCACCTGCTGATACCAAGTCTGAGTCAGGTCTGAATAAGGTCTGAAGTAAAAGTACATGTTGAACCTTGTTTTGTTTTTCTCGTTGATCGCTGCTTGTTTCTCTTCTGTGTCTGACTGAAAAGTGAATTTCCCTCCTGGTTCTCCAGAATCCAACAGAGACCAGTGTCCCCTGACCCTGGATCTGAACTCAGCTCTGTGTCCCTCAAGAGCAACCATTCAAAGTCTGAACCTCTGGCATTTACAGATGGACTCGTCTCTTGTAGACCGAGGTAAACTGTTGTTTACTGTTTGTACAGAATGTTTACTTCTCACATTTATAAAAACAACTCTGATAGTGCACATTTGTAACAAGACCAAAAGTGCACTGAGAGTCTGGCAGTACCTTGACCTTGTGTGTCTCTGTGTGGACAGTGTCTCTGTGTGGACAGTGTGTGTCTCTGTGTGGACAGTGTCTCTGTGTGACAGACATAATGTGAGCTGATTGTTGATGGTTCCTCCACAGAGTGGACCAGGAGAGCTCAGAGGTTCCCAGTGGTCAGTCTGCCCAGCAGCATCAAACACACCTGGACTCCATATTTATGGTCTGTACATGTACAACAACTACTTTGACATCTATTCTCTTCACAATCATCTCCATGCTGCACTTTTTACACCAGTGGATTGTCAGTGTGTCCAACATGGATCTGATGTTTGATTGTGTCATTCATATAATATTCTGTTCCAGCTGCTGGAGGAGAACATCCTCACTTTTGTCAAGAACGAGCTGAAGAAGATCCAGAAGGTTCTGAGTCCAGATTACCCAGAATGCTTAGAGAGTCAGAGGGAGGATGAGGAGGGGTTGGAGGGTGAGGATGAAGAGCAGAGGAGGAGCAGCAGAGAGGCATTTCTGAAGATCACACTGCACTTCCTGAGGAGAATGAAGCAGGAGGAGCTGGCTGACTGTCTGCAGAGCAGTAAGAGCATTTCTATAAAGACTGAACAGGATTTTCTTCAGTCCCTGTTGGTCGATCTTACCTTCCTGTTTGGTCTGCTAAATAATGATTGCTCATTCATCAACAATTTCACCAACATGATTCCCCAATAAACTGCAGGGTTTTCCCAACCATTCAAAGACTTAGGCTCCATTCTCTACACCCCACCTGCTTACCGGTAGCCTGCAGCTGCATTTTTGGAGTCAAAGTCCTGGTAATGAGCAAAAAGTCATTGACCCTCCAACAACTTCATCTTCCAGCAAACCACTCACCGGTTTGCTGCAGCTGCACATTTGGCGTCAAAGAGACACAAAGTCCTGGCAGTCTTTAGCTTGCTAACCCCTGGTAATGAGCCAAAAGTCCATCTTTTTTTGTTTTAGTCTCCAAAAACTTCATCCTCCACTCTGTAAATCCACTGGCAAACTGCACGTCCCCTAGGCCATCTATCCCAAGAAACCAACTGCAGCACAAACCTTGCTAAGCTTGTCACTTGTTTTTGTTGGCCAAATTTCGTAGTAGGTCTCATTAGGAATTATTTTGGGCTACTTTTAAAGGTAGTTTAATAGTACTAAGTGTCCTAAACAACCAACAAACCCTGAGCCGTAGTCAGACATTACCCAGAGGCAGGATTCACTCAGCACAGGCAATGTAAAAGATTCTGATTGGATTAGTGAATGACGTGGATGTTACGTTTGGAAGCATGAGTAGACTGTTGAAAGGTGGGAAGTAATGAAGGTGAAGGGAATACTGGGGTGGCTGCCACAACATTAAATGAGCAAATAGAAAAAAACACGCAACTCAGTCTTTGCTTGACCCTGAAACCTCTTGACATCTGTCGTAGCCAGTAGCCCGAATCCAACTGGTTCAGAACTTAATGAGACATCACATTTTACAAAAGACACGTTAGTTCAGTTACTGCAGGAGTGATGGTAGAATGCAGATGGAGATGTTCCAGACCTCACCGATGGTCCTGAGCTTTGGTTTGTAACCAAAAGGATGACATTGTGGCCAAAATAAGCCTCCTTAGCCTGGACTTACCCTAAAGGCCCAGTCACCCCAAAGCACCTTCAAAGATCTAGCAGTAGTGAAAGTGGACTGCTGCACCCCCCTTACGTTGCCAGTGTCTTGGCCAAAAGGTTGCACATGAACACACCGCAAAGACTACAGCCGATGGCCAACCAGCACAGGCTGTCTGCACCTGCATGAGAGGACAAAACTCATCATACCAGCAGACGGCGAAATTGTCTGTATTTCTCATTCAAAAAGGGGAAACCAAAAGACTGTCTTCAACTGCTGAATCCATCCGTCCGTCCATTTTCAACAACTTACCCAAAGCTGTGTCGCAGGGGCAGCAGGCTGAGCAGAGTATTCCAGACACCCCTCTTCCCAGTGACACAGGTCCTCCTGGGGGATCCTAAGGCATTCACATGCCAGACAGGATGTATAATCCCTCCAGTGTGTCCTGGGTCTAACCCGGGGCCACCTACCAGTTGGACATGCATGGAAAACCTCTAACGAGAGGCACCCAGGAGGATCCTGATCAGGTGTCAAACCACCTCAACTGACCCCTTTCTGAATCAGCTGAAAAAAATCAGACAAGGGCCAACAAGAGCCAACAAGGGCCAATGGTGCAGGACACATTGCAAAGACTAGGGTAACAGACGCTCACAGGTGGCCCAACATTGACCTTTGGCTTGTTGTGTCAGGGCCTTTAGAGATAGGATCAGAAGCTCAGACATGTGGATGGAGCTCAGTGTATTACTCATCCATGTTTAAATGAACAGGTTAAGAAGGTTCAACATCTGATCAGGATCTTACAGGGCACCATCCTTTTTAGGTTTCTGTGCACATCCAACTGGTAGAAGACCCAGGAGTCGACCTGGAACATGCTGGAAAGATCATATATCTAATCTGGCTTGGGAGAGCCTTGGGTACCCTTCAGGAGGAGTGAGGGTTGCAGAAAATGGATACATGGATGGATGGATATGTTTCGTTGATTCCTCTTTCTTTGCATCTGTCCTTGCGTCTTCAGTAGGGGTACCAAGATACCGAGAAAAGATGCAAGTGAGGGAAATGTGGGTATCCCTCGCACCGTTATTTCTCATCCTTTTCTTTTTATTTATACTCACGATCAATCCCAGAATCCAGACGTGAAGATTGACCCTGAAACTAAAGGGTTTGGGGAGGGTACTTTTTATGTTGAGCCACTGCTGCGTTTCAGAAGTACACTCAATAATGTTGCTTGTTCTTTCAGAATCTCCCGCCATGTGCCAATTTAACCTCAAATCTAACCTGAAGGAGAAGTTCCAGTGTGTGTTTGAGGGGATCGCTAAAGCAGGAAACCCAACCCTTCTGAATCAGATCTACACAGAGCTCTACATCACAGAGGGAGGGACTGCAGAGGTCAATGATGAACATGAGGTCAGACAGATTGAAACAGCTTCCAGGAAACCAGACAGACCAGAAACAACCATCAGACAAGAAGACGTCTTTAAAGCCTCACCTGGAAGAGATGAACCAATCAGAACAGTGATGACAAAGGGAGTAGCTGGCATTGGGAAAACAGTCTTAACACAGAAGTTCACTCTGGACTGGGCTGAAGACAAAGCCAACCAGCACATACAGTTCACATTTCCATTCACTTTCAGAGAGCTGAATGTGCTGAAAGAGAAAAAGTACAGCTTGGTGGAACTTGTTCATCACTTCTTTACTGAAACCAAAGAAGCAGGAATCTGCAGGTTTGAAGAGTTCCAGGTTGTGTTCATCTTTGACGGTCTGGATGAGTGTCGACTTCCTCTGGACTTCCACAACAATGAGATCCTGACTGATGTTACAGAGTCCACCTCAGTGGATGTGCTGCTGACAAACCTCATCAGGGGGAAACTGCTTCCCTCTGCTCGCCTCTGGATAACCACACGACCTGCAGCAGCCAATCAGATCCCTCCTGACTGTGTTGACATGGTGACAGAGGTCAGAGGGTTCACTGACCCACAGAAGGAGGAGTACTTCAGGAAGAGATTCAGAGATGAGGAGCAGGCCAGCAGAATCATCTCCCACATCAAGACATCACGAAGCCTCCACATCATGTGCCACATCCCAGTCTTCTGCTGGATCACTGCTACAGTTCTGGAGGATGTGATGAAGAGCAGAGAGGAAGGAGAGCTGCCCAAGACCCTGACTGACATGTACATCCACTTCCTGGTGGTTCAGACCAAAGTGAAGAACATCAAGTATGATGGAGGAGCTGAGACAGATCATCACTGGAGTCCAGAGAGCAGGAAGATGATTGAGTCTCTGGGAAAAACTGGCTTTTGATCAGCTGCAGAAAGGCAACCTGATCTTCTATGAATCAGACCTGACAGAGTGTGGCATCGATATCAGAGCAGCCTCAGTGTACTCAGGAGTGTTCACACAGATCTTTAAAGAGGAGAGAGGACTGTACCAGGACAAGGTGTTCTGCTTCGTCCATCTGAGTGTTCACGAGTTTCTGGCTGCTCTTCATGTCCATCTGACCTTCATCAACTCTGGAGTCAATCTGATGGCAGAACAACATCATCCATGCTGTCTAAAGTCTTCAGAGACAAACCTAAACTCATACATCTCCACCAGAGTGCTGTGGACAAGGCCCTACAGAGTCCAAATGGACACCTGGACTTGTTCCTCCGCTTCCTCCTGGGTCTCTCACTGCAGACCAATCAGACTCTTCTACAAGGTCTGCTGACACAGACAGGAAGTAGCTCAAAGACGGATCAGGATACAATCCAGTATATCAAGAAGAAGATTGAAGAGAACCCCTGTCCAGAAAGAAGCATCAACCTGTTCCACTGTCTGAATGAACTGAATGATCGTTCTCTAGTGGAGGAGATCCAACAGTCCCTGAGTTCAGGACGTCTCTCCACAGATAAACTGTCTCCTGCTCAGTGGTCAGCTCTGGTCTTCATCTTACTGTCATCAGAAGAAGATCTGGACGTGTTTGACCTGAAGAAATACTCTGCTTCAGAGGAGGCTCTTCTGAGGCTGCTGCCAGTGGTCAAAGCCTCCAACAAAGCTCTGTAAGTGTGTAGAAATTCTGTTCATTTCATGGTGCTTTAAATGTGCTGTTGATTGATTCAATTCTGTTCATTATTTCCTCTCCAGACTGAGTGGCTGTAACCTCTCAGAGAGAAGCTGTGAAGCTCTGTCCTCAGTTCTCAGCTCCCAGTCCTCCAGTCTGAGACACCTGGACCTGAGTAACAACAACCTGCAGGATTCAGGAGTGAAGCTTCTTTCTGTTGGACTTCAGAGTCCACACTGTACTCTGGAAACTCTCAGGTCAGATCACCTCTCTCTGTTTCTCCTGTGTTTGTAGACTCTTTATCTTCAGGGGCTACAGTCACATGCTAACATCTAACTTCTGCAGAGATCTCTTTGACTAAGACATGCAGTCACTTATTCAGTCCGCTCGTCTCCAGAACCACCTGTTAGCTTACTTATAGTGTAGGCTATAACGTACCTTTTAACTAAAAGCTTTGGGAAAATACGTAAAAGGTGTGTGCACCAACTCCTCTTGGAGAAATCTAAAGTAGTTGCAAGCCAGATAAGATAATCCCTCTAACATGCTTTGGGTCTACTCTGTAGTCTCCTACCAGTCAACCCTTGGGCACCAGACTTCAGCCCCCACAACACTCCATGGAGGACATGGTCTTCACCAAGCCTACAAAACACAAGTAGATTAGTAGAGAAAACATCCATGACCCTTCCAGTAAAATGGACTGCATTTACAGTCCATTTTACTGGGCTCCTCCTGGATCTGAGGTATGACCCTTGGTCTCAGACTCTGGGACAGCACCAGGGTGTATGCTTACCGAGAGAGGCTCTAAAAGGCCTCCTTCTTCAGCTGGACGATCTGATCACTGCGTGTGTCCACCAGTAGGTTCCAATGACCATGTGTCCAAAACCTCGAGTAGCTGCCTCCACAGTGGAGGTTTTGAACATGGCCCACTTGGATTCTGCATCTCCAACCGCCCTCAGGATGCTCGTCAAATTTCTCTGGAGGAGGGACTCAAAGACCTCGCAGACCTCCCCAGGCAGTGCCTATCTGATCCAGCTTGTCACCGAGTGATAATCAACTGACAGCCCAACTCCTCTCTTCATCTAAGTATCCAAGACATGTGGTGGCAGATCTGATAATAGAACCAAGGATGTCAGCGGTTAACCTTTAATCCATTAGCCGCAAAGAATACTTGACCAGTTATGCGCGTCAGTCTGTAGGTCAATTCTGTAACTTTTAAATTTACTGCACCGCTCAAAACCCAGACCTGGTGGGGCGCAGGTAGCGTAGTGGATAGTGCCGGCGCCCCATGTACAGAGGCGATGCCTCGCTGCAGCAGTCGCAGGTTCGACTCAGGCTTGCAACCATTTCTGCATGTCACACCCCCGCTCTCTCTCTCACCACTGTTTCACTCTGTCCTGCACATTAAAGGCAAAAAAGCCAGAAAAAATAATCTTAAAAAAAAACCAACCCAAAAAATAGACCTGGTAGGAGATTGCCATCCCTCTAGCCACGTTAACATTCGGAAACATAGTGCCCACCGCCCACCTTTCAGTCTCCACTAGCTAGTTAGCTAGGCTTCACCCTTGTCGGTGCACCATGCTTGGTTTGCTGGGAGCTAATGTCAGCTAGCTGCACCTCTCGTGCGTGATTACCGCTAGTTACACTGTCCCGACCCAACAGCATTACTGTGGAAACAGGTGTCCACCTTCTAGTCTTTCAGCAGATTGTCCCAATGAGTAAACGGCTGGACTTTGAGCTCCAAACTTCTTTTGGCATCACTGTAAGCTGTGTCAGCATGCCACGTGGTGCTAGTTAATAATGCTAAAGAGGTTTTGTGGCTCAAAATGAAGCTTGCGGGGAGACTGGAGGGTGGCTACCATGTCTCACAGCAATGTTGTCCCCTCACCGGGAGAGCTTTACAAATTGCAAATGAGTAGCACCACTAGCTAATTTAGCTCCCACCCGGCCAAGGATGTTCACAGTGCAGAACGGCCAAGGCTAACGTTAGCTAACCAGTTTAGGCCGACATTTGCACAATGGACACTATATTTCCAAGTGTCAATGCGACTAGCTGGCTGTCTGTCAACAAAGTCAACATAAAATAAAGCAAAACATTCAAATTTCACCACCTCTAAGTGGATAGACCTTTGAAATGTGGTGCCAAAGCTCACTGAGTTGATTTAGCTCCAGACTAAACAACAGGCCTCCTGTGTTTTGCTTCATTTTGCATTTTTTCTCCAAAGTTAAATGGTTAGTTATCAGTTATCAAGGGCTGACAACCCTCAGTAAAACCAAAAGGTTGATTATTTGTCTTTGACTTGAGGTGTTCAGGCACTCTCTAGGACCCCCACCAGGAGACGACTCTGAGCTGCTGCTTGGTTCATAAAGATGTTGTCACACAAAGGTGACCCTCTTATTTTCGGGGGAGAACTACAAGACAGCTGAACAGTCCACCTCTGGCACCAGCTCCAGTTCCCTCCCCAACAAAGAGACGACTTTCCACGTTCCCAGAACCACGTGTCAGTGCAAGTGATTAACGTGACTCGGTCTCTGCTCGACCACAGTCCCTGTCCCGCTGCCTGAAAAAGTTAGGGAGTTATGTAACCGTCATACCATCAGGTAAAACAATATGCCAATGATATGCTTTTTATATATGACTACTTGTCATTTGTGTTTGCAGTCTGTCAGGCTGTCTGATCACAGAGGAAGGCTGTGCTTCTCTGGCCTCAGCTCTGAGCTCCAACCCCTCCCATCTGAGAGAGCTGGACCTGAGCTACAATCATCCAGGAGACTCAGGGGTGACGCTGCTGTCTGCTGGACAGAAGGATCCACACTGGAGACTGAACACTCTCAGGTATGAAGAGACATTGTGTTGACCATAACAAAGAGAACCTGGTTTCTGGAATTGGTTACAATACACTGATTACATTACTGGTGAGGGCTCAGTCACACGTGAGCAAATGCAGGCGAGTGATCAACACCTGCTACCTGCTAAGGCAATGTCCACCACAACTGACCCCTTTCGACCCATTTCCGAGATCCTTACCCTATCTCTCAGGCTAAACAGGCTAAACCTCATTCTTTCTTTCCTTCAGTCACTACACAGAGCTTATGACCATAGCTCAGAGTTAGGACGTAGATGGACCAGTAAATTGAAAGCTTCATCTTTCGGCTCAGCTCTCTTGTCACCAAGACGGCCCGTCGCAGCACCATCACACCGCACCAAACCGCAGATCCATCTCACGCTCCATGCTTCCCTCCCTCATGAACAAGACCCTGAGATACTTGAACTCCCTCACTTGAGGCAGTAAAACTCTCACAACCCGGAGGGAGCAACCCACCAGTTTCTGGCAAAGAACCGTGGCCTCAGATTTGGAGGTTTGGATTTGGTTTGGACCCTTATCCCAACCGCTTCACACTCAGACTGCCCCAGTGCATGTGTGATGAAGCCAACAGAACCACAACCAAGTCTGAGGTCCCCAAACTGGACCCCTTTATCCCCCCCTGAGTGCACCTCAAGATCTTGACCACAAATATCACAAACAGAATCGGTGACAAAGGACAACCCTGGTGGTGGCCAACACCCACAGAAAACGTGTTTGACTTTACATATGTGAACACAGCTCTCACTGTGTTCATAAAGGGACAGGATGGCTCGTAGCAGCGACCCCAGCTCCCCATAATCCCTTGCCCCTGCTTGCTAATACATGTGGTGAAATATGGTCCTACGGGTACATGGTCCATGTTCTTATGTTCCATGCCCGTCTCTCGACTCACTGCCAGGCAGCGTCTCTCATGTCGGGCAGTTTGCATTTTTAATAGCGAGTATAAGACGACATCAGCTGCCCAAACACAGCAACATTCAGCGTCTCCTCCATCTAGGCCGCACTCAGAAAACTTCCGGTAAAGACACGTCAACCACACAGAACCCTTTGCTATTGGTTGAGCCTTGATCTGTCAGTGTTCACCAACGTTGAACTCCACACGATGCAAAGATGCAACTTTGTTTTGCCACTGGAAGTGAATGTTTTATTCACCCATTTCCTCACATTGAATGGAAGCAAAATTTTCGCCAATGATAATTTCATGCATGTGTGACCGTGACCGTCAATTGATTTGCTTCCAATGGAAAAACAGATCACTTGGCCAATCACTGCAGCTCTAACGATAACCCTCTTTAACTCTTTCAGGGTGGAGCCCGGTGGAGTCCAGTGGTTGGAACCAGGTTTGAGGAAGTGTAAGTTTGTTAACCTGTAATCTGTTTCTACTCACTGTGAGGTTATTTTTCTTTTTATGCCTCTACATCTGCGACAGCTGTGGCCGGAGGAGTTACATTATCAGGTCGGCCTGTTTCATCCTGGTAAATTAGATATCTCAAGAACACCTCAAGGGAAATTCTTTAAATTTGGCACAAACATCTAGTCCGACTCAAGGATGAACTGATCACAATTTTATAGTTTAAAGTCACTGTGACCTTTTATCTTTTTGTTGAGGGAATTTCCTCAAATTTGACACAGACATCCAGTTGGACTCATCAATGAACTGTTAAGACTTTGGTGGTCAAAGTTCAAGTTCACTGTGACCTCACATCGTTCACATTCTCATGAGCATGATATCTCAAGAACACTTTGGGGGAGTTTCCTCAAATTTGGCAAAAACGTCCACTTTGGACCAAGGATTAACTTATTACAATCTTGTGGTGAAAAGGCAAAGTCACTGTGACCTTTAATCTGTCTCATTCTCTTAAAGGCGATATCTCAAGAACACCTTGAAGGAGTTTCCCCAGATTTGACACAAACTTCCACATGGATTCAACAATGAACTTATTAGAATTTGGTGGTCAGAGGTCACTGTGATCTTGCATTTGTCTCATTCTCATAAACGTGATTTCTCAAAAACACCATCAGAGATTTTCTTAAAATTTGGCACGAATGTCCAGTCAGACTCAATGATAAATTGATTAGATTTTGGTTGACAAAGGTCAAGGTCACTATGACCTTACATCTGTCTCATTCCTGTAAATGCAACATCTCAAAAAGACCTTGAGGAAATTTCCTTAAATTTGGCACAGACGTCCACTTGGTGGTAGTTCTGGTTGGATTATTTAGCCAATAATAATCTAAAGTCTGTGTCTTGTTGCCTTCATCAGATTTCTGTGAACTTACACTGGATCCAAACACGGCACACAAATTCCTCCGGCTGTCTGAAAACAACAGAAAGGTGACGGACCTGAGGAAGGAGCACCCGTATCCTGACCACCCAGAGAGGTTTGACTACTGGCCTCAGGTGCTGTGTGAAAATGGCCTGACTGGTCGCTGTTACTGGGAGGTGGAGTGGGGGGGGAAGGTTTACATCGCTGTGAGCTACAGGACAATCGGACGAAATGGAGACCGCGACAGCTCCAAATTCGGAGGAAACGACCGGTCCTGGTGTCTGAGCTGCACCGATGGAGGATACAACGCCTGGCACAATAACAGTGGGACGCTCGTCCCTCTTCCTTCATCCTCTAACAGAATAGCAGTGTATGTGGACTGTCCTGCTGGCACTCTGTCCTTCTACAGAGTCTTGTCTGACACACTGATCCACCTCCACACCTTCAACACCACATTCACTGAACCTCTGTATCCTGGGTTTGGCTACGGGGTAAAGTTTAACTCCTTTGCGCATCTGTGCCCGCCGTAGACCAGAGGCCAGAGATCAGGCTGTTGTCCTGGACTGTTTGGAATGATGGGACCAAACTGGATGGGGTCTGTTGTGATGTGGAGTCAGATCTGGTCCACAGATCCAGTCGGTCTCAAAAGGATTGTTCAGAGATGAGAATAAACACCTCGACAACCTGAACTGTTAGCCTCGCGGGGCTACACACGCCTCTCCGTCCAGGATCTTGCCAAACTCCCTGCTTTTACACCTCTAAGGCTGGAGGCATTATGTTTTTGTGTTGTATGTCCATCCATATGTCAGTCTCATTCTCATGAACACCTTGTTCTTATGAATGTGTTACCGCAAGGACACCTTGAAGAAATTCCTTCAAATTTGGCACAAAGATCCACATGGACTCAAGGATGAACTGATCAGATTTTAGTAGTCAAGGTCACTGTGACACAGTCTGTCTCATTTTTGTGAATGTAATATCTCAAGGATGCCTTGAGGGATGTGTTTCCTTTTTTTTTTTTCAAACTTTAGCACAAACATCCACTTCGAGTCAACAATGAACTGTATAGACCTTGGTGGTCAAAATTCAAGGTTATGGTGACCTTGTCCGTCCCATTCACGTGAAATGCCTCAAGGGAATTTTCTTCAAATTTGGCACAAATGTTCACTTGGACCAAACAATGAACTGTTTAAATTTTAGAGGTCAAAGGTCACTGTGACCTTGCGTCCATCTCATTCATATTAACACAGTATCTCAAGAATGCCTTAAGGGATTTTTTTTTTTCAAATTTGGCACAAACATCCACTTGGACGCAAGAATGAACTGTGACCCTACAAACCATGTTTTTGTCCATAACTCAATAATTCATTCAGTAATTATGACAAAACTTGACACAAATGTCTGACAGGATAAAATAATGAAGTGATAAAATTTTGTATCCAAAAGGTCAAGGGTCAGCATCACTGTGACATCATCATGTTTTAACGTGACATAATCAGGAACATGAGTATGTCGGTGTTCTGCCCTCCAGTGGTCACAGTGAGTCATTGTTACTGCTGAACAGCTATTACAGCTCAGAGACGTGTTTGTTCGCTCTGCTCCTCCAGAATGAATCATGTTATTATATTTATTGTTTTTTATTTATTTGTACACAGGCAGAAGAGTTTTGACTCGTCGAAACAACCTTCACACACAGAAAGAAAACAGAAAGACGTTTTATCATCCTGAACATTCACAGGTCGTTTGGAGGTTGTATGTAAATCTGTTCCAGGTATTTAAAGTCCAACTTTTTGTTTTTATTTTTATTTATATTTGATAAATCTCATCTGATCCACTGCAGCAGACCAGAAGTTTGTTTACTGTTTATTTATTTATGTTATGTGACTGTCTGTAGTTTTAATTTAATCATATTAATTGCAATCATCTAAATAAATTATATTAAAAAAGTTTGTTTATTTCACTTTCTATTGACAGGTTGTCAAAGGTCAGGTCTGTTTTATTATTATTATTATTATTATTATTATTATTTGTGGTTTCCAGTAAATAATACTGATTGAACAATAATTTGAATAACATAACAATAAAAAAACAACATGATGAATTTCATTAATTTTATTATATATTTATTTTGTTGCATATTATGTTTAATCATATTATCATTTTATTAAATTGAGGAGCGTCTGTGGTTTTCAATAAATTATAATATTTTGAATCAATAAAAAACATGTTTAAAGAAATTTTATTTATTTATTTTAAAAGTTTTATTAATGTGCACATTTTACTTATTAATTATTTATTTACTTGCACATTTAATTTTTGAAATTATTTATTTATTTGCATATTTCATTTATTTTTTATTTTGATATTTTATTTATTTATTTATCTACATATTTTTCAAACATTGCTTTTTTTTAAAAAATTTACCAGCATATTTTATTATTCAATTATTTATTGACTTGTATAAATTATTGTTCAATTATTTATTTATGTGCACATAAAAAAATTAATTTAAAAAAACCCCACATCATAAGGAACTTCACTTATTTATTTGTTTTCTCTATATTTAATTTTTAAAAAAGTTTTATTTACTTGCACATTTAAGTTAAGATTATGTTTTACTTGTGTATTTTTTTTAAGATTTTTTATTTATTAACATTTTATCTATTAAGTATTTACTAGCACACTTTCTTTTATTATTTATTAAAAAACACGTGATAAGAAACTTTACTTATTTATTTACTTTCATATTTATTTGAAAAGTTTAATTTACTTGCATATTTTATTTATGTATTTATTTTGATGAGTTTAATCATTTATTTAAGTTTTTACATTTTTATATACCTGCACATTTTATTAATCAATTATTTATTTACTTGCACATTTATTTTTTCTTAAGTATTTATTTATTTAACTCTATAAGAGACTTTACTTATCTATTTATTTACTTTCATATTAATTTTTTTTAAAGATTTATTTACTTGCACATTTTTGAATTATGTATTAAATCGCATATTTTATTTTTTAGTTATTTATTTTCCTGCGTTTTTATTTCTTAAATTATTTAGATTTATTTTGATTATATACATATATATATATATATATATAACTTGTACATATATTTATATGTGTGTGTGTTTATTGATAGATTTGTTTTTAATTGACAACCGGACGAGAGCCAGACGCTTTCAATGACGTAAACACGTAAAGCGTAAAGCCGGCGTGCCTTACGCCCGGTGACGTAGCGGATGTTGTCATGTCGCTGCATCTTTGTCGCGCAGCAGCTGGTGAAGCGGCCGCTGACACAAATGTGTTTTTAGACAGTTTGTGCAGTTTGCTCGCAGCTTGCGGCGGAGAGGCGGAAGCACATGAACCCGCCGGACAGTCCAGCGAGTGTTAGCCGGGAGGAGAAGCGCACAGCGGGCAGCTAGCGGAGCTCAGCGAGGCCACAGCGAGCAGGTAACGATCCCCGCCGAGAATCACCGCGGCTTTAATTTGCATTCAAGAAATCAAAACGTACAAACACGTTGTAGTAACAGCAAACAGTGTTTGTGAAAATGTGGATCACGATGTTACATTCGGCAAACAAATAATCATCAACTTACATTTCTAAAGTAAAACAGTCGACTTTTATAAGTGGTTCACACTCGCAGGTAGCGTTAGCGCTCTGAGCTAACTTAACTCAAGCTAGTGAGGAAATAATTATTATATTTTCAGCTCAGTTTACGTGAACGTCTTAAACTGAGCAGCAGAGAAACTGCTCACAGCCTGAGCGGTAAACTTGGAGCTACATCCGGATCTCCGTTAAGAATTATTACTATTTTGAATTGTACTGCTTTAACTGAAATGTACATACATGCTGGGTTGTGAAGCGATACTGTGTATGAATGTGTTGAGTATTCTGCTTAGTTCGGCTTATAAATAATCCACCAACTGTTTTTTTATGAAGCTGAAATATCTACTTTTATAAATGCTCTTCACGCCCTGAGCGAAGCTCCTCGTGATCTGCACACAGCAGGTGGATGCTGTAGATTAGACTGTTTCTGGTTGGAGGTTTGGTCTGAGTGTCTTTGTTCCTCCAGGATGGCGTCACCCTTCAAAATCCCGAAGAAGAAACAGCCAGCTGGCGCTGACCCCGCCCCCCTGTACGCGTCACCACTGTCCTGCCTGCAGAGCCCCGCCCCCGACCCTCAGGTGGTATCACAGTATGTCAGCCCGTCTTCAAGGTGCTGTGAGTGACCTGTGAGCTTCTCTCTGTCGCAGTCGTCTGTTTTCAGTGTGGTGCGTGTTGTTTTGTACCAACAGGGTTACCAGCACCAGTCCAGCAGCGGCAGAGCTGACAGGGTGCATGCTGGGAACACGCAGAGGTGCGTAGAGCGTCTCCTTCAGGCCTCACTGTCATTGACATCAATGTAAAGCTTCTAAAATCAATCTGAACCTTTGGTCCAGCGCGTCCTGTGAGCCGGTCTTCAGAGACGTGGTCAAAACGCTGCTGGGACTCAACTGCCCGACCAGAGGAGCGTCAGCAGCCAATCACAGAGGAGCGTCAGCAGCCAATCACAGAGGAGCGTCAGCAGCCAATCACAGAGCAGACTGGAGCGGCCAGTCAGAGCCTGGGCAGAGAGCGGGGTCGTCCGCGGCGTGTTTCTCTAACGGGTGAGCCGTTGATCATGAAGCTGCTGATTGTTTATTTTATTGTTTGTGAACAACAGATTTGTTTGTTTAAATCTCACGTCTGTCGCACTGAGTGTTTCTGATGCAGCTCTGTGCAGTGAGCGCTGTTGTTCCGTGTCTCGTCCACCAGATGGCGCCCTAAGAGAGCGTCAGACCGACTGCTGCAGCCTGCTGTGACCTCAGAGCCTCCGTCTCCACCACAGAAGAAGAAAAGTGACCTCAGTGGTAACATTTATGATGTTTTGCTTTGAATAACAGAGACACAAATATTCATTCATTCATAACTGTTTTAATGGTTTCCTGTACAGTATCATCATCCTGGTTTAACTGGTCTGTGAGGAGCAACAGGAAATATAGACGTGAAACAGAAGAGTGAAACATTTCTTGAGGGATCAATAGTTAATCAATAATCATCAGTGATTGATTTTGAACCTTCAGGCTGGCAGAATAAAAGCATCTCTGTGAAGTCACTGGACTCTCTGGCGGAGCTGCGAGGCGAGGAGCATGCTGGGAGTTTGAGTTCTTCAAAGCTTGGAGAGCAGAGGACGTGGAGGCGAGTGGAGTCCGACAGACGGGTAGCTGCTGAGCAAAAGGTGAAGGTCAGAGGTCACGAACAGGATGACACCTGCGTCAGTTAGTTTCAGTATTTTCAGAATAAAGTCGCAGCGTTGTTTCACTGTGGTGTCGTAGTTTTGTGATGACGCTGTAACGTTATGGTGAGGATAACGTTTTGATATTTTCTACAACAAAAAAAAAGTATTAAAATGTTTTGAACAAATGTGTAAAAATAACAACGTAACGTTTGACAGTTGTCTCATGTTGTGGCCCAGAAACTAAATGGATACTACGAAACAAAATGTTCCTTCAATCTGATGTTTGTTTGTTTGTTTGTTTGTTTGTTTCAGAGCGACACACGAAGATCTCCTGAATCTTTAAAGCAACCGAGGAAGAGCTCGCCAGTCTCCAGTTCAGGCCGGACGTCAGAAGACGACTTCCTGTCTCCGTCCAGAACCACAAACAAACCCTCTGTGACGTCACTGAGGACGTCGACCGGCGGGAGGCGGAGTCTGGACAGGACAGCATGTCTCGCCACCAGAAGCAGCCTGATGGACGACCTGAGGGAGAAGGACAGGGAGAGGTGGAGGGAGTTCAGTGAGAAGAAGAAGACGCACAGGTCGGCTGTCCTGCACCTTCGACTGAAGAAACCCAAACAGACTCCAACAGAACCCAGTGAGTCTAAAGAATACGACCAATGATGAGTCAGAGAAAAACCTTAACGATTTAAAGAAAAAAGCCTTAACAATTTAAAGAATAAAGCCTTAATGTTTTAAAGAAAAAAGCCTTAGCGATTTTAAGAAAAAACCCATAACGATTTTATGAAAAAAGCCTTAATGATTTAAAGACAAAAAGCCTTAACAATTTGAAGAAAAAAGCCTCAACGATTTAAAGAAAAAAGCCTTAACGTTTTAAAGAAAAAGGCCTTAACGTTTTAAAGAAAAAAGCCTTAACGATTTTAAGAAAAAAGCCTTAACGTTTTAAAGAAAAAGGCCTTAACGTTTTAAAGAAAAAAGCCTTAACGATTTTAAGAAAAAAGCCTTAGTGATTTTAAGAAAAAAGCCTTGACGATTTTGAGAATAAAGCCTTAACAATTTTAAGAAAAAAGCCTTAACAATTTTAAGAAGAAAGCCTCAACGATTTAAAAAAAAAATAAATAAGTAAATTATTAGTGATTTTTAGAAAAACGTTTTGAGGAAAAGAAGTCGCAATTTAGAAGAAAATAGCAATGTTTTAAGAAAGAAATTGTAAATTCAAGGAATAAGTTGTAATGTTAAGAAAAAAGTTGCTTTGTTTCAAGAAAAAAGTTACGTTTCCTAAAGAAGTTGTAATTTTTTAAGTAAAAAAAGTCTTTAATGATTGAAGAAAAGTTGCAAAGTTTCAAGAAAAATTTATCTGTGAATATTCTCAGTCATCCAGGTCATGATAAATCTCAAACAGGCATAAACTATGGCAACTGGACTAACCTCGTGTGAGTAGAAGACGCTTCGCCTCTCATCCAAGAGGCTTCCTCAGTTCTAAAAGAGTCTGGTGGGGAGTACCAGATATTTATCTACCAGGAGGCTAGTGGCAAAACAAGGGTCATGTGACCCGAAACCAATAGACTCGTTAGGTGTTAATGTGAGTCGTTGGCCTTGATGGGCGGTCGTTACCCCTCCCCGCCCTCTTAGGAGGGTCGTTGGGGGTCACCTGACTGCAGGTGGGAACGATGGCTGCACTTCCTTGGGAGGGCTCTAAGGACAGCGTTGTAGGTAGGAGACAAGTGGTGTCTGAGGCCCCCTCCTCTGTTTAAAGATGGCCGTTCTAGTTTGACATGAATGGCTTCTTTTACCCCTCTCTCAAACCATCTGTCCTCTCTGGCTAGAGCGCGCACCTTGTGATCATCAAAGGAGTGCCCCTGCTCCTTGAGGTGGAGGTGGACTGCTGAGTCCTGGCCTGTAGTAGTGGCCCTCCTGTGTTGCGCCATGCGTTTGTGTAGTGGCTGCTTAGTCTCTCCAATGTACAGGTCAGAGCATTCCTCATTGCACTGCACCGCGTACACCACATTGCTCTGTTTCTCCCTTGGAATTTTGTCCTTGGGATGGACCAGCTTCTGCCTCAGGGTGTTACTGGGCTTGAAGTGTACTGGGATTTGGTGGGTGTTAAAGATTCTCCTGAGTTTCTCTGAAACTCCTTTGATGACCACAAGGTGCGCGTTCTAGCCAGAGAGGACAGATGGTTTGAGAGAGGGGTAAAAGAAGCCATTCATGTCAAACTAGAACGGCCATCTTTAAACAGAGGAGGGGGCCTCAGACACCACTTGTCTCCTACCTACAATGCTGTCCTTAGAGCCCTCCCAAGGAAGTGCAGCCATCGTTCCCACCTGCAGTCAGGTGACCCCCAACGACCCTCCTAAGAGGGCGGGGAGGGGTAACGACCGCCCATCAAGGCCAACGACTCACATTAACACCTAACGAGTCTATTGGTTTCGGGTCACATGACCCTTGTTTTGCCACTAGCCTCCTGGTAGATAAATATCTGGTACTCCCCACCAGACTCTTTTAGAACTGAGGAAGCCTCTTGGATGAGAGGCGAAACGTCTTCTACTCACACGAGGTTAGTCCAGTTGCCATAGTTTATGCCTGTTTGAGAAGAAAAATTTACTGTTTTGATAAAAAAATGTTGCAATTTTTTTTTAAAAAAGCAATGTTTTAAGAAAGAAGTCGTAAATTTTCAATAAAAAAATTTGCAGCATTTTTAGAAGAAAGTTACAATGTTTTAGGAGCAAAAAGTGTCAATGTTGCAAGAAAAGTGATGTGTCGGAAAAAAGTTACAGTTTTATAAGGAAAAAGTTGTTTCAGAAAAAAAGCAACTCTTTGAGAAAGAATTTGTGTTTTGTGAAAACAATTTAATGAGAAATGATTTGTGATGTGGTGAGAAAATGTCCCGCAGCTTTTCAACCCAATCAGACTCCGTAACGTGGAGAACATTTTACCTGCAAAGAAAAAGAGGAATAATGAAATTAAAATAATGATAACGCAGTATCCATGTCAGAAAATATACTTCAATGGACAAGAAAGAGAAAACCGTGAACGTGTTGTGATCTTGTCGTAGCTGTCGGTTGGTTTAACTAACTGAACAACAGAAATTTTCAGCCATTGATCCTTTGGTATCGATTATCTCTATGATGTTTAAACTTTGAATATGTTGAGAATCAGCTGAATCAGAAACACAGAAAAGGTGTTTAAAGAGGTGGTGATCCTCTGTTTGCCCTCAGTTGTGCTGTCGAGTGAAGAGGAAGAGGAGGGTGATGATGAAGGCAACGGAGGAAAGAGGATGCCACAAAGCCTGATGAAGGAGTCCGGTCCTGGAAGCTCGGAGCAGAAGCAGGTAGGAGACATCGAGCTTTCAGCCACGTCTCTTGGTCTTCCTCAGTTTTGGTCATCTGGTTGTTCAAAGCGTCAAAATGTAAAAAAGTGGAATGATGGAGTTACAGAGTTGTAACCAACCAAGGGCAGTGCCTTTTGGTTAGTTTGTTTCCTTGTTTTTATCAACGTCTTTGTGTTCCAAGATCATAGAAAGTAACTTTCAGAGTATGACGTTATAAAATAGTTGCAGTGTTATGAGAAAAAACAAATATATGATGTGATAAAGAAAACCTCACAATTTTATGAGAAAACAGTTGGAATGTTTCACAAAAAAAGTCTTAATACAGAAGGCACAATTTTATGTGTAAGAAGTTGTAATATTTTGGAAAAAAAAGTGGCTCAACTTTTATGATAAAGTTTAAATGTTTTGAGAAAACTGTAATGTTTCAATAAGAAAGTCAAAATGTGTTGAGAAAACATCACAATTTACTGTGACAAAAATGTCATGTGAAACAAGTCATACTTTTAAAAGTAAAAAGTCGTAAGGTCTCAGTTGAATCTTAATGTTAAGAGGAAAAAGGTTGCATCGTGTGGAAAGGAAAAAAAGTCAAACTTTTTTGTGTAAAAGTTGGAATATTTTGAGAAAAGAGTTACAAATTTATTAGGAAAAGTCATGTTTTTGAGTGAAAAGTTGGAATGCTTTAAAAACAAAGACAACATTTCAATAAAAAGTCAGACTGTTTTGAGAGAAAAGTTGTAATGTGTTGAGAAAAGAAAAGTCAAAATTTTATTAAAAATATGTTGATAAAACAAGTCACAATTTTATATATAAAACGTAATATTTTGAGAAAAAACTTACTATTTTGAAAAACATTTAGTGTGAAAAACAAGTCAAATTTTATGACAAAAAAGTCATAATATTTAAGTCATTTCGCGAAAAAAAGTGTCAAAATTTCGGGGGAAAAGTTTGCAGAAACGAGGCAATTTTTGTGTGTAAAAAGTTGGATGTTTTGAGGAAAAAGTTCTATGAAACAAGTCATAATTTTATGAGTAAAAAGTTGTTGTGTTTCAAAAAATTCTTGATATTTCAAGAAAATGTCGTACTGTATGAGAAAAAAGCCGTGGAGAGTTGAGAAAAGCCAGAATTTTATGAAAAAAGGTTTCAGAAAAAAGTCACATTTTTCCGAGTAAAAAGTTGGAATGTATGAAAAAGTCAGTGTGTTGAGAAAAGTCAAAAGTTTATGTGTACAATGTAATATTTTGTGTAAAAAAAAAAAAAAGAAAAAGTTTTAAGGTTTAGAAAAAGGTGAAGTGTCAAGAAACAAGTCACATTTTATGAGGAAACAAGTCAGAATGTTTGTAAATGTAATGTAATGTGTGTAAACAAGTTATACTTCAAAAAGTAAAAAAGTTGGTAAGGTTTCAGAAAAAGTCATTGTGTTTCCAGAAGTAAGTTTCAAAATTATGAGGAAAATATTTTGAGTAAAAACTTGGAATACTTAGAAAAAGTCTTCATATTTCAAGAAAAGACAGTTTTGAGTTGTGATGTGTTGATAGAAGTCAAAATTTTATGAAAATGTTTTGATCAGGAGGTGACAAAACTTATAATGTTTCGTAAAGGTTTCAAAAACAAGTCAAATGTTATGAGAAAAAAGTGGTACTGTTTTGAGAAAACTTTGTAATGTTGCAATAAAAAGTTAATTTCAAGTTAAGTTAAATTCATTCTTTTTTTTAAGTAAAAAGCCGTAAGATTTCCGAAAATAAGTTAATTTATGAGAAAAAATTGTAGTGTTTCGAGAAAACTTCTCAATAAAGTTGGAATATTTAAAAAGTCACAATTTTAAGAGAATTTTTTTTTCCAAAACAAGTCATGATTTTAAAAGTAAGAAGTCAAAGTGTGCGAGGAAGTCTTAATGTTTGAAAAAAAGGTCAAACTGCTTTTGGAAAAAGTTCTGAGAAACAAGTCACACAACTGTGAGTAAAAAGTTGTAACGTATTAAAAAAGTCAGAAAGTTTAAAAAAACAAAGCTGTAATGTTTTGATAAAAAGATGGTGGATGGTCAGATTACTTAAATAAATGACGGAGACATTCATTAAATATTTTCTGTGTGAAACAGTCGCTCTGCTGCATGTCATCACTGATACTTAAGTTTTATATTGAAAAGATGATCCGTTTCCTTCAGGGGAGGCGGTTCGACACCACATATTAAAATCTGAACCTTCAGATGAACTGTGTTGACTGTGTACCTGCGATTTGTCTGACAGGCTCAACAGGCTCGTTCCTCCAAAGCTGAAATAAACGGGCAAAACCTGCCGCCGCCATCCTTCCTGCAGCTGGACTTCACCTCGCTTCACGCCAGCCTGACGCACAGCGACGCCAACGGGAAGCTGATGGTGAGCACGGTGAAATATTCACCTACATGTACTTTTACTTTCCATAGCATTCAAAGAGGGGAGGGAATAGGAAAGGAACGAAGGAAGGACGAGAAGAGGAACGCACCATTTTGTGAAGTTTAAATTTTTGTTTTTCTTCTGTGTAGATCAGTGAGAGCGGCGTCACGATTCCTCTGAAAGGTAACGACACAGTTGACTCTAAGTTTGACTTTTTCCTAAATAGCTTCGGGTTTTAATCTGAATTAATACGATGTCATATAAAAACAAACTGAAGAAATAACTGTTCCTGTGCGTCTCTCAGGAGCCGAGGAGGGGGAGGTCACCGTGGTGGCGTCTCAGGTTCGGGGTTATGGTGTCTGGGACGGTGGCGTGGCTCGGGGCGGGACTCTACTGGCTGGCTGGAAAGGTCCCGCCCCCTCCCTGCTCTTCCTGTGGGTGACTGATGCTCAGGCCAACCTCCTGCAGAGGGAGCTGTCGGCCATCCAGACGTCCACCGCCGCCGCGCCAGGTAAACGGAGAGCCTTATGCTACCCACACACCAGAAGACTTTGACAAGATTTAGAAAAGACTCTAAAAGACTATCAGCTCACATCTAAAGACTAGTGTTTAGAGTTTTTAGTCCCAGACTAGTCTATTGGTTGTTGATTGTGTTCCGTCACTGCGACTGGCGATAATATTAAACACGTTTGATATGATCGCAAGCCCAAGACTAGGGAAAGACTGGTATGAAACGCGGTCGCTGACTGCTGATTACCACCTTAAACTTAACGATCGAGATGACGGGAGCGCGCCGAGACTCCAGTTAGACTCCTCAAGACTGTCACTTTTTAGTCTGGGACTGTGAAAATCGTTTGGTGTAAGCCCAGCATAAGATATCCAAAACGATTTTAGAGCTACAAACTGTCGACATGTTGAGACTCTGGAAGCGTCTCAGCCGCAGTGCCCTTAAAAAGTGTGTCGCACAGATCATCTCTGCAGCAGTGTGGATTATCTGAAGGAAGCTCAGACTCAGCTGTGAGGTTTCACTGAAGCTTCTGACAGCTTCTGCAGTGCTGGGCAGGAACCAAGCAGCCAATCAGGTCACTTTCCCTGCGCCCAGCGGCCAATCACAGCGTTCAGCTGCAAGCGCTGATTTCAGCTCTGACTGGCTGTTTCCTCCTCTGTGTCATGTTAATGTGTCCTCCTGGTCCCTCAGGCTCGGCGTGCTCTGTCCTCCTGCTGGTGTTGAAGGAGCAGCTGCAGGAGCTCCAGGCCGCCCTGCTGGCCTCCATCCTGGACATGGAGGAGTACAGGAAGGGCCTCTCCTCCTCCGCCGGCGGGCCCACCTCCCCTCTGGAGTGGACCGACGGGCTGCTGCTCCTCCACAGCTGCCCTCCTCCTCTGGATCAGCACCTTCTCAGACTGCTGGGGCACTCTGCGGTAAGACTCCTTATCTCCTTCCCTCATCAGACTCCTTCCTTTACCTCCTCTCTGTGTCATTGTCGCCTTACCTGGGGGACTTCCTGTCCATCACAGACTCTGACCGTGTCTTTGTCTCTCAGGTGCGAAGCAGCCCGAGGAAGAAGAACTCGTCCGGTCAGCCGCAGCTCCTTCCCACCAGGTAACATCACCTGGATGACATCATATCGTCAGCCAATCATACGACACACTGACCCGTCTGTCTGTGGTCCTCAGGTTGATCCAGTACCCGCCGCCGCCCTCTAAAGGACGCATCACCGTCACCAAGGAGGACTTGGCCTGCCTGAACGGCGGCGAGTTCCTTAACGATGTCATCATCGACTTCTACCTCAAGTCAGTCCGTCAGCCTGTGTCCTGCCTGTCCTCTTTCCTCTGTCCTTATTCCTTCCCTTCATCCTTCTCTCCTTTTTTCCTTCTTTTCCTCCTTTGCTTCCTTTTATCCCTCCTTTTCTCCTTTCTTTCCCTTCTTCTCGCCTTTCCTTAATTCCTTCTGTCCCTGCTTTTCTCCCTATGCTCCTTCCCTTCATCCTTTCCTCCTTCCTCTGTTTCCTTTCCTCCTTACCATTCTACCCTGCCTTTTTTTATTCCTCCCTTTCCTTCCTTACTTCCTTCTCTTCCGCCCTCTCTCCTAATCTTTAATTCTTCTTTCTCTTCTTTCCACCCCTCCTTTTACTCTTTCTGTCCTTTCCACCTTCCCTCCTTTCCTTACTTCCTACCCTCCGTGCTCTCTGTCCTCTTCTTTCTTCCTTTATTCCATCCAGGGTATAAAATTAGATTTTTGATCGGCAGGTAGGGTTTGAAATTTTACCGGCCAAAATGTGTTTTTACCGGCCACTGAGCTGTTCCCAATCACGACCTTAACTATAACAGATTTCCACTGAACAGAATAAAGCATGAAGATAATTGTTAATTGTTAATTGTCCCTGTTTTTGTGGTTTCACACCCGCAATGTGTTGCCACATCTTTAATTTCTTAGTTTTTTTTAACTAATTCTTCTTCGTCGTCGTCTTCTTCTTCGTCTCCTTTTTTCTTCTTCTCTTGACTGAGCATAGCTATCCAAGACAACATGATACTTTTTTAAATGTTGAATGACGGTGGAAAGTGAGGGACAAATTTGAAATTCGAAATGCAATCAGTAGATCTGCTGTAGCTGTAAATTGTGTCTGTCTTACTGTTTGACATTTATGTTGAAAGTTATATAGCAGGGGTGGCCAACCAGTCAGAGACCAAGAGCCACAAAAATCACCGTGGTAGTACAAAGAGCCACATCACGTGTGCTTACAAACGCACTCCCTCTCTCACACAAACACGAAATGACATAAAATCAAAATCCATGCATTTCCAATTTTCAAAGTCAGATTTATTTACCTCACACACAAATGAATAACCATGAATAGAGATACACACAAACACAGTCTCTCCCTCTCATACTGTCTTTCTCCATCCCCCCTCCACACCCACAGTCTCTCCCTCTCCCACTCTCTCCACACACACATCCACACAGTCTCTCCCTCTCACACTCTCTCCACACACACATCCACACAGTCTCTCCCTCTCATACTCTCTCCAGATTAGTGTTGTCACGGTACCAAAATTGGGACCCACGGTACGATACCAGTGAAAGTATCATGGTTCTGAGTAGTATCAGGATACCACAGCAAAAATGAGGCAGATGTGCCTTTTGTCATTTATAAAAAGATAAATCACTTTTCTATAATACATCACTGATATTTCAATGGAATAAATTACTTATTGACTTATTCATACTTCAAAAACAGCATCAATAAGTGATTAACATAGGGGGGGATCAAAATAAGATAAATAAATAAAATAGGAATCAACCAGCCACCCTCCTCCCCTGACAAGTAAAGAACAGTCCCTTCATAAGTAAAGAACAGTCCCCAAAGTACGGTGAGGTTTGTGGACCGTTACCTGGCACAAAAGAGAGAAATGTGAACGGCTCGTTTCTCACTATGGCTGTTATTGGCCAGCGCATGGACACTCACCCTCCTTTGATTGGACTTTGAACTTATCCCACAGTAGTGGCACCATGTCATGTACCGTGGTGTTTAAGTAGCAGCCTACTGCGGTCTACCGTTGGTACCAGTATACCGTGCAACACTACTCCACACACGTCTACACACATGCACACACACACACACAAACACACACACACACACACAAAGACACGCATTTCTTCCCTGACATTTTTTGTTGTGTGATATCACCACTGCGCTGCAGTCCTGCATTCCTCCCGAACTCCACACCGTCTCACCTGCTCGTGCGCACTCCTCTCTCTCGCACTCGCTCCACTTAAGCCGGTTACATTTCTTACAGGGCCATACGCACTCATAACAATACATAGATTTTTTTATGACGGAAGAGCCGCACGCCGATGGTTTTAATGAATCGAAGAGCTGCACACTGATAGGCAAAGAGCCGCATGCGGCTCGCGAGCCGCGGGCGGGCCACCCCTGTTATATAGCAAAGTCGGCATATTTCAGCAGCCTGCCAATGGCGTGTGACCTATTTATTTTACTCGCCAAAACATATTTTTACCCGCATTTGGCGAGTGGCGGGTGCCAATTTTAAACCCTGATTCCATCCCTCCTTATCTTACTCCCCTCCTGCCCATATTTCCTTCCTTTCGTTCCTCTATTCTTCCTTCCATCCTTCCCTTTCCCACCATTCCTCCTTTGTTCCCCTCAATCTCTCCGTGTCCCTCATATCCTTCTTTCCTTTCCTACTTTCTTTCTATCCACCTCTTCCTTCTTTCTTCCCCTCCTTTGCTACTCTTCTTTCTTCCCACCTTTCCTCCTCCTCTTCTTTTCTTGTCCTCCCTTCCTTCTCTCCTCTCCTATGCCTCCTTGTGAGCCAGGATTCTGTAACGTCAGAGTTTCAGTCAGTGTCTGTACTTCCTGTCAGTCACCAGCAGAGGGGGTCAGTGTCCTGAGTGTTCTCCTCCTCCTCCTGCAGGTACCTCCTCCTGGAGGGAGTCGGAGGCTCGGTGGCCGACAGGAGTCACGTCTTCAGCAGCTTCTTTTACAAACAGCTGAGCAGACGGAGAGCGGCCGGAGAGGACGACGCCCCCTCCGTCCCGTAAGAGTGCCAACATGAAAGTTGATGAAAATAATAAAGACAGAAAACAAATAAACAAGTTGTTACGTACGAACTCTGATCGGACGTGTTCAGATCAACCTGCGGGTTAACGTGTTTTTATTCACGGCTGAAGTTATTGACTTTTTTTCATTTGGTTTTATAAAGTCAACAACAACATTCAGCTGAACAGAAAACAGAAACAGAAAAACACCTCATCAGGAGTTTGACTGGCTTCTGACGAGGTGTCTCATCTTTGTGCCATTTTTGGCATTTTTCGCACCATTTTCTGAAACATTCCGATTATTTCTTTGTATAATTTGTGTGTTTAGGTTTTATTTCATGAAAATTTTTTGGCGCCATTTTTTTTGCAACATTGTCCCATTTTCACACAGTTTTTGTGGTTAGGTGGTTTTAGATGGTGACATTTTGTCTTTTGTTTGATTGGGGGTTTTTTTTGGGTCATTTTTGCACCATATTTTTGCTACTTTTTGGTCATTTTGTATAGTTTTATGGTCAATTTGGATGGTGACATTTTGGTGTCATATTTTGCCTTTTTTGCACCATTTTCTGCAACATTTGAGATTTTTGTATATTTTTGGGATAAACGTTAGGTTTGTGATATTTCCGTCTGCAACATCAGCCATTTTTGTTTGTTTTTCGGTAAAAATTTACATGATGACATTTCAGTGTCATTTTTGCACCATTTTGTGCAACTTTGAATCTTTTTTGAATACTGTGTGTTTAGATTTTTTGGGGGGGAGGGGCACTTTCTGACATTTTCCGCAACATTTGGCCAGTGTTTACAGTAAGGTTTTGGACAGTGAATTTTGTTTGTCATTTTAGCACCTTTTTTTGCACTGTTTTGGTCATTTTTGTATATTATTTGTTATAAAAGTTAGATTTGTGACATTTTCATTTCTTGCCCCTTTTGCACCATTTCTTGCAACATTTTGTCCGTTCTCGAACAGTTTTTATGGTTAGGTGTTGATGGTGACGTTTTGTTGTCATTTCTGCAACATTTTTTGCAATGTTTAGTCAATTTTTGTGTATTTTTTGTGCATAAGTTTAGGTTTGTGACATTTTCATTTCCTGCTGTTTTGCTACATTTGAGTCGTTTTGCACCATCTGCACTTTTGCGTCAGACCATTTTTGTAGCAGCTTTGGCTTCTTTTATTCCCTGGAAAAAAAATAGAAATTCAGGTTTCATAATTGCACCAGCACTGAAACATTTAGAAACAGGACGTTAAACGTCCTTCTGAATCAGGTCTGTCCTGGTTGGTCACCAGGAGCTGTAGTTCTGTCTTAGCGCAGACAACATCAGTTTACAGGAAGTGATCTTTCTGTTTTCAGAGCAGAAAGTTAATTTAATAAACATTTCTGAAACATAACGTCTATATTGATGAAAGTGGCGTCATGCGTTGCTTCAGGGTTTCCATCTTGTTTCTTTGTATTTTCTCAGTGATCGTCACATGAGGCATCAGAGGGTAAAGACGTGGACCCGCCAAGTCGACATTTTCACCAAAGACTTCCTGTTTGTGCCTGTCAACCAAGAGTAAGTCCCCGTCTTGATTCCACAGTAAAATGTCTGTAAGCAGTTTCCTCTGACTGTGTCACAGGGTGAAGTGAGTCTGTGCCCTCTCTGACCGCCTGCAGGCGACGTCAGCTCTTTGTCCTAGATTTAAAGACGCCAGTTTGGAGTTTTGACCTGTCTGAATCAAATCTCTGTAATTCCACTTTAATTGAAGCACCTCATCACTTTCTGTACCTGCCAACTGGGTAACAGACGGAGCGACTGGAGTCACCTCGACTCGATGACTTTAACAGACCGCCTTCTCTCTGCGCTTCGATTGTTTCACTGCAGCTCTTCACAGAATCATGTGTTCATCAGGAGTTTATGACTTTAATGATCGCAGCCTGTCCTGTGGTGAAACGTGCAATCTGTCCTCCATCACGATGTCGTTCTGCACCATTTGTGTTCTTGTATTTGTCATATTCACGATATTTCTGTGCATTTCTGTGCATCATTTAAACTGTTCTTGTGTTGCATCATTGTCACATTTTTGTGCCATAGTGGTTTAATTTCTTTGCCAATATTCTTATACATTTTGTGCAGTTTTTTTATGCAGTATTCCTGCCATTCTTTGTACTGATGCTGCTTTGGCTTTTAGCTGTTTTTATGTTTTGGTTTTGTTGCAATTTCTTAAGCCTTTTTTTTGTTTGTTTGTTTTATTATTGTGACGTATTTGTGATTTGTTGGGCTGCATCATGAAATGTCTGTGCAGTTCTTGTGCCACGTCCACGTTCTCATTGTGTCATTTTCTGTGCAATTTCTTTACAAAGTATTTGAGCATCATTTTTGTGTTAAGGGTTAAGTTTGTGACATTTTTTTCAATATTTAGACCATTGAGACAAAGTGACTTCTGCAGGAAGTTGCAGATGCTAACTGAAGTACTAGAGTCAGCCACGATGTGTAACGTGTTGTTTATGTGTTGACAGAGCTCACTGGTTCCTGGTGGTGGTTTGTTTTCCAGGTCTGGAGGAAGTTCAGTACGAGGAGTTTCAGAGACCGACAGGTGAGTCCCTGACAGGTTGCAGGTGGACAGAGCCGATGTGGTGAGAGTACGCTGAGCAGGGCGAGTTAAAGCTTATTGTTTGTGTCTCAGGTGCTTCAGAGCGAGCTGCAGGAAAACCTTCATCCTTCAGTCTGAGATCACAACAGCCTCCGGTAAATATCCTGCTCCAGCTCTCAACCAACACAAATATATACAAATATTCCTTCTTTTGACTCGTAGGTTCACATCGTCCTGAGCCTCAGCAGGTTTTATTTTGTCATTGTCTGAATAGAATAAAACATTAAATGAGGGTTCTGTGTTCTGTAGGAGTGCACTCAGCAGAGCTGGCAGAGGGACACGGTGTTAAAGAGGTGAGTCGTCGGCAAAGAAACTGATCTGAGGATGAACTTTGATTGGACTTAAGATTACAACCATTTTAATTTAACAATAGATACTTACATGAAAATATTCATACTTAAATATAGAGCACCGACAATTAACTCAACTCAACTTTATAATTATCAACTTGTTAAACCTCATGTAGCCGGAACCTTGAAACATGACACTTTGTGTTGATGAGGAAACCTTACTTCTTTAAATATACATGTTATTACAAATTTATGTGAATGAGACAACCTTAATTTTTTTTTTTTTTTAATGTATAAAACATAGACTTTTTCCTAATTTACGTTAATGACACGACACAGCTTTGAAAGACACTTAGCGCTGATTTGTCCGTCCCCTCCAGGCCGTGCATCCTCGTCATGGACTCCCTGAAGCTGTCGTACCACGAGAACGTCTGCAGACTCCTCAGAGAGTCAGTTTCACTTAAATAAATCTTAATTCTTTTCAAAAAGTTCCACTTCTGTCTGAAAATGTGAACAAACCTGCTGATAGGTGGCTGATTTCTTCCTCATCATCCACAGCTACCTGCAGGTGGAGTGGGAGGTCCGGAGGGGGACGCCTCGTCTCTTCGGGTCAGACAACATGAGGAGCTCCAACTGCAGAGTCCCTCAGCAGGACAACAGCAGCGACTGTGGACTCTACCTGCTTCAGTACGCCGAGAGCTTCCTGCAGGTACAGATACACCTGGTTCTGAATCTTAAATGTAAATATTAACAGAAATCTTCTGATTCGGCCTGTTTCCACCCGACCTCCCTTAAAGAGTTCCGACAGAGATGACGCTCATTTAGACCCCAACTAAAGTTGCTTTTAAAAACTAGAACAGTTCTTGACGGGGCGTTTCATTTGCGACCACACTAAATCGAGCTCTCTGATTGGCTCCCCAGAACCCCGTGGTGCACTTTGACCTCCCGTTACGGCTGGAAAAATGGTTTCCACAGCAATGGGTGCGGCAGAAGCGCGAGGAGATCCGAGCTCTGATAATGAGGATGCACCAGAGTCAGAACGGAGAACACTGAAACCACAAGGACCAAAAACCTCCTCATCACCGAGCCGTTAATTCACCTGTGCAATAAATTATTTATATTTTTTCTATGTTGGATCTTTTACCTCCATGTAAAAAATTTTAATAAAATTATTTCAAACTTTGCTTCATTGTTTAGTTTTTTTTTCTGTGCTTGTTAATAACATATGCAGACTTTTTTTTCCAAAATAAACCTCTGTGGTGCTTTTAGTTTGAAATAACAGAATTTTTATTTTTCAGTCGTTTTTCTAAATAAATGCAATTTAAATTTTGTCGTTTTTTTTGTGCTAATTATTAAACGGCAAACAAAGGTAACGATAAAATAACCTAAATAACTTTATACTATACTTTCTACCCTCACCTGGCCCCAGGACCTTGTCTGGCTCTGGTCTGGCACTGGTCTGACCCTCACCTGGTTCCAGTTTGGCCCTTACTGGGACCTTGCCTGGTTCTAGTCTGACCCTCATCTGACTGTAGCCTGGCCAAGGTCTGGCTCTATTGTGGCCTGGTTCCATTCTGGCACTGGTGTAACACACGTTTGGCGCCTCACCTGGCTCTGATTGAAAACCAGATTTCAAACTGTGGTCAAATTTCTTATAATCGAAATCAAACTGTAGATTTATGTTTGTTTTTATTAATAAATACCAAACAGAGTAAATAAAATCATTTAGAAATACCTTTCTACCATATCTGTTATCATTGTCAAAATCAGAAGCCGTCTGTTTCGTCCTGTTTTATAGAATAAACCTTATTTTTTCTAACATTGAGGCACAAAGGAATGTGGCTTTTAATTTGAAACCCAAACATCTTGAAAGCAGGAAGTGGAAGAACCAAAGAGAGACTCTTCACCACAACATTAAGACTAGAAGAAAAAACTGTTCCTGAACTACTTCCTGTTGGTCTCATAGCAACACGAGTCGGTCCAGAGATGTGGAATTCAACATGAATTAAAAAAAAAAAACCTGGATGTGATTCGTTCACATTGAGCCAATAATGTAAAGAAGGAAAAGGAGCAGAGGACGATGTTGGACCTCACTAAACTCAGTTATACCTCAAGAATCGGATCGAGGGCACAGAGACGAAAGACGAAACCAGAGGCCACTTCCCTCATTCAACAAGATCCAGATGTGGAACCCCTGCAAAAAACTCTCACATGTTCAGCAGAAACATCAGTTCAGTCTTCATCACTGGTTTTTATTCAGAATGATCAACAAGTCCTCCAAATTAAAAGTTGGTCAACGAGAACGACATAAAATTATATTATTATACCACTGTTGTGTGCTGATACTGCTGAAGTGGTATTCAGCCCTTAAAGGCCTCGGGCAATTTGGGGGTTGCCTTAACACAGCGCGCTTCCCTGCTACTGACAAGATTTTGCGTGTATGTGACACCAACAAGATGGTGATGCTGTATGTTGTGATGCTGCAATAGTGGTGGTAGCATCAAGGTCACTGGGTCTCTGTCAGTGTGTTGTTGTACCCATCATATCTTTTTTTCTTTTGCCATAAAGCATGATTTATTTTATTTTATTCCACTTTTCGTTTTTCTTTCTAACTTCACTTCTTCTGTGGTGTTTGTATATGTCACTGTGTGTGTGTGTGTGTGTGTGGTAATCTCAGGGTTTAAGCGTAGCCCCCCTGCTGAGGACCAATCAATGTACAGCTCATTAACTGGATCAGACTGGGGGGAGGGAGGGATTTTATGTATTTAAAGACAAAACAACAGGTAACTATTTAATTAACAGATGATTATTAATTGTAATTATTTTAACCAAACATTTAGCTAAACACCAGAGTGTTATAACACACTGTCAGGATTTGTTCCTCTGTGTCATCGCTTATATCGGATATGTTTTGTTTTCTGTTTTTAGAAAGATCAAAATGTTAAAGTTTGAAGTAAACTGCAGTCAGTTCCTGGCATGGTGTAGTAGTCCTGGTGCGGCCCTCATCTGGCCCTGGCGCAGTACTGGTGCGGCCCTCATCTGGCCCTGGCGCAGTACTGGTGCGGCCCTCATCTGGCCCTGGCGCAGTCCTGGTGCGGCCCTCATCTGGCCCTGGCGCAGTCCTGGTGCGGCCCTCATCTGGCCCTGGTGTGGCTCTAGACGGTGATGAGTTCATGTTTTGCCTCAGCGGCCGTAGAGAAGCTAATCTGGGCGACAGGAGGTTAAGATTAGACAGATTTAGGGCCTCCGTGAAGACTCCATCCCGCTTCCCAAAAATACTCTTGAGTCCTGGAGCTGGAATACTGATCCAGACTCTCAGCTGGAGGCCAAGTCCTCGTCTGTCCCAGGATCAGTTCAACACTCTGTGAAACATTCACAGTAACAGAAACACTTCACTGGTGTTTTTTAGATACGACACTGTCAAATTTTTATTTTACGTTTTCCTCGGCCTCCTCGTCTCCTCCCGTTAATCTTGTTATCCAATAAAGGGTGCCTGCCATTGTTGACTGTGATTCAGTGGGGGGTCATGGTCTGGAAGAGGACCAGTCTAATTATAGAGTCCAGTTTCTAATTGAATCACCCCACTGTGGGGACTCTAAACAAAGACACTAACATCTGAAGGAACATTTATTTTATATTTCTGTATATAATTTTACACGCACACTGTTATGTACTGTATGTATATATGAGCTGACGTCTTCGGACCGGCCTTAGTGGGATTATTGTCACACTTCAAAAGTGGTTCAGTGAAAACAAGCGGGGGAAAGCGTGGGCTCTGAGGCGCATCATCACCTCTGACCCTTTAATGCCCGATGTGACCTCGCAGAGCATTCAGGTAATCCACAGATCAGTCTGCTTTAACGACCACCTGGCTGATGACCGACTTGTCGGCTCTGACTGTCCTGTCCTGGCTGTTTTTCGGTTGTGTTGTGGTTAGATCCTGGATAGATTCCAGTTGAACTGTAGTTGGATTCTAGTTAGGTTCTGTCTAGATTCCCGGTTAGATTCCGGTTAGATTCCGGTTAGGTTCTGGCTGTATTTGGGTGGTTTCCAGTTGGATTCCGGAGAAGTTCTGGCTGGATTCCAGATAAATTCTGGTTAGGTTCTGGCTGGTGTCCAGTTGGATTGTGGTGGGGTTCTGGCTGGACTCTGATTGGGTGGCTGTAACATACCTGCTCAATTCCAACTAAATCCCAACAAAAATTGCTCCGACTCAGCTGAGATTCATCTTCTTGGGACTAATTTTGGTGAAAATTTGTGAAAAACAAGTTAAAGTTTTTTTCTGTTTTTATTATTTACGTTAAGACTTTGAGTCCACCTGATTTATTAACTGTATTCGGCTTTTAAACCTTGAATAACATACATGACAGACTACAATGTGGGTATGAGCTGATAGAAGGACATTCCAAGTGTCTATGAAGACATTTGTGTTTTACTACAGGAGGAGTTAATAGTTGTTAATAATCACATTAATAAACATTAAGATCTCCAATTAATACATTGTAAACTTTAAATTAATGTTTTTAGATTTGAAGATGAATGAAATTGAACATATTTTCAGATTTATAAATCAACCAGCTGCAGGTCTTGTGCAGCAGTTTCACTGATTTGTGGAACAACAGCATCATTTTTTGGAGCCATAGCAGCGTCCCGGTAAAAGTCTCCAGTTTTAATTTAGTTATTTTTCAGTGAAAAGTCGAATCCCGAGTCTCGGACACAATCATCCTGTTTGATTTCCTTTGAGCAAGACTGACCTGTTGCACCGAAGCGCGGCGGCTCTGACAGTCATCCACTCCAGCAGCTTAACAAATAGGATTAGAGCAAAGAGAAAAAATCTCCCCGGCAGCAAAGTCCCATCTGCTCACCTGACAGAGCAACGGGCAGCGCGGCGACGCCACGCTAGGACCGTACTGAACCTCCACATACTGAGCTCACTGTGTACTGGGACCTGGTGGATGGACACCTGTGAGACTGGAGCGGCTGATGAGCTGAGGACGTGGACATAAGACGCAGAGTCCGGCTGGACGTTCAGATTTACTGAGAGATGGAAGGACAGAGCCGGAGGGTGGTGCTGTGGACGATCGGGGTGGTGCTGCTGCTGTCAGGGTATTTCTACACAGAGACCGGTTCGTATGCAGTTTCTATTACTAACAAGAGATACCTATACTTCTACAAGTACTCATTTACTCAAGTAAAAGTACCAGTACATTCATATACAATTCCTGCTCAGTACACAAGTATCATCAGCCTCATGTAGTTAAAGTATCAGCAGTAAAAGTACACAAGTATCATCGTCCTCATGTAGTTAAAGTATCTGCAGTAAAAGTACACAAGTATCATCGGCCTCATGTAGTTAAAGTATCTGCAGTAAAAGTACACAGGTATCGGCCTCATGTAGTTAAAGTATCAGCAGTAAAAGTACACAAGTATCATCGGCCTCATGTAGTTAAAGTATCAGCAGTAAAAGTACACAAGTATCATCGGCCTCATGTAGTTAAAGTATCAGCAGTAAAAGTACACAAGTATCATCGTCCTCATGTAGTTAAAGTATCTGCAGTAAAAGTACACAAGTATCATCGTCCTCATGTAGTTAAAGTATCTGCAGTAAAAGTACACAAGTATCATCGGCCTCATGTAGTTAAAGTATCTGCAGTAAAAGTACACAGGTATCGGCCTCATGTAGTTAAAGTATCAGCAGTAAAAGTACACAGGTATCATCGGCCTCATGTAGTTAAAGTATCAGCAGTAAAAGTACACAAGTATCATCGTCCTCATGTAGTTAAAGTATCTGCAGTAAAAGTACACAAGTATCATCGTCCTCATGTAGTTAAAGTATCTGCAGTAAAAGTACACAAGTATCATCATCCTCATGTAGTTAAAGTATCAGCAATAAAAGTACACAAGTATCATCGGCCTCATGTAGTTAAAGTATCTGCAGTAAAAGTACACAAGTATCATCGGCCTCATGTAGTTAAAGTATCAGCAGTAAAAGTACACAAGTATCATCGGCCTCATGTAGTTAAAGTATCAGCAGTAAAAGTACACAAGTATCATCGTCCTCATGTAGTTAAAGTATCAGCAGTAAAAGTACACAAGTATCATCGTCCTCATGTAGTTAAAGTATCAGCAGTAAAAGTACACAAGTATCATCGGCCTCATGTAGTTAAAGTATCTGCAGTAAAAGTACACAAGTATCATCATCCTCATGTAGTTAAAGTATCAGCAGTAAAAGTACACAAGTATCATCGGCCTCATGTAGTTAAAGTATCTGCAGTAAAAGTACACAAGTATCATCGGCCTCATGTAGTTAAAGTATCAGCAGTAAAAGTACACAAGTATCATCGGCCTCATGTAGTTAAAGTATCAGCAGTAAAAGTACACAAGTATCATCGTCCTCATGTAGTTAAAGTATCTGCAGTAAAAGTACACAAGTATCATCGTCCTCATGTAGTTAAAGTATCAGCAGTAAAAGTACACAAGTATCATCGGCCTCATGTAGTTAAAGTATCAGCAGTAAAAGTACACAAGTATCATCATCCTCATGTAGTTAAAGTATCAGCAGTAAAAGTACACAAGTATCATCGGCCTCATGTAGTCAAAGTATCAGCAGTAAAAGTACACAAGTATCATTGTCCTCATGTAGTTAAAGTATCTGCAGTAAAAGTACACAAGTATCATCGTCCTCATGTAGTTAAAGTATCAGCAGTAAATTTGCTGGTCCTGAGCGTACTCAATGTTTGGTATGCAGCTGTCAGATAAACGTCGTAAATCAGTGTATAAAGTGGCAGATGGTAATAACAGAGTTAATGTACACTGTCTGGTTTCCTTCCAGATGCAACTCGGGAGCAGACGTTGGATTTGGAGGAGCGCGGTGAACATTTGGGCTCAGACCAGCTTCTGTACAGACAACACGGCGCTCTGTCTCGAAGAAAAAGGAATATCTTGTTTCCCAGCGGAGTCAAGTTTTGCACTCAGGAGACGTTCGACCAGGCCGTCGCCAACCACCTCAACTACTTCCACCTCAGGGGTAAGTTGGCTGGTCCTGGTCCTGGTCTTTGTTTCCTCTGGTTTGTGCCTTCATCACTGGAGGTGTTTCACTGAAGCTCTTATCCAAACGAACTTAATCCTCGAGTCTTCCGTCATTAAAGGCAGCCGAGCCCAGAGAGGTCGTAGGTCATGCAGAGCCAGATGCACTGTAAAAACACGACCTCTTTTACTCCGAGGCTTCAGTTTTGGGTACTTCCTGTGATTTCAGGGTCAGAGTTCATCTCTTACAGGCCTTCAGCCATGAACCTTAATTAAAGGAGAAAATAATTAAATCAATAACGGACGGTAATGTTGAGTTTTAACCTTCGATCTCAGGAGGACTGATATTGGACGTCAAACTGAAAGGTTTTTTTGTTGATCTTGGGAATCACTTGACAAAAAAAAACTCATCATAAGACCCACTGACTTTGTTTTTCTGAAGCTTTCAGCCAAAGCCAGTGGCCTTCATCAGTGGATGCCGTTTGCTCAGTTGTCATGCAGACGGTTTAGTTGTTATGTGATAGCTGTTGTTTATAAGAAGCTCTTTTGTTCCACTGCCGTAGTTTTAGTCACAATTTTTATTTCTTATAGTTTTAGTCTAGGTTTAGTCAACAAACATTTAAAATTAGTCAACAGAAAGTCAAAACATTTCACTCCACAAAAATTCAAACCGTTTCCGTCAACGAAAACTCAAATATTTCATCAAAGAAAGTTCTAAACGTTTTAGTTGACAAAAATTCAAAATGTTTTTATTGCCAAAAATTTTAAACATTAATTCAAAGCGTTTGTTGACAAAATTAAAAATGTTTTAGTCGACAAGAATTCAAAACATTTTAGTGGATGAAAATTCAAAATGTTTGATTCAACGAAAATTCAAAATACAAAAAATTTACATTTTAACATTTTAATTGACATAAATTCAAAACAGAAATCCAAAATGTTTTACTCGATGAAAATTCAAAATATTTTGTTAACGATAATTCAGAATGTTTAAAAAGAATTTTAAATGTTTTAGTTGACAAAAATTCAATGAAAATTTAAAATGTTTGAGTCAACAAAATTCAAAACAGTTTAGCTGACATAAATTAAAAACATTTTAGTCAACGAAAATTTAAAACAGAGTTGTTAACAAAAATTCATGACATTTTGGTTGGAGAAAATTCAACATGTATTCGTCAACAAAAATTGTCCAATATTTAGCTCATCATCTTGTGTTCGTCATGGAGAAAAGGTCGTTGACGAAATTTTTTTGTCATAGTTTTGGTCAATGAAATTGACTGCAGGCCCAGTTTTTCTTCTGGTTGTATTGTGTCGTACGACTTGTCGTCTTTCTGCTTCTGTGATGCCCTGCCCCCTTATTGATCGTCCAAAGCCAGGGGGCTACCACAACACGGTGACCTCTGTGTAGCAGAGCAAAATCTGAGAGCGTTCATGTGAGCAGCAATTGCTTCATGGAACCGCTTCCCCTGACTGAAATGACCAAAAGCTGCTGGTGCCCGCACGGCAGTGTGAAAGCAGCTCGAGTTGCCAGAGTGCATCAGGATGCCCCCAGACCCCCTGATTCAGGTCCGACTGAGCCCTGAATGTCCACAAATCCTAGAAACTCCTATCCCTGGCTCAGAACTTTGTATCTGCCCACACTGCTGAATTCGCTGATTCGTCTGAAATCAAAATATGGTTTCTCCGACAACATAAAAACAACCAACAATGGCGAGAGTCATAGACGAGACGGACGCTGCTGCAGCAGCTGTTGTTAATCAAAATGACTTCTTGTTATCGCCTCACATTGTAGTTTGTGTCCTCGTCACTCTGCTCCAGAGCAGAGGAACTCAAACCTTCGCTCTGAGAGTCCTCCACCTGAAACGACCTTTTCTCTGTGGTGTTGTTGAGCTCCGGCTCCAAACAGCTGATGTTTACCAATGTTTCAGACTGTGATGAGGTCACGTCTAAATTTAGCGGTTTGTCTATTCTGGACCCAGATGAAGACATTTGGATGGTCAGGTTTATGGAAACATGCTGACAGAACTCCAACCATAAACAGTAAACAATAAACAATACACAGTAAAGCAGATCTGTTGATGTTTACAGAGATGGATCTACAACATATTGGTTTTCGGCTCAATGAGCAGGAGAACATTCATGTCTCTGAGAGTCGCGGTCAAGTACTCTGCTCAAATACAGATTCAAGGTACCTGTACTTTACTTGAGGATTTCTCCTGCACTATATGTCAGAGGGAAGTCTTGTACTTTAGTCACTTCCTGTCCAGTGAAACCTTGAATCTCCAGATGTGTTGATGTTGGGTGTTTGAAGGATATTTCAGTACGTGTTGAGACCCTTCTCCTTACAGGGACCTTGAGTGGTCCTCATGTTCAAGACTTGTTTCAGGGTTATAACTTGAGGTTGTCATGTGCTTCAGTGTGCCAGGAGACGGTGTGGGAGGCATATAAGATCTTCTGGGACCGGCTGCCAGAGCGGGACGAGTACCAGGACTGGGTCGGTCGCTGCATGGACGGCTCCGTCACCGTCATGGACATTGGCCGGTTCTTCAGCCAATCAGAGGAACACATCAGCCTTGTCAGGAGTGTGAGTATTTTAATGTTGAGTGTAAGTCTGCGTGACGACAGCTGACACGACTGTGCATTTGGGTTTTTATTTTAGGTTAAAGGTGACAACGAAATAAAATCAAATCAGGCTGTGTGAGGAATATGGACGTGACAGTACATCTGTGTTTGTGTATAAATACTACATTAAAGAAAAGGTTATACATTAATACATACTCCATAGTGTATAATAATAGACATAAAAAATACATGAATATTGTCATATAGTGTAGAATTCAAAATACTTCAATTATTATTACCATAAGCAATAAAATATACAAATTATAATACAACCCTGATTCCAAAAATGTTGGGATGCTGTAGATGCTTTTTTTCCTTTTACTTACTGTTGTAATCTATAGCTCAGTACAAGGTGTAAAATACTTTGTGCTGTACAAAAGTTCAGACAAATACTTGAGGTCTGAGTTTGTGTTTCCTTTCAAAAGACTCACAAATAAAATTTACTAAAAAAAAACAGAGCTGGGCGTTTCACTAAAGATTTTAATCTATTTCAGTATCTTTGAAATATACGTAGATATTAAGGTAAACTCACGATAAAACTTCAAATAAAACTTTAAAATTTTGATGTGAGGCCACAAAAAGGTGACAAACCAACCTCAGCCGTCCTGTTAGTGTTTTTCTGTACATTTCACTGCGGAACGATAAATTATGTTTTTGCTTTTGTTTTTATTTGTTACAATCTGTGATGCGTCTCTTTGCTGACGATGTGTTTCTTTCTTTCAGAGAGTCGCCATGGCTACGGCGATGAACAGGTCGGTTTACAAGCGTGTGTTTCATTTCAAAGTGTCATGTCGATGTTGTGTTGTGCTGGTTTTCTTAAATAATATTTATTTAACATCGTCTTTCATTGACGAGTCTCTTAATCGTATATATTTTTTAAAAAGCGTGGAAACAAATTCAGGCAGTCGGGTGAAACAGTCGCTCTGTAAACTCTGCCTTTAGCGCGTGATTGCTGCTTTGTTGGGTCTGTGTTGTACTTTTTTTTATTTCCTGTTCACAACACTTGTGATGTTTTATACTGCAAATTCTCCCTAAGTCCTTACGGTCATATTTTCTTTACAAATATTAAACAATCGGCCATTACTTTGAGAATGTTCCAAGTTTTGTTTTGTTTTTCATATCAAGTTATTAAGTTCAAACAAACAAACAAATTGATTTTAATTGGAGCCTGGTTCAAAAGTTCCCACAAAGAGATTTGTTCACTTGTTTGAAGTTTTTATGACTTAATTATGAACAGAAACTTTGAAGGCATCTTAGATAAAACTATTACTGTACAGTGTCAGATAATCTGAAGGTTCAGATAAATACCCTCACGCTCTCATCTCACAGACGTGAAACCCCAAAACTTCGGGACTTTCATTCAGCTTTGTTGCATTAAAATTATGGTTATGAGTGAAAGTTATAAAGTGGAAGTGGTTGTTTATTGACACCTGTGCTGTGTTTCATTACCTGCTGCAGTGTGCCCATCACCTCAGGTCCTCCTCCATGCAGGTAGGCCTGCAGACACCAACCTGAACCAAAACTGACAGCAGAAATGTTGTTTGCACACACAAAAACATGATAAATAGTATCATATATGTAAATTACATACAGTAAGTATATGTATACATGTAAATTACAAAGTAAATAAAAAATAAGTAGAGATTTCAATTGCACATAAATATGTAATTTAAAGTACATTTGGAAAATTATTTGAATGTTTAGTATAGTATACAAAATCTGTATAGTATACAGATACTTACATGAATAAATGTACAGTACGTAACTGACATATATAAATATATGTTAATTACATGCAAGTATACATGTAAATTACAAATATAAATATAAATTATGCAGTTTTCTAATTTTCATATAAGCAAACAAATGCATTAACAAGACTGAAATAACTAGTTATAAGTAGTGCAGTCAAATATAAATAGGAACATTTCTGTATTTAATTTACATATACTAGTATATGTAAATTAGATGTAAGTGTACATGGAATTTACAGATTGTTGTATGTATAAATTACAAATTTGAGTATAAATGTAAATTACGCAAATGTATATGTTTTATATGTCTATATATATATATATATATATATATATATATATTATATATATATATATATATATATATATAATGTGTATATATACATATATACATTTACTTTATTAAAATAAACAACAGCAGTTTGTTACAATATATTTTTACAGATATACAAATAAGCAAATACAAGCTACATTCTTCAACTGAAACCTGGAGAGTTTTAATGACTCGGTAATTAGCTGCTTCACACTCAGCCAGATGACGAGGAGTCGAGACGCTTGTTTGTTGTGCTTGTCTGGCTTGTTGCGCTTGTTTTTTTTTTACAGTCGTGTGGTCTTTGTTAATTTGGCACTGTAAAAGTGTCTAGGCCCAGCTGTGTTGTACTTTAATGACTTTAAAGGGGAATGCCAACTATTTTAAGGGTTCACAGATGTTTCGTCACAGACTGGGTTTCTGTTCAAGGCCCTGAAGACAAACTCTCGCTAAATGTTGGTTTTAACTGATTTTTTATTAAGAGTTTTAAGATTAAAAAAAAACATTAACTGAAAAATAAATCTTAAAATAAGTGGAAAATTCCCCTTTATAAATCAGTCTCTGCACATTTTACTGATGCTGCTTTAAATGCTGCACTCCTGGACTAAAATTTGGACTCTTACTTTTTTCTACATTAATCATCACTGCTGTCCTGTGAAATCGAAAAATCTTTACATTTTTTCACGAGCTCAGAAAATCAGGTGGTTGATGCATTTTTCACACAATCTAAAGGTTTTTTTTAAATTAAATTTATTTAGCTCATAAAGTAGAAGATTTAAAGGAACATTTAATCGAGGACTGAAATTAAATATTTGTCATTAATAATTTTTATTTATCTTAAGAAATATTTTCTATTTCATTCAGGAGGAAATACTCATCACATTTTTGTTGTGTGCAGTTTCAGGTTGTTAGTGATTAATCGACAAACTAATCAATCAAGAAAATCTGAAAAATTCAAAGTCACTACATGTGGACTTTTACCTGGTTTTCACTGGACAGTAATTCATTGTTCTGTAACATTTATGGATGTAATCATTCAATCTCTGATCATAATAAGAAAAGAGCTGTGATTAGATACAAAAACCATCAATAGTCCAGTCACTTTGTGGTTCATTCAAGGTCCTATGTGATCCTCAGAGGCATCCAAATAACATCTTAAAAGTATACCAAAATATACTCAGTGGAACAAGGTAAATTCCAGGGTCAAAATTTTGGGCCTTCATGTCACAGCATCACACTAAGAAGTGCTTAAAGTTCATTTTTGGAAAAGTCATGGAATTAGTGAAGCTCTCCTGTCCCATGACTGGAAAAAATATGTTCCACTTAATCCATGAAGGTGTACTTATAACATGAGACACAGTTGGGTGTTAGGACTAATAAAAACTATAAAACATTACTGCTGCAGTTTCTCCTCGGTCAGGCCCTTTTTTGAGCCACACTGACTGGACTACAATGCAAATTAACAAAATTAATTAAGTTTAATATTAATATTTATTTGTGAATGTTTAATGTTGAGTCCTTCTGTAAATGTGTAATTTCTGTGCCTGTTTTTTTTTTTCTTTCACATTAACAGAAGATTTAAGATGTGAGAGAGAAAGTTGTCACTGCTAACTTTCTCTATGTTTCCCCTGAACACTTTCTTGTCTCTGTTTCCATCCTGCAGCTCTGAAACAACAACGGTCCAGACTGCAGAATCAGTGACTCGGCCAGGTAAACACTCACCTGATGCTCACTCTCTGAATAGGTTTTCACATACCAGAAATTTGCTCTGGGATGTAAGAATAAACATAGTAAAACAAAATCAAAGTAAAAGCAACAGCTGCAAAACTCAGGAAACATAAATGAATAATAAGGGAAAAAAAGAAAAAAAAAAGTGCAGTGTGTTTGTTTTTAAAGGAGCTGTACAGTTTTAAAAGCCGTAGTTTGTGCAGTGGCATGAAACATTTACAGTATGAACTAGAAAAGGAAAATAAAAACAATATTTGCAATAAATCTTAATAAGTGGTGTCAACGTTTTTGTTCCACAGAGTTATTAATTACTGAGGAAAATTGTGATGTCACAGCCACTTTGATGTAAAGCATGGAGAATTATAAGAAAGCAGAGATATGAAGTAAGAAAATGAGAAGTATGCAGAAATAAAAAATAAAAATGTGCATAATGCTACAATGTTAAACACTATAAAATAATCTAAGTATAAAATGTGTATAATATGCTAAGTATGTATAGTGTAGAAGTATAAAAATAATGCCCATTTATGCTAAGTTACAGTGCATGAAAATATCAAGAATAATGTATAAAAGTAGTATGTTAAGTTTAAAGATATAAAAATATGAACATTATTCTACATCACAATGTATAAAATAGTATGCAGAGTTTAGGAATCTAAAAGGATGCACATTTTGATACATTACAAAGTTAAAAAACTAGTATGTAAAACTTGGAAATAAAAAAAATGTATAAAAGTAGTATGTAAAGTTAAGAAATATAAAAATATGTGCATTATGCTACTTTACAATGTATAAAATTACGATGTTGAGTTTAGAAATATGAAAATAATTTTCATTTTGTCACATCAGCTTGTATAAAACAAGTATGGCAGTTTTAGAAAAATAAAAATAATGTGCCTTGTGCTACATTAGCAATGTACAAAACTGGTATGTAAAGTTTAAAGAAATATTAACATGCAACTATTATGCTACAATGTACAGCACAATATCACAGATACATTTAATATGTGCATCATTTGTTAGATACACATTCAAGAGTGGTGTTGGTAAAAATAAATTGTTATTTTTTATTTATTGAATATTTTTTACATCAGACTCATTTAGCAGAAGCTTTTATCCAAAGTGTGGTGCATTAAGTTCCTTCAGCCTCCACAGGAATAAGAGTTAGATTTAGCTTTAAGTGAGTCATGAGTTCATTATGAAATACATGTATGTGTTTTAACCCGACTGTTATGTGTTTAAACTTTTCTCTTTTTATTAACTTTCGCTGTTCAAATGTTGACGTAAAGCTGAAGGAAGCAGAGCAGCTCATTCATTAAAGGACAGCAGGTGGTTAATAGTGTCCTACTGGTGACCTATTGAAAGTCTTTAATGACCTCCTGGTGGGCGTGAAGAACAACACTCGTACGAACCTAAATGTCCGTACAGGCTTAAGAGTCTGTTGACGGCTAACACCCACCTCAGCCCATGTGAAGGAGGAGTGGGTGCAGGAGGCTGATTCCCGTCACACGCTCCGCTCTCAGAATAGATCTGTAAGCCTATTTACAGGCAGCAGTCTGGTCAATGAGCAGAGGACCAGAGGTGTAGACGTGACTGAGTCACTGCAGGACAGGTATCAGGGTTAGTGAGATCACAGCTACAGGTTGAGACGCTGGGTTCGCAGCAGTCGTCGCTAACGCAGCTGTGTTTTTCAAAGTTTAGTGAAAGCAGTGTGGCAACACTTCACCCACTTCAAAGGTTCATGGAGAAGTTAAAATGTCTGAAGAGGTAAAACTCCAGCAGGACTTGACCCTGATGAAGGCGGGTTTCTGTTTGTTAGCCAACATTACACAGCTGTAGAGTTCACACACATAAATGGATATAAACGCTTTCAGGGCCGACGTCACGATGACATGATGTGATCAGCTGGAGGTGCAGCTGCCTCTCCCCCACAGGGCTGTAGCTCCACAGGAGTGTTAACATGTGTTTGTCTTGTTGTGTTATTGGAGCCAGAATAGAAGGAGTCGTGGCTCAAACCAGCCGCCACTGCCCGTCAACAAAAACAAAGACAACTATGGTTAAATGTGATAAGAGCAAAGGACTGGACGGAGGCCATCATCAAAAATGCTCACATGTGCAGCGCACACTTCATATCAGGTTAGGGAAAAAGTATTTCCTGTTGTAGGGATGAATAACGTTATGTGTATTAAGGGTTATCATGTCCACCTCATCAGAAACTGGGGAGGGATTAAGAGGAATATTGGATTTCTCTGCAACGCTAACTTTTTAGCACATTAGCTAACGTTAGCTTCCATAGCAAAACAAACAAGTGTGGTCCTCCTTTGTAAGATTGGCTTCCTGTGACATCATCCATCCACTGAGTGAGAGCATACGGGTCGGCCAGTCTGGTCCCGTTGCTCAGTGTTTACTTATTCAAGTAACACTGGCGTCCCGGAGAGTGAGTGATGACATGGTGCGTTGGTACATTCAGTCTGACGCTCTACACTAAAATGAGAGCCCTGTTGGTGGAAGAAACGCAGCCTTATATTTCTACATGAATGAACCAACGGTTAAGTTAATCACACATTCACTCTGCTGCTGCGTCTCCACAGACAGAGTGTCCAGAGTGCGCTCTGCCACTCTGAGAGTGTGCTGCTCTGGATAACCCAACGCTACATTCACACAGCGCTCCACATTTATCAACGCTCCAGTTTGTGTCAGAGTCGCTCCCACACTCACAATGAGTGTTTCTGAACGCACCACTCACATCATCTTCCTCCATCGTCTAAAACACGACAACACAACTTGTTAGCTAATGCGAGCTAATGTCTGTGGAGAACTGTTTTGCATCCAGCTAAGTCCCGCCCACCAAAAAAAATCATACTGTTTACTAACAGTAAAAGGGTGTATGAAGAACAAACAGTCAACCACAGATTGTATTTCATTAATAAACTTAGGAAATGAGCAGGGATGCCCAGTGCCCCAAAACCACTGACAAATTTCTGAAAGGGTCTGAGTCTTACAGCTCTGTTTGGTGGTCTTGGCAGTATATGTCGTTCCCCTGTATGATTCTGCATCACACAGCTCCTTGAATTTTCTTTCCATTGTCCTGATCATGTCATTTTAACTGTGTTTTCATTTTGCAGGGGAAGACGTTAACACAGAAGTGGTAACAGCAGAGACAGGTGAAACAGCAGAAGAAGAACTAGCAGTTGAAATAGAAGATGTTGAATCGAAGATAATCTCAACCGACCAAGATGACCTTTCACCCGACTTTGAGAGCACAGATTGGACACTTCCATCCTCTACATCCAAAGGGTCTGTTCAAGACACAGGTGAAACAGCAGAAGAAGAACTAGCAGTTGAAATAGAAGATGTCACATCAGAGATAATCTCAACCGACCAAGATGACCTTTCACCGGACTTTGAGGGCACTGATTGGACACCTCCATCCTCTACAACCAAAGGGTTTGTTCAAGAGACTGCAACATCCTGGATCGGGATCCCTGTGGATTTGACCTCTGAGCCTGAGCAAACCGAAGATGTCCAGGAGCCTGGAGGTGGCATTGCTTCAGAAAGCCCCCCTTTGGTCATTACTGACACTCTGAAGACTGAAGAAGTAGGTGTTGAGCACATTGCAGAGGATATTGCCACAGAGGTTAGTGACTCTGATAAGCCCTTTGATGGACTTGTTGAGGATGTGGGGCGAGACCAAACTGTCCCAGATACAACAGAGGAGGAGGCTGCTGTGGAAGATGCAGTAATTCCTGAACTTGGGATTGTACCTGGATCTGAAGGAATTAAAGAAGTTACCCCAAAAGGCGAAGAGCCACCCTCAGAAGCCATGGCTGAAGAGGTCCTCACAGCAGCTACTGTTGTATTTCTTACAAGCCCCACCACAGTACCTGCTACAGAAACTGCCACACTGGAAGAGTCAGGGCAAGAGGAATTCCTACAGCCTGCTGCTGAGGCTCCATCAGAAGTTGTGACCGAGCTTACCCCAGAGATAACTTCTGAGGTCGTTGTGGGCCCAGAAGGTGGAGAAGTTCCAGACAACTCTTTGGATATCACCCCAGATGTCGCGTTGACTGATGAGGTTCAAACTGAGGATTCACCAGAGCCAACTGATGAAGCTGTGCCAGATGCACCCGAAGTAGTTGAAGCAGCAATTCTTGAAGAACCTGAGGAACATCCTTCAGAGGTCAAAGTCAGCCAAGATGAAACCGAAGTCAACACAGAGGCAACTCCAACTGTATATCTGATAACAGATCAAGATTCAGAAGAAGAAGATGAAGTATTTCTAAGTGTGACTCCAGAGCAAGAATCTGTCTCAGACATGGAAACAGAGGTTCCTTCCCAGGCCTCGATTCTGACAACAACAGACAAGATAGCAGTAGAAGTTAGTAAAGAAGCTGGCGAGGGTGACGCACCAGAAGACACACCAGAGCTAATGGCCGAGGTTACTTCTGAGCCTGTTGTAGTGATCTTACAGGATGACAAGGATGAAGATTCCTCCTTTGTCCCTGAGGAGGTGCCACCAGATGCTACAGTGGCCGAGACGGAGGTCACAGAGGAAGACACACCTGAGGAGAAAGAACCAGTAGCAGAGGCAACAGAAGAAGAGGTGAAAGTGGAAGTCAAACACGAAGAAGATTCGGTTGTTATTGAAGATGAGACAACTGAAGCTGCTGTTGAAGTGGAGTCCACGGAAGTGATAACAGCAGAGACAGGTGAAACAGCAGAAGAAGAACTAGCAGTTGAAATAGAAGATGTCACGGTGGGGGAAGAGGAGGTGGTTGAGGCAGCAGAGGAAAAACTACCAGAGAAAAAAGAAGGCGCAATAGTTACCACGGAGGATACATTACAAGCTCCAGTACACGTCACAGCAGAAGAAGAACCAGCTGAGGCTACAGTAGAAACAGAAATCACTGAAGAACAGCCAGTAGAGACACTAGATGAGACTACAAAAGAAGAAGGAACAACCCAGACTACAGGAGAACCAGTTGAGAGTGCAGAAACACCTGATCAATCTCTTGAACCTGAAGAGAAAAAAGAAACAGATGTAACAGCACGAGAAGCAGAACCTCAACAAGAAACTGTAGAAACAGCAGAGCCGACAGGAGGTGCTACAAAAGAAGAAGAACCTGCAGCTGAAACTACTGAAGAGACAGGACCCACAGGAGAACCAGCACAGGAAGTGGAACCTGCAGAAGAAACTGCAGACAAGTCAGCAGAACCCTCAAGAGTACCAGCACAGGAAGTGGAACCTGCAGAAGAAACTGCAGACGAGTCAGCAGAACCCTCAAGAGTACCAGCACAGGAAGTGGAACCTGCAAAAGAAACTGCAGACAAGTCAGCAGAACCCTCAAGAGTACCAGCACAAGAAGTGGAACCTGCAGAAGAAACTACAGACGAGTCAGCAGAACCCTCAAGAGTACCAGCACAGGAAGTGGAACCTGCAGAAGAAACTACAGACGAGTCAGCAGAACCCTCAAGAGTACCAGCACAAGACGTGGAACCTGTAAAAGAAACTGCGGCAGAAACAGAACTCACAGAAGAACCAACACAAGAAGCAGAACTTGCTGAAGAAATTTTAGAAGAGACAGAACCCACCAGAGAACCAGTACAAGAAGCAGAACACATAGAAGAGGTTGATGAGGAGAAGGAACCTACAGACAGAACTGCACAAGACGCAGAGCCTGAAGTAGTAACTGATAAAACGGATCTTGATATAACATCTGTAGATAAAGAACAAGAAGCAGCTGGAGGGGAACCATCAGAGGACAGAGAAGAAGCTACTTCTGAAGTCTTGGAGGAGATATCAGAGGACGAAGTCAGTGTTGCCGAATCAGAAACAGAAGAACCTGAACCAGAAGTTGCTGAGGAAGTTGTCCCAGAGACTCTTGAGGAAACCCCAGAGTTTGATGAGGAGATTACTCCGGTTATTTTTGTTGTTCCAGAAGATACCGAAATTTTATCACCCACAACAGAGGTGGAGGAAATACCTGAACCAGAGGAAACAGCGGAACTTCCAGAAGACCCCCAAGTAAGAGAACCACCAGACACCAGTAAAGGTACTACACAGGTGGTTGAGCCTGAAAGGAAAATTCCAGAATTGGAATCTTTCCCTGAGAGAGAAACTGTCCCAGAGGCTGCGAGTGAAACATCGCCAGAGGTTTCCCATCCAGAGACTGCTACAGGGGGAGAGGAGGTCAGTCTAGAGTTTCCTGATGAGCCTGTCCCAGAGGGCACACCTGAAGAGGACCTAAGTGAGGACAGCATTCAGGGTGTCCCAGAGGAAGTTGAGGGTATCTCCCCTGATGTATCAGCAGAGGATGCAAATCAAATCACGACAGAGGCCCCAGTGGAGGTCACATCAGAACCCCTTGCCAAAATCACCCCAGAATCTGTTGTGAAGGTCACTCCAGGGACAACGCAAGGCACTGCAGTGGATGCCACTGAGGAGGCCACCCCTGGTCCCTCTCTGGAGGTCACAACAAAGTACGTAGTGGAGTATAACAACGGCAACTTCCCATATCTAACAGAGAGGCCTTATGACTTAGAAGACAACTTATTTGGAAACAATGCCTTTGGGTTGGAGGACGAGAACTCGGTAAGCAAATATTGATCCACTGTAGAATGCCTGGGCCCAGTTGTTCAGAAGTATTCTGAAAGGATTTTGGTGGACTGGATCAAATCTTTACAATAGCAGGGGTGTAAATAACTAGTTTTACTATGATAGGATTTGGACAACAATACGATACTTGCCAATGTAACAAAGTCTGCTGGAGGTGCAGCTGCCTCTCCCCCACAGGGCTGTAGGCTCCATAGCAGTGTTAAAATGTGTTTGTCTTATTGTGTTATTTTTTGCATCCGGTGTATTCTTAGGTTCAGTTTGTACTTACATCGGTTGGTTTTTGTCTTTCAGTACAGTTAATTAAGAAATAAAGGATTTTGTCCCTGTAAAAAAAAAAAAAAAATCTCCAAATTTCTACCATTGTAACCCTTTGAATAAGAACACTTAAAGGAACCCCGTTTGGATGTTCTACCTGCTGTTCTTTAAAGACCTAGTAGCCTACATTGTGATGTGTAGTCCTCAGAGCACTGGTTATCTGGATTAAGTAATTCTATGTCTGTATCCAGATCACGGTGATCCGGTCCATTGTTGCTTTGAAAAACTACCACTAGAGTGAGACGGATAAGCTGATCAACAACTGGGCCCAGGTCATCCTCCAACAGTTCAGCTCTGGTCCTGATATGATACCAACACCAAACTTGTATGTTCCTTCACATTCAGATCGGCAACGAGATAGACGACACCCTGCTGTGGCCCCAGAGGCCCCTGAAGGACCAGGTTGTGGAGCTGAGCCTCAAGCTGAGAGCAGAAACCTACAACGACGCCCTGAGAGACCCGAGCAGCTTCCACTACCAGCAGCTAGCCCGACACTTCACACGCCGGGTACGCTGGCTTTTATGAGGTTTTCTCTGAAGTTTTTCTACATTCAAGTTAGGGTGATCATGGTCACCTAAAAAAAGTGAAAAGTGAAAAATAAAGTTGGTAATTAAACCGAAAATAAAAAATATTTTACAGAAGTATTTCACTGCTTGAATAGCGGTCTTTACACGTCCCTCATATCTTAATGTACTAATACTACAAACCTTTTAAACTTGTACTACGTCCCTCATATCTTAATGTACTAATACTACAAACCTTTTAAACTTGTACTACGTCCCTCATATCTTAATGTACTAATACTACAAACCTTTTTAACTTGTACCCTGTTTGTATATATACACATATATATATATATATATCCTTTTTTCCAGTGTAAGAACAATCCAAAGAAAAAATGAGTCATTCCTTGTTTTGGACACAAACTTGGCCTTTAAGGGTGATTTTATAATAACATAAATAACACAACTAATAACATAAATAATATAAATAAATAAAACTGTCTTTGTCTTTGTGTAAACAGTGATGATTCAAGAGTTAACAGCTGATTCATGACTGGTTTTAACCACAGAGTCTATCCAGTAAAGTCTCAGCTGTAATAATACTACAAACCTTTTAAACTTGTACTTCATCCCTCAAATCTTCACGTACTAATACTACTAATACTTATTAAGAATCCACAGATGATTGGGTAACAAACACAGTTGTTAGTTGCAGCCTCAGTTCATCCATCAGCCAGGTTTAGTGGTTTCAGTGGTTCCTTCTCTTCACTCCTCTCTCTGACGTCCAGGATGCACGCTCATTACTCGCCTGCGGTTTCCTGAAAACTGCCGACTCAGAACTTTGGCTCTGGTTTAAAGGCCTCATAGTGTTTTTCACGCTTTAGAGCTTGAGTTTCCTGGGCCCTGCCAGCGGATCGATCTATATGACCCTCCTGCTGAGGCAGAACCAGAGCTGGAAACCTTCATACACAATACGAGCAGTGACTCACTTTGGAAAAACAACGCCGTGCCAGGAAAGTAGAGATCGTCGCCGGTGTATTCCCCTCACCGCCGGGACTTTTTCAGGCTCTGCTCCACCGTCAGTGACGTCGGGGAGCTGGTTTATGGTTTGAATGTCGGGGTGGAGGTCGTTAATGAGGGAATATGAAGTGGATAACAGAGCTGATAGAATCAGCAGGAGCAGAGTCAGGAGAATCTGGGTGTTCAGTCCAAATACAAGATTTCTACAGCTGAGACTTTACTGGACAGACTCTGTGGTTAAAAACAGTCATGATTCAGCTGTTACACTGATATTTTTCTGCTTCTCTTGAATCATCACTGTTTACACAAAGACAAAGGTGGTTTTATTTATATATATTTATGTTATTTACATTTCAGAATCAAAATCACCCTTAAAGGCCAAGTTTGTGTCCAAAAACAAGGAATGACTCATTTTTTCTTTGGGTTGTTCTTACACTGGAAAAAAGGATGTATATATATATATACATACAGGGTACAAGTTAAAAAGGTTTGTAGTATTAGTACATGAAGAGTAACACATGAAGTTTTTTAGTGCAAATCCAGTTCTTGTCTCATTAGACAATAAGACATTGTTTTTGTTGGACAACATAATTGCTCCTGGAGTTGATTCAGTGTTGCTTCAGTCACACACATTTTAACAGTTTTTAATGTCCGCTGTTTCAGTTCGTGGCTTCAGAGGGAACAAATAAAGAATCTGGAAATGTCAAAGAAAGACTCAAACTTCTTTTCTCTCTGTAACTCTCAGATCGAAGACGCCTTCGAGAGGCTGCCGGGCTTCAAGAATGTCTACATCGTTGAATTCAGGTAGAATTTCTTTAAAGGATGATCCGATAACTGTCTCAGCAAATATTAGTGCTGCTTTGAGAACTCAAACCTTTTATTGATCATAAACTGAGACATCTTCAATGTAAAGTAACAAACAGACTGTTGAGATGTTTATATGTTTTTAACATGTTTATGTGATGTGATGTGTTGTTTCTGTCTTCAGGCCACAGAAGGACCTGGAACGGTAAGTTTTCTCATTTGGACCTCATCAGCTGGATGTTTGACACCATTTTGGTTCTTTTCAGACTTTTTTTATTCACAAACGATCACACCAGGATCATCACGGTCGTCCAGAATGCTCTGAAACAGTCTGATAAATCCACGGACCTGTGAGCTCAGCTGGTCGGGGAGAGGCAGAAAATTTGAATTTCATTCAGTTTTTAACATGAAATGTACTATTGATAGCCTCGACTTAAGCTGACTGTTTTTTGCAGTGTAATGCGTTCACACCAAGCACGGTGATTGCAGATGTCTTTATTTGCGTCATACGCCCGTGAAATCACTGAATCATTGAATGAACTTCTGCTGGTACGTCCTCGGTGTCACACATCTCTAGAGCAGCTCACCAAACACAATGCTAGAACACTTTGTGTTGACTTGTGCATTCGTGCATAAAATTGCTGAATCCAGTACATCCTCGGCATTATACGTCCCCAGAGGATCTCAATCCTGATTGGCTATTGCGGTGCGACTCTGTTGCTGAGATTTGGATTTTTCAAAAAATCCCTTCCGGGTCAGGAGAGAGTTACTGCCCCAAGCGAAGGAGTTCAAGGATCTTGGTCATGTGTAACCACTAATTCAGCGTACTTTTAATGGTGCACAAAGTTCCAATTGAGTAATGTGTGATTATCTGCCAAGTTGAAGCAGGACTCAGAGGGCAGAACCAAACCTTTAGAAATCATAGAGTAAAAGTTGCTCCGTAAACGAGCAGAACGTTTTCTCCCTACATCATTTGTCTCTCTGTGACTACAAAGACTTCCCCAGAACTGATTCATCTTGTTGTTCTAAGTGTTGATTTGAGTCTGAATCTGAAGTGTAAATGAGTGGTGTACCTCTCCTCACCTTGTCGTCTTGTCCTTGCAGCCCCCCCCCCGTCAGCTGCCTGTCGCAGTAAATAAGAGCTCTGCTGTTACTCTGCTCTAATTTCCAGTTAATGTCCTTAACAATAGTCAATCGGCTCTTAAGTGGGATAAGTCGCTCACTGCTCGCCGGCCACCTGCAGCTGCCGGATTACTCTTAAAGGTTTACGACCTCCCCTCCTCCCCTCTGTCCAGGAAAGTGCCCCCCTCCCCTCCAGAGACACTCTAAAACTCACCTGAACTCTGCAGTAGTAGAAAGTATCGAGCTGAAGGAGAAAGCCGATAAAATCCTCAAAGATGAAGAGATTTTGTTTTGATGATGTTCCCTCTCAGAGGTTTGGTGGTCCTGGTGCACTACGCCATCACCTTGGAAGTGGACAGTGCCAGCGGCATCGCCAATGACACGCTGGACTTCATCTCCCTGCAGAACAACCTGGTGGAGAAGAACTATCCTGGAGCTGCCGAGCAGCCCACCGTCGTCTACACCATCACTGACTTCCGCAACTACATCACCGAGGCGCTGCACAAGGACAACTTCATGTCCAACAGCAGCCTGGAGACGCAGCCGGATGACCCGCAGCTGGAGAATGGTAGTTTGATTTAACTTTGTTGGATTCAAAAACTGTTTGATGTTTCCTTCCACTGACTTGTTGGGGGTATTTTTTATGTTTATCAATACAAATTTATTTCTGCTACATTTAGGTTTAACAGGTTTGTAAATTCCTACAAATTTCATGCTAACCTTTTCAGGATTTGATGTTAATTCTAGATATAATAGAAACATTTCATGCCTCTGCGCTGACGACAGCCGTGGGGGGATGCATTATGTTTTCGGTCTGTCTGTCTGTCTGTCTGTCAGTCCCATTCTCGTGAATATTTCAAAAATGCCTCTTCAAATTTGGCACAAACAATCACTTTGACTCAACAATGATTAGTATTTGGTGATCAAAGCTCATTGTGAACTCAAAAAACATGTTTTTGGCTGTAACTCAAGAATTAATTTGCTAATTATGACAAAATTTGATTGGATAAAACTTTGAACTGATGACATTTTCTGTCCAATTCTAATTCTAGTATTGTGATTTAATTGGATTTGTTGGTGTTAAATACAGTTAAGTGAAAATAACTTAATAACTTACTAAGTCTTTCATCAGTTCACAGCAGCTCAGCCAAACATGCAAATAAAAACATTCATCTACAGTACAACACACATGCAGAATAACATCGTAGTTAATAATACTTTTTTTTTTGTTTTTTTTTTCCAAAAAAAAATCAAGAAAATTCCCATTTTTTAATATTTCATACCAGATAGTTAATTATTTGAAAATTCTGAACTTGTATATTATTTTAACAGTTAAAGATTTGGGGTATTTAACTTTATTTGTCTTTATTTTAGTGCACATCTCCAAACATGGTTGTATTTTTATTGGAAAGAGGATGAAATATTCTTTGTGTTCTTGTCGTTAAGTCTTAATAGATAAATGTTTTAACTTAAAAACGATGATGTTTCCAGTTTGACCCTCACTTGAGATTTAAATTTGCCAAACAAAGAAGACGTTCAGGATTCAGTAAAATGTTTTTATGGTGTACATTCCCTTCCTGGTGCATTTGATCCAAGAGCATTAAAGGATGTTAACACTGACTTTGTTCCGCAGCGGAGAACTTGTTACCTGATGTGAAACCTACGAGCCGACCAGCCGACACCTTCAACAACATGGTGAGTTCAACTGAACCAGAAGAAGAAACTAATCACAGACATGAACACCCATTCATATCAACAGTACACTTTCTTTTTTCAGGATAACGTCCTCGCTGCAGAGAAGCCTCCCGACGCTCCGCTTCATGAGGCAGACACCAGCAACGTTTTCCTCAACAAAGAGGACTTCCTGTTTGACCCATTTGACCAGTGGAAAGGTCCTCATGGCGACGTAGTGAGCGAGAATGACGTCTTCATGTTTGACGAGAGCACGAGGCCTCCGGCCGCAGAATTCCCTGAGCTGCAGAGTGAGAGTGAGCAAATACTTTGATCAAAAAAGAACTTCCACACTGGCAGTTAAAATCCTATCCTGCCAGGTTTTTGAGACAGTAAAAAAAATCTGGATCTTCATCATTTTTTCTGTTAGCGTTTCCTGTCACCTGCTGTATAACCCTTCTTGTGCTTCTCTGGTTCACAGATAACGGAAACATTGAAGATGAAGAATTCCTCCTGAGTAACGCTCCTGCTGCCGGAGACGACACCCCTCGAGGGGACCATGCAGCCGGTCCTGGAGGCTCCTCTGCAGCCACCCCCCCTTCGACGCTGGTGAAACCTCAGACAGGCTCTGAGGTCACGCTGGATGAAGGATCTGGCTCTGGTTTCTCTGGAGACGGCCAGGGAGCTGATCTCTGGTCCTGGCAGCCAGCAGCAACCTCTGACGGCGCTGGCTTCTTTGAGGAGGGTGACGGCAGCCTGGAGGTGCTACCGCCGCCTGATCTTGAGGAAACCGAGGATGAAGATGAGGACGTTGGTGTTGAGTCAGTAGCCACTGAGAAAGCGGATGTAATTGCAATGGAAGTTGAGTTCACCAGTGCTCCCCCTTTGCAGCCAACAACAGTTCCTGGTTTTGAGGAATCAGTACTGGATAGAGGCATAGAGGAACCTTTCTTGGACCAGGTTTTGATTACACCACACATCAGCACTGACCCTCGGTACTCAACCACCACCACAGCACCTGTATTCTCGCCAAAAGGAACCTTGAACGTAGAACTTTCAGTAAAAACAGTGGAGACATCTCTCATCTATGATGACTACTCCTCTACTGGACCTCACACCAGTGCAGCACCAGTCACAGATTCTCCTGAACCTGAAGCCTGGACTAGTGAGGCCCCTGTTTTTGCAGGGCCAACTGATTTGGCAGTTAAGGTTCCAGAAATTACTAAAGATGTACAAGTAACTACTGAAACAGCAACAGAGCTTCCAGTGGCTACAGATGGTTTTAAATCAGAACATGTACCTGAGAAAAAGGAGGTTGATGTTATTGTTGCACCTGAAGTACCTGATCCTGACGTTTCCTCAACCGAAGGGTCCCCTACGATTGTCGAAGTCCAGGCAGTCACAGTCAAAGTAACCAGTTTTGATTCAGTCACTGAAGAGCCGCCAGAACTGGAGATACTCACAGAAAAACCCAAACTGCTGCTGCCAGAAAACGAAGACCACGATGAAGTTGAGATTTTGGAGGTGCAACACATTGGTGGCGGTGATCCTGCGATAACGACGGCACCGGCAGTTGGCATCCAAGACGAGGATCTGACTGCGGATGAAGTCATGGTTGTCACCACAACGACAGCTGCTCCTGTCCTCACTTCCTCTGTAAGTTCAGACCACAGCAGCAGCATCGCACTCTCGCCTGAAAAGGACTCACCATTTACTCGAGTGTCGGATTCGGCGCCAGAAGATGAGGAACCAGTTCACCATGAGCATCCAAACCATGACGACGTTGAAGAAGTTCCAGTGAGCAGTCCGACTGAAGATGTTCCTCATTTAACGCCATCAGTGGTGGTTGTGAACAAAACAGGAGATGCTCCAACAGATGCTGTAGACGTGCCGCCAGGTGCTCCAGCACAAGATGAAAACTCATTTACCACCCTGACGAATACTTCAGAAAGTAAATTAGATAGCGATATGGTCCAAACAACGTCCTTGCTTCAGGAAGTTAACAACACCCCCATTACTGAGATCCAATCTTTCGAGCACGTTTTTTCTGACGTGCCGAGCATCAACGTCAGCTTTGATGTGTTCCAGTATGGCGGTGTGGCAACTGAGGCTGACAGCAGTGGCTTCTCGAGCGGGGCTCAGGGGTCAGACCTGGATGCCATCGCATTACCAACCCGACCCGGCAGAGCCCTGACGGTGTTCTTCAGCCTAAGGGTGACCAACATGGCGTTTTCCATGGACCTCTTCAACAAGAGCTCCCCTGAGTACAAAGCTCTGGAGCAACGGTTCCTCCAACTGGTGAGAACTCAAAGAATCCAGTGAATTTAAACTTTTACATTCACGTGTTACGTTCTTCACACGTCTTTGTCTTCGCCTCACAGCTGGTCCCGTACCTTCAGTCCAACCTGAACAACTTCCAGAACCTGGAGATCCTTAACTTCAGGAATGGCAGCATCGTGGTGAACAGCAGGATGAGGTTCGGTAAGCCAGTTCCCAAAGGAGTAACCAATGTCGTCTACCTCATCCTGGAGGACTTCGCCAACACTGCCTACCAAACCATGAACCTGGCCATCGACAAGTACTCGCTGGACGTCGAATCTGGTAGGACAGCAGTAAAATAGAGAAAGACAAAATTTTTTTCATTGAATTCACAGAACATCAGTTCTCTTTTAAATAAAGCTCCAACATGAATATTCTTCAATATTTTTTGGACGATTGAATCAATTGTGACTCACTGGGATTTTTCAACTCCGTTCCTGCTTCACTTTTAATAATTGTCTTAAACAAGTTGATCTGTATTGAACTGTCCCATGAGATCCACAAAAATTCAGGTTCAACCCCACATGCACCAGCAATTTCTGTCCAAGCCAGACCTGAGCCTGAACCACCGCAGCAGTTTTAGGCCGATGCCTGACTAAAAAAACAGATTTTCCAAAGTGATAAATATATGTTTTCCTCAACATTAAAATTAGGGATGTCGGTTTCGTTTATTTTCCCTGTAATAGCCCAACACCCGTTAACCGGTAAATAATCGGTACATTTTTAGGGGGAAAAAAAGCGCAAAATGCCGTGAAATACAAGTGGCCTTGCCTTTTAGTTGCCCTCCATTGACTCAGTGAGCTTTAGCGCCGCATTTCAAGGGTCTATCCATGTAGAGGAGGTGAAGGTTTAATGTTTTGCCTTTTATTTTATTTTCTGTCGGCCATGTTAACATGTAGAAACATAGTGCCCGCAGCCCAACCTCCAAGCTACACTGGTTAGCCAAAGTTAGCCTTGCCTGCTCTGCACTGCGCACCACCCAGGCTGGGTGGAAGGTAGCTAGAGGTGCTGCTCATTCCTGATTACCACTGGTAACACCCTCCTGGTAGTGGACCAGCAATGAAGAATCCAAATCATTTCAAACAGCTGAGGGCTCAACCCCAAAAATAAGATTTTTAGAAAGTTGGCTGCCATGTATCTACAACAATGCTCCTGTGTCGGAGTGGCATTACTTACGGCAGTCACCAAATGACTGGTGCTCCTAGCTAGCCTCCATCCAACCCAGTTGGTGTGCAGTGCAGAGTGGCTGAGGCCAACGTTAGCTAATCAGTGGAGACCAACAGACTGGCAGTGAGCACTAACGGCTGTCTGTCTCACACCAGACCTGTGTGGTGCGCAGTGCAGTAAACTGAAGAGCAGCAAAATTAACCCTTCCACTTACATGCGTAACCAATAAAAAATGCAGGGTTGTCCCATACATTTTTCTAGACATTTTTCTAAACATGACGTATCATCTGAAACATGGAAGTAGCTACATGCCCATTAGCCCACAGTGTCATTAACAGGCGGCTCGCTCAGTGTGTGACGTGCACTTGGAGATTAAATATAGGCCTATATTAATGAAGGTTAATTACGGTTTTGGTCCCTGTATGACCAAAGTGTGTCCACATACTCCACATACTTGGCCTCCTGCAGGGTTGTCCCATACATTTTTCTAGACATGCACAGGCTCAGGGTCAGGCCCAACTACAACAAAACCAAACTTCCAACTGGATTCTGATTTCTGCATTCACCAGAGGTGCAACAAGTACTCTGATCTTTTACTCGAGTAATAGTACTAAAACCACACTGTAAAAATACTCCTGCAGCGTTACCGAGGTTACCGAAGTAAAAGTACAAAAGTGTTATCATTATTACATTTATCTCTCTTGAAAAAAAATACTGCAAGAGGTACGTTGAGTATGTGTCTTCAGACAGTGTTTGTATTTGGCAGCTGTTTCATACTCAGCAGGTGAATCCTGTGTTGCTCCTGTCAGGATCTAATACCTGAGATAATCTGTCTGAGAGAAACGTGAGCAGCAGAACACACACTGAGTCACTCTGATCCACTGTGGTCTTTATCTGCCTGACAGAGGTACATTTACTCAGGTACTGTAAGCCTGAGGTACTCGTACTTCCAGTACATTTATCAGACGGCTGTAGTTACTTTACAAAGGAAGAGTTTTCAAAATCTCATGTTTTGTCATAAATTATACAGCAGTTTATACAACTCATTGACATTAATGCATCAGACTGGCACATACAGGAACTTGAAATGTCAAGACGAAGTGTCCACGCTCAGCAGTCAGACAGGAGTCAGGTTAATTTCCAGGGCTGGTACCTGCGGTTATTCCACAGGCTAGTTAATAACATGTCGGGCAGGAAATCCAAAGTGTGGGATCATTTTGAGAAGGTGAAGGACGAACCCAAGGTGATATGTAAACTCATCTTCATTGAAACATCGTATCATGTGAAACATGGAAGTAGCTACATGCCCATTAGCCCACAGCGTCATTAACAGGCGGCTCGCTCAGTGTGTGACATGCACTTGGAGATTAAATATAGGCCTATATTAATGAAGGTTAATTACGGTTTTGGTCCCTGTATGACCAAAGTGTGTCCACATACTCCACATACTTGGCCTCCTGCAGGGTTGTCCCTTGTCGCCGATCTTGTTTATCATATTCATGGACAGGATCTCGAGGTGCAGCAGGGGGGAGGAAGGGGTCCAGTTTGGGGACTTCAGAATTGGTTGTGGCCCTGTTGGCTTCATCACACTGTAACTCCGAGCATTACCTGGGGCGGGCGGGGTGAAAGTCAGCACCTCCAATGTGAGGCCGTTGTTCTCTGCCGGAAAACCGGTGGATTTACCCCTCTGGGTCAGGAGAGAGTTACTGCCCCAAGTGAGGGAGTTCAAGTACCTCGGGGTCTTGTTCACGAGTGAGGGTTGAATGGGGCGTGACATGGATTAGCAATATGGTGCAACCTCTGCCGTGATGAGGGCACTGCGTAGGTCAGTCATGTTGAAAATGGAGCTGAGCCAGAAGGTGATGCTTTCAAGTTACTGGTCCATCTACATCCCAACCCTCACCTATGGTCATGAGCTCTGGGTAGTGACCGAAAGAATGAGATCACGGATAGAAGCGGACAAAATTTGTCTCCTCAGAATGGTGTCTAGGCTCAGCCTTAGAGAAAGGGTGGTTCAACATCTGATCAAGATCCTCCTGGGTGCATCCTGTTAGAGATGTTCCAGATATGGCCCACTGGCAGGAGGCCCCGGGGCAGACCCAGAACATGCTGGAGAGATTATATATCTCGTCTGGCCTGGGAACACCTCTGGATCCTCCAGGGGGAGCTGGATAGTGTCACTGGGGAGAGGTACATCTGGGGTGCTATGCTCAGCCTGCTGCCGCCTCAACCCGGTCCCGCATAAGCAGATGAAAATAGATGGATGGATAGTACAGTTTTGTATTTCTCTGTAATGTAGCACAGTGTTAACAATGTTACTGATACTATTCTTTCTCACACCTTCAACTCAAACCACCAAAATATATCATTTAATCATTACATTCATATCAGAAACATGCAGGAGACTAGTCCACTGATGGACCTAAGTGATGACCACTGGTCAACTTGGAAAATTCTTCGTCGGGGGCAGCCCTAGATGATTTACCATTTTATCGCAGATCGTAAAAAAAAAAAAAGTTTCTCTGGATAATGGTAAATATCATGTTTAGTAGCACCAAAGAGGCTGCAAGGCAACCAACAATTAAAGAGACGCTATAAAAACAGGCTGCACACGCAACAATCTCAAAATATGCAAACGATTTTAATCGAAAATATGATGCCATTCCAAATGGAAGCCTGGCTTTGAAATGTGATTTGTTTGTCACTATAAAAAGATGTGTGTCTTCTCTGTGGTGCAATAAAAAGATTTGTTTCTTCATAAAAATATTGACCCATACCTAGGGGTTACACTGATAGCTAGAGTACTTACTGTAAATTCAATAACCAGAATGTGTAGTATAGCCATACATAGAAACATTTTGGTAGCATTTCGGTATGTTGAACTGCCAACTCTGTCAAATACAGAACGCTGGTGGTGATTGGCTGCAAATTCATTCAATCAGAGAATCACATGAAGGTATCATTTGACTGGAGACGTTTGGTACTACTACTACTAGTTCTGGGTTGTTTCAGTCGATACCTTAAAGGTGTCGAGTGTTGATACCCAGCCCTACCTCAACCCATCACAGGGGCTGAATATTGCTCATCTGGACATTTATACATATTTGATGTGGTCACCAGGAATCATCAGGCTGACTATATGAACTATATGACTGTACTGTACATCAGTAGTGGCCATCACCAGCATCATTTAAAGATTGACCACACTGGCAGTGAACATTCACAAATCTTATGAGCTTCAGATCTCAGTGGGAACAGCACGGTTCACTCACTACACAGCAGCTCTTTGGCTTTTTACCATTTCTCTGCAACAGCCCGGTCTGGTCTATAGCCTGGAGTCAAAGCCCTTCTATCTGGATGTTTTTTTAAGACATGGAAGGGGAACAAATTAGACGTCAGCATTTTTGAATTTATTATTGGTGCAGCCAACCATACAATAACTCTTCGGTAGCGTTGTTAATTTAAAGCGGTTGGTTTAAAATTTGGAGACATGTTTCGACTTCCTGGTTTAATGCTGCATTGTTTGCTCTCAAAAGGGCGTGTGGTGTTGAAAACATACTCCAGATGGTCGATTGACAGAGAAGCAACCATGAAATGTTTTTTCCTTGTAAAAACATTTCATGGTTCAAACTTCACAAACTTTTCCTCTGAATATTGTTAGTAATTGTAATGTATTAATAATCATTGTAAAAATGTATTAACAATAATGGTAACAATTGTAAAGTATTAATAATAATTTTAATAATTGCAACATCTTAGTAATAACAGTAATTATTACAAAGAATTACTAGTACTGGTAAAAATTGTAAAGTATTAATAATAGTGTTAATAATTGTAACACATTGTTGATAATTGTAAAAAGTTGTAGTGTGTTAATAATAATGGTTATAATTGTAACGTATTGTAATAATAGTAATAACTGTAATGACTCAGTAATAATAGTAAAATTTGTAACATATTAGTAATTATGTTAAGGATTGTAAGGTATGAGTAATAATAATAATAATTGTAATGTTTAAATAATAGAAAAAATAAATTGTAACCCATAAATAATAATGTTAATAACTGTCACTTATAAGTAATATTGTTAATAATACAATATATAGTAACATATTTATAATAGTGATAATAATTGTAATGTAGAAACAATTATGGTAATAGTATTAGTAATAATGTTGAGCTTAAACAAACATTGGGTAAGTGATACTTTGGGCTCATTGTGACAAACATTTCTCACTGTTTTTACTGTTGAAACAAAACAAACAATTGATTAATGGAGAAAATAATAAGTAGATTAATCCATAATGAAAATAATCAGTCAATTGAAAAATGAGCTCTTCTTCCAACTACAGCAGTAAAATCCTTCTTCTACATCAATGCATGAGTCAGAGTCATCTAATGACATCATATATAATATTATAACAGTTACAGGGGACACTTTATACTTTTAATACGTCAAACACATTTTACAGAATATACTTTTAATACTTTATTTTTTTTGTTGGGTGTATTCTGTTGTGTCCAAAGTGTACATTTACATTTGAGAGAGGTGAAGTAATTTTGGATGACTTGCGGGATGATTTCTGTGGATTGTAACGTGAGATTTACTGTCACTTCCATCTCTGCTGAGCTGCAGCTCTTTAATCTGTCTGAGCCAATCACAGGAACTCCTGACAGCCTGATAATCTACAGCAGTGAGTCACTGTGGACAGCTGGTAATCACTTTACTCCTCTCCACTGCACCCTGAAGGAAGTTTTCCATTGCACAAGCACATGGTCCTACAGAACCTCACTGGATTCTGTAGAGGCTGGATTTGGACTTGTCATAAAGGCCACCTTAAAGTCATCACAAAAGATTCTTGGAGGGTTTCCAAAGATGTAGCTAAAACATGGAAAGTTTTGTTAATTCATCTGATCTAGTCTCAGGGTCTCGTTCCCTGGGTCAATCCTAAGGTGTCGTCCTAGGGTCATGTTCCTAGACTCTCAGTCTAAGGTCTCATCTGACAATCTCAAGTTTTGTCTCAGGTTCTACCACAAATTCTAATCCTAGGGTCTCATCCTGAGTTCAGGCCCAAGGTCTTGTCCCTTGGCTTGCCCCAAGGTCTCCACGTAGGGTCTTGTCCCAGGGTTGTATTCCAAAGTCTCATGCCAGGGTCCACCCCAAGGTCTCGTCCCAGGGTCTACCCCAAGGTCCTGGGGTCTATCTCAAAGTCTCATCTCAAGATTTTGTTTGGCGTTCTTGTCCCGAGGTCTGCCCTGAGGTCTTGTCACAGGGTCAATCCCAAGGTTTCATCCCAGGGTCATGTCCAAGGGTCTCGTTCCAAGGTCTCATCCTGGGGTTGACTGGGTGCATAACACTGCAGATATTTTATTTCTAATACGTTACAATTAGGAAAAGTTTGTGAGGCTGTGACCATGAAATGCTTTACAGGAAAAAATACTTCAATTATCAAAAAAGTTTAAATTAATCAGCTTAAACTTCTTCTGTCTCTGCTGTTTCCTCCTCAGGTGACCGGGCGGACCCCTGTAAGTTCCAGGCATGTAACGAGTTCTCCAGGTGTATGGTGAACAAGTGGTCAGGCGAGGCCGAGTGTGTGTGCGATGCCGGGTACCTGAGTGTGGATGGCCTGCCATGTCAGAGCATCTGCGAAGTGCAGTACGACTTCTGCCTTAACGACGGCAAATGTGACGTCATCCCCGGCAAGGGTGCCATCTGCAGGTCAGGGGTGGTTTTACACTCTTAAAATATCAGGACACAGAAATACTCGGATTACTTTTCTTTGTTGCTTAAAGAACCTTACTGGTGACTTTTATTTGTTTGACAGAATTTCTTTGCATTCTTGTTAAACTTCTTATACAACATCTAACATCTAATTTTTTGAGTCCTGGATGCAAAAATGATTATATTCTTTATTTATCATGTGCTCAGCAGTTAAAGAGTAAAAGTCATTGCAGTCAGCAATGAAAATCTTAGATCTCAGGCCACAACAATGCTCTTTAAAGAAAAAGGAAATAACCATACATTAGGTTTTGGCAGGTTACAAGGTCTTACAAGAAATAAATGTCTAACTTTTAACACATTACCAAAACTTTCCCAGAACATTTCAATCCCAAGGTTTTGTCCCAGGGCCACGTCCTAGAGTCTCGTTCCAACACGTCCTAATTAATCTACTGTTTTTTTGAGATCTGTGTGGGTACATGAGACCCTAAAAAAGAGGCTGGATCAAGGGAGGTACCACCAGTTGGTCCAGGAGATTCGCCTCCATGATGGGTGTTTCCAGGCATATTTTAGGATGACTCGGGGACAGTCTATAACTGGAGTTTGTAAAGTTGTATAGCCCTGGACATCCAGCAACCACTACCATCAGTTTCTCTTCCATCATTTACCAACTGAAAACTTCTTGTCATGACCACCACAGACGGCCCTCCTCTCAGATCATCCGATTGGACAATGGGAAAAAAGATGATGAAAAAGAGATGACATGGGGCGCTTTTCCGCTCTGAGTTTAAGTTTTTTCGACTTGAAGAGTTGAGAGTGTTCCGGCAAAAATGCCAGGCACCTAGAGCGCAGAAACATGGGGCGCGAAGCAACACAAAAACAGCGAGAAAAAAGCTTCATTCTCATTAAAGACAGTAACAAAAAGTTGCCTCCAGCTGCTAAAACGCCTTCTGTGTGATCAGGGTCATAGGTGGCTTTTGGCATCAGGTGCCTGACGCTGAAATCACTAACAAAGTGGCAGTATTCAGCAACTTCAGAATGAGAACAGGCTGGAGGAGGAGGTCGTAGTCACTGATAAAATTGTTCCTGTCATGATGTGTTTGCATAAATTCAGCATATATATTCAACGGCCCATCTCCCGGTCATAGCCTAAACCTGACCCATCGCCATCACATTCACTGAAGACAGCATGAGGGACAGTTGTGAGGTTGTATGTATCATCTGGGCTGTCACCGAGACCCCACATATACAAAACTTCATTCAAAGTTAACCTAAAAAAGAAGAGTAGAAAGTTAGGTAGAATAAGAACTATGTATGCGTATAAGTACATGAACATTTAGATACACTGTGTTATCCCACTGGACACTATTGTTGCTGTCAACATATTCACTAATTCTGTGACCCCACTGAACAAAGTTGAGTCAACACCAGACACCATAAAGATACTGTGTACCAAAAATCTCTGTCCTGTCTTTATGTCAACAAACTTTACTAAACTTCTGTTTGGGAGCTTTGATGCAGCCATCCTTGTCTCATGGTGCAAACAGGAAGTAAACAGCTCTGGTTGTGTGACGGTTTACATTAAACGTGACACTGCACATTTTTTCCTTACAGAGAGAACAGACAACAGATGTTATAGATGTGGGCATTAAACTTGTGACCTTCTCTGCAGGTGTCGGGTTGGTGAGAACTGGTGGTACCGTGGTGAGCACTGCGAGGAGTATGTCTCCGAGCCACTGGTGGTGGGCATCGCCATAGCTTCAGTGGCCGGCTTTCTCATGGTGGCGGCTGGGATCATCTTCTTCCTGGCAAGGACGCTGCGAGAGCAGTACGATGGGGAGGACACCGAGGACCCTCTACGGTGGGCGACAACACCATCAGATCGTTCGATTTACAATTTAATGTTTATTTTGATCCAAGACTTTGTAGAGTCAACCTTAATGTTTCCTTTCTCCAGACGGGGCGACAGTGTGCCAACGCTGGAGCGAGCCACCAAGTTCAACCCCATGTTCGAGAGTGACCCGGTCATGGCCCAGTATTACCGTCGCTATGACAATGACATGCCCCGGTACAGCAGATCTGCTGGAGCCGATGGCTCCAGAGACCTTGGCAGCGATGAGATACAACACATCTACCAGGACACCACACTAACCAAAGAGGTACCCCTGGCCGTCATGTTTGTGAACACATTATTTGCTTGTTTCAGTGAAATGTAACTCAAAGTCTGTGGAAGACGGGACAAGATTTTATGTTACGTACAGCTGAGTGTCATCAGCATAGAGGCAAATTCTTATATTGTGTCCATGTAATCAGAACAGACCCTTTTTCGGCCAACGTCACGATGACATCATGTGATCAGCTGGAGGTGCAGCTGCCTCTCCCCCACAGGGCTGTAGCTCCACAGGAGTGTTAACATGTGTTTGTCTTGTTGTGTTATTGGAGCCAGAATAGAAGGAGTCATGGCTCAAAACCAGCCGCCACTGCCCGTCAACAAAAACAAAGACAACTATGGTTTTGTAAGATTGGCTTCCTGTGACATCATCCATCCACTGAGTGAGAGCATACGGGTCGGCCAGTCTGGTCCCGTTGCTCAGTGTTTACTTATTCAAGTAACACTGGCGTCCCGGAGAGTGAGTGACCTGACATGGTGCGTTGGTAAATTCAGTCTGACGCTCTACACTAAAATGAGAGCCCTGTTGGTGGAAGAAACGCAGCCTTATATTTCTACATGAATGAACCAACGGTTAAGTTAATCACACATTCACTGCGCTCGGCGCTCTGCTGCTCCGTCTCCACAGACAGAGTGTCCAGAGTGCGCTCTGCCACTCTGAGAGTGCGCTGCTCTGGATAACCCAACGCTACATTCACACAGCGCTCCACATTTATCAACGCTCCAGTTTGTGTCAGAGTCGCTCCCACACTCACAGTGAGTGTTTCTGAACGCACCACTCACATCATCTTCCATCGTCTACAACAAGACAACAGAACTTGTTAGCTAGCGCGAGCTAATGTCTGTGGAGAACTGTTTTGCCTCCAGCTAAGCCCCGCCCACCAACAAACATCAGACTGTTTACTAATAGTAAAAGGGTCTGTATAAATAGAAACAAAAGTGGTCCCAGATTTGAGCCTCAACAACTTGTAAATTTTCTTCATATCTCAGAGAAAATTCAAATTACAATAAGAATTCTCTAAAATCACGTGTACATTCTGCTAAAGAACAAATTTGAGGCTGTCATCACTTCTTTACTGTTACTCTGGTTCCTGTTTGTGATATCACAGGAAACGTTCAGTTAAATGAGAGACAGTCAAGTGTTGTGATATTTTCAGTCTCAGCACTACACAGATTTGAGTTTGTACCTCCTCTTTGTTGTCGTCGTCCTCCTCCTCCTCTCCAGTCTACAACCGGTTCACTTCTGACCTCACAACAGAGCTGTTACCTAAACATGTTTTCCCCCTCTGACCTCTCTGCAGGAGATCCAGGAGCGTCTCAGGATAATCGAGTTGTGTGCCAGAGATCAACACTTTGCAGACTTTGTGCGACAGACTCAAGTGTGAGTGTTTTAATTTTAGTTTAGTCCTAGTTTATTCACAAATGAAAACAATACACAAACTGCTTTGTTGTTTAAAAATACTCCCTTTTCATATTTTTATCATTCAAAAACTACTTCTTTTTTCCCATCTTTTATACATTGTAAAAACTTCAGTGCATATTTTTTACAATCAAAATACTTATTTTTGTATTTTTTTTTAATTTTAAAGGGACATTATTTAACCGTTTTTTTTGTTTTTTTTTACCGTTTTTAAATTTTTAAAAATACTTACATTTTGACATCTAAAATAACATCTTTCTTTTTATTTAACATTTATGACTTAATTTTTTTTTATTTTTTTTTATCATCATTTTCATGTTTTAAAAAGTTAAAAATTCTTTTCCTTAGTTTTTAAACATTTAAAAAGACTTGACATATTTTTAACATTTGGAATACTTAAATTATTTTGAAATATTTTTTCAATTTTCAAAAGACATCCTTTAATTTTTTTTTTATGATTTCAAAGTTCTTTTTTTATATTTCTTAACATTTAAAAAGACACCCTTCATGTTTTTGTTGTTTAAAATGCTTATTTTGTGACATATAACAAGTCCTTTATATATTTTTAATAATTTCAGACTTTTTAAAATTCTAGAACATTAAGTTTATGTTTTTTATGTTTTAAAAATGTATTAAAAAAAAACATTTAGAAAGACAACATAATTTTTTTAAAGTAAAATGACTTAATTTTCTTATTTTTTAACATTGAAAACAACTTCATTTTATAAAATTCAACAAGACATTGACATTTAAATAATTTAATTTAATTTAAATAATGACATTTAGATAATTTATTATAAGTTGAGAATTTTTACGAAATCATTCAAGATGGATTCACAAAAGTTTCATCACTGAACAGAAAACTGAATCATGTTTTCACGTAGAAATAAGTTTGTGATAATACGAACGTAGTTGGTCTTGTAAAGAGTTTACTGTAAGACAAAATGATCTGAGCTGCAGTGGTGGTCAGAAATGTTTCAGTCAGATATTTACTCATTCTGAATGACCGAAATCCAGCTGAAAATCTTTTCCAGTCGCTCTAACAGAATCTGTAGAGACCAAGCATGCTGCAGTATTTTTACACAGAAACCACTTTTAAACAGAACTAATCTGTTTCATCATCTGATGTTTGAAGGAAACATTTAAAAATAGCAGAATGTTTTTGGAGTCGCTCCACAAACGGCATCGAATAACCAAACAAACCTCAAATATGTGGAAATACACAAGCAGCGATCCTGCTTCCTCCCTCTGCTCGTCTGTTTATGTTTGGACTTCTTTCACTTTTTATTTGTGGTTTGGACGTCGCCTATTCGCACCACATCACTCGCTGGCCAAAAACCACCAAACTAATCCAGTTTTCTCTTGTTGTGTGGAGCAGATTCCTGGAGAGGAGAGGAAGCTCCACCACATAGCGAGTCCTGAGCCGGTGACCTCGAGGTACGAATGTCTGTTATTTTCTTTTTCGTTGTTACTCCTGTGTTTTTAAACATTTTACGTCTCTGAAGTTGCTGTTGTTTATTTCAAGATAAAAACTACATAATTATTCATCATAGTCTGAGCTGATAGAACGGGTGTTGTGTCCACAGAAACCTGCCTTCATCTCTGATTCCTGGGAGGACGAAGGAGTTCGTCTTCTGTCCAGTCGACTCTTCTGGAGGTGAAGGTGACGAGAAGGGTTCGGGAGTTTGTTTTGGACGGACGCTCTCTCCAGGTGGCCTGAACTGAACTTTGACCTCTGCTTGGTCGCCTCTCACCTCCTCCTTCCACCTCCACCTGTACATACACTGTGTTGTTTGTTTTTAACACTTCAGTCTCTATTCACTGCGTCCTCGACACTTTCGCTGCTGAGTACCTCTGTCTTACGCTTTCAGACGGACTTTATGGCTTTCATCTTCAACTCAAGGGCTTGTGTTTGCGTCCCAACCTGTCGTCGCTGTCATACAAAAACCCCCCAAAAAACCACAACACATTGCTGGAGGTTTGTTGGCAGTTGTTGGGTTTGCTTCATTCGGTCGGTCTGATTCCGACATTTTTCCGCTCCTCCCTGTCAGTGCCTTCACCGCTCTGTTAGCTCCTCTGGGATACGATACGCAGACTCTCGGAGCCCTTGATGCCCTGTTACTTCCTCGACAACCCGGATCACCACGCCACCAATCACCTGCTCAACAAACTCAAATGTTTACATTTCTCAACCAACGCTGGAGTGTTATCGGATGTGTAGGACGTGTAGCCTGTCAGTGTCTTGTTTGTTTTTTTAAGGAGTCTGACCCAGGAAGTTTCGTCACCAAACGGAAACTTCCAGAAACCAGTTTCTGAACAACCAGAGAGATGTTTGAACGCTGCCAAGGTGTCGACTTGGCAGCGAGACAGACATATTACAACTGTGAAATAACTTTGTTACAACAGATTCTGATAATCATCCCAAGGTCTGATGATTCGAACATATTTAACCATCTCACGTGAATTTCTTTGCCAACAGATGGAGGATGTTGATTATCAGTATTTAATGAAGCACTGCGTCATCCTGCTGCAGCTTTACCGCTTCAAACAGCTGGAAATCAGTCGCATTGTTGTATGCAAGAACATTTGTGCTTTAAGATATTTTATATTAAACTCGAATTCACCCAGAACACTGTCTGCAGGTTCAGTGATTTTAAATTAACATGAGTGTGTTTTATTGCAAAAGACCTGAGACTTTAAGAACAAAACCTCTTCATGAGATATTAGTCCCGTCAGTCTGTGGTTTGAACTCAGGAAAACTGCAATCATCCGAGGATCTCTGTGATCTCTTGGGACGTCCAAATAACATATTACAAGTACAGCATTATAAACTGAAAGGATCAAGGTAAATTCAGGGCTGGAAGTTTGGGGCCTTTATGTCACAGCATCACACGAAGAAGTTCATATCTGATGATATTTTAATGTAATTTAGGGTGTTGTGTCACATGTAACCACCAGATACGACCTGTGTGCAATCAGGGGGTCCCCTCACTCCAAAATGACCTTTTAATCCAAACAAAGTCAATAAAACTAGGTTATAAAGCATATTATCATTTAATTTTCTGCACATGCAAATTTGTTTGTCCATGAAAACCATGATGCATATGAGCACTCAGACCTTTAATGAGACCAAACCTGACACAGGTCTCATCTTCTTAATTCTTTTAATGTTGGTGCCACCGAAATGTTGAATAGAATAAAGTAGAGTAGTAGCTAATAGAACCATCTTCTCCCTTGTCACCGATCCTGTTGTGATATTCATCGACAGGATCTTAAGGTGCATCTGGGCGTTGGAAGGGGTCCAGTTTGGTGACCTCACAATGATGTGGTTCTGTTGGCGTCATCAAGCTGTGACCTCCAGCATGACCTCCAGCATGCACTGGGGCAGTTTTCAGTAGAGCGTGAAGCAGTCAGGATGAGAGTCTCCAAATCTGAGGTCATGGTTCTCTGCTGAAAACCAGTGGACTGTTCCCTCCGCGTTGGCAGAAAGTTCCTGCCTCAAGCGAGGGAGTTCAAGTATCTTGAGGTCTTGTTCACAGTGAGGGTAGAGTGGAGCCTGAGATGGATCGGCGGTGTGGTGCGGCTTCTGCAGTGATGCGGGCGCTGCGCTGAACCGTCGTAGTGAAGAAGGAGCTGAGCTGGAGGGTTTTGATTTCCTGGTCCATCTGCGTCCCAACCCTCACCTGTGGTCATGAGCTCTGGGTAGTGACTGAAAGAATGAGGTCACAGATACAAGCGTCTGAAATGAGTTTCCTCTGTAGGGTGTCTGGGCTCAGCCTTAGAGATAGAGGGAGGAGTCAGACATCTGGAGGGAGCTCGGAGTAGAGCCGCTGCTCCTTCATGTTGAGGTGGTTCAACATCTGACCAGGATCCTCCTGGACGCCTCATATTAGAGGTGTTCCAGGCACGTCCCACTGGTAGGAGGGATTATATATCTCATCTGGTCTGGGAACACCTCAGGGTCCTCCAGGAGGAGCTGGAAAGCGTTGCTGAAGAGAGGGATGTCTGGGTTGCTTTGTTTGGCCTGCTGCCCCCGAGACCTGGCCCCAGAGAAGCGGATGAAAATGAAGTGATGGATGAGAACAAGTCAGCACACAACAGTCCCCTACATAACTCTCACACCTACACTCAATGATGCATTACTAAATATATACAGAGTAATTTATGCCCAGTTTAGATGCACCCATAGGAGCAGTGTGGCAAAAAAAATGGTTGTTGGGTGGTAGTGCCTCAAATACAGGAGCAATACAGACAATAGAGTGTCCACTTAAAAAGTGCTTTGTTAGAAATATTGACCTGGAAATAATAATGTTCCACTAAATCCACGAAGGTGTACAGTACTTTTAATATTACAACCAATAAAAAGTATGAAACATTACTGTTGCAGGTTCTCCTGGGTTGGGTCCATTTTTGAGTCAGATTGACTGGACTATATCGCACAAATATTATCTTGTTAAAGGGATCTGATCTGAAAAAAACGTAATAATGTTTGTGGAATTTATGATCTTATTTCTATTCTGTCTTGTTCTAAAAAGTTATTGTCTTGTTTGCGCAAGGTATGTTGTTCTGAAGAGTTTTTATTTTGCTCAAGCATACTTCAACATTCGAGCTGGAGGAGCCAGGGATCAAACTGCCGATCTACCAGGTAGTGGACAAACAACCCGCTCTACATCCTGAGCTACAACCAACCAAAGAGAACAAGTTTTATATACATACACTGCTCAAACACATGAAGGGAACACTTGATGGCTACAGTACTAACAAGGAAGTCACTTAAACTTCAGGGAGATCAATCAGGTGATTGTGAATCAGTTTCAGCTGCTTTGGGTCAAATCAAAGAGACAACAGAGACAATGGAGAGACCAACATGTGGTGTCCACAGACAGCTGCTCTCTGCTGATCCTTCCTGACTGATTCTTCTCTAGATTGGTCTTCTGCTAGTGTCCTTGGCACTACTGGTAGCATGAGGCCGTACCTGCAGCCCAATCAGGTTGAGACCAGATACCAGGAGACCAGCTGTTACACCAGGAGAGCTGGACATCAACCCAGCAGCAGGACCACTATCTAGATATCCAAAATCAGCAGGTCTGTCACTGGTGCCCAGAGTCTTTGAGACGCTGTGGTGAATGTTATGCTGCCTGACATCATCTAGCATGACTGGTTTGGTGGTGGGTCAGTGATGGTCTGGGGAGGCAGATCCTTGGAGGGTCACACAGTCCTCCATGTCAGAGCCAGCAGTACCCTGACTGCTGTTAGGTGCCAGGATGAAACCCTCAGAGCGACCTTAGGCTGGTGCAGAGGGCCCTGGGTTCATCCTGGTGCAGGACCCGGCCTTGTGTGTGTAGGCAGCTCCTGGATGATGAAGGCATTGATGCCATTGACTGGCCCTCTCATTCCCCTGACCTAAATCCAGCTGAGCACCTATGGGATGACATGTATCAGTGCATCCGACGCCTCCAAGACCTGGATTCCCCTGATCCAGGTCTGGTAGGAGATCCCCCAGGACACCCATAGCAACTCGTCAGGAGCATGCCCAGATGTTGTCATGAGGTCATACAGGCACATTTTGGTCTCCATTGACCATTGTTAGCCATTTTGTTCTCAACTAATTAAACAACGTACAACAGCAAAGATGGATCTGATGTGTGATTTAAGCGTTCCTAATTTTTTTGAGCAGTGTATTTACATATATATTTTTTGAGAGCGCAGTAACACTTTAGCACTAACGTGTTGACGACCCTGGAGCTAAAATCTAAAATCGCACCCTCATGACGGCCAATAAAAATCTCTGTTGAACATTTTGTGTTTTGAATTACTTGAATTTTCTCCCTCTGTTGCACTTATTTGAAAGACCAGTCTGGACAGTAGCTGAAATATATCCGTTAGACTCACAGCTTGTTGTTGTCTGTTTGGACGTAGTTTGTTTGTTTGTTTTTATAGACACCACCACCACCACATGACACACGTCTTACAGTGACTCGACGGCTTCTCACTCTCAGCAGTTAAAGTCTGTGTGTTTTGTATTGTGTTTTATATGCTGTTACTTAAAGAACAGAGACAGAACTATGATGTGTGAGTGGGAGCTGGCACCGTCACGTTTTTCTAAAATAAAATGACCATAATTTTTACAGTATCACCTGACTCGCCTGTCTTTTACCTGTAGTTATTAGACACATTCAACATCTCTACGGACTCAGCGCTCAGACTGAGACCTTAAACAAGACCAAACTTGAAACAGGCCTTTTAATTCTTTAGTTTAACTGTTGATATCTGTGACTGAGCCGCCACTTTAGAAGAGTTATTATGTTGAAATATCGTCTATCATTGATCTCTTGTGTGGCATTTGCATGTTCTCCCTGTGTCAGCGTGGGTTTCCTCGTCATTTTGCATTTTCAGTGGCTGTTGGTTATTTGATCAACTTTTTTGAAGGTGAATTAGTTGCTGTTGTTTCTGAGTTGGTGACTAAAGCTTCAGGAAAACAAAGATATTTTTGTAGAGATTGATATGAGATATTTATTTGTATATTTTATTTATTGAAACCATTCCTCCAGTTTGACCTGTGTTTGGAGTTTTAAAATTCTGAAATGTTACAGTCGTTACAAAATGTAATTTTACTATAAGAATTTATTAATTATTAAGAAATTTGAGTAACAGAGTAAATTATTGTAAAATTTGGGGGTTTAATCTTAATTGATCTGATCGTCAGAACAGAGGAACACAAGTTTCATGGAAATTGTAATAAACTATTTAAATAATTATTAAGTATTTGTATTAATAGAATAGGCATTACAACCTTTGCAAATTAAGTTATTAAAATATAAATAAATACAGTTAAATTCTTCCTGTAAGTCCCTTTTTATATTGAACTGTTATTTGTAAATCTTTTTTTCTGCTTTTCATCGGCCTTTGAAATATCCAGGAATTACTTTGTAATTTATTCTACTTATTTAGAGATTACTAAATTAATTTACAGACCAATTTTTCAATGGCTACTTTAAAAACACAGTTACTTTTTAAAATACACTTTCCATGACACTCACTGTCCTCCGTACATCAGATTTTATAATTGTAAATAAATAACATGAATTGTAATAACTGATTTTCCAGCCGCAGATGAACATGGACACATTTTGTTATTGCAGCCATGTTTGTAGTTTTTTTAAGGGAGTGGTCTAATACCTGGAAAGTTTGGAGTTTTTATTGACAGATGTGACCGAGTTCAACAATTCTCCACCTGTCAGTCAAACCCATCGTCATGACGACCTGATGACAGCAGCGATATGTGTGTGTGTGTGTGTGTGTGTGTGTGTGTGTGTGTGTTTAAATAAAGGTTTGAACAGACGGAGGATTTCAGGTGTGAGGCAGAGGTCACTCTTCTTCATCATCATCATCTTCATTTTGTTTTTCTCTCCTGTTTTCTTGTAAATGTAGAATTAGAAAAAAAATCTATTTTCATATTTAATGTAATTTTGTTTAAAATTTAGATTCTTTTTATAATTAACTCTGTTTAATTTTTGTTATCATTTTTATTACACAGTTTAATTTAAATAACATTTAAAAGATAAGAAGATAAAATTTTGCATCATCTCAAATTTATTATTTAACATGAATCTCATGTTTTATTTATATAAAGACCTGAAGTTGATCATATTATTAGATCATTTAAAATAAAACTAAAAAAACCATTTGCAACAAGAAGACATTTAATGTTTTACATGTTCTATAATTATTTTGGATTTTTTTTATTATTTTATTTGAGATTTTATTTTCTGATTTAAAGAATGAAAATTAAATATTTTAAATTTAAAAGTAATACATATCAACTCCTAAATCCTAGTAGTCCCTGTTTTTATATTTTCTTGAATTTCACAGGCTGAAGTTGTGATTTTGAGATAAAGTGTTTTGTAATGTAGCTCTGCGCTGAGACAGACGACGTGTCGACAGACGATGAAAAGAGGAAATATTTGTGTTTTCATCGCCCGCTGAGTGAAGGAATGTTGTGTAAGAGCGATGCAGTGCTGAGACCTGCAGCAGCTCATGAAACCAGAGCTGGGAAACACGTGGTCCAAAAAAGTGTCTTTACACCTGAAATCCAACCTGAGTCCACCTTCTGCTAGGATCAGAATTCTCCGGATGTTTATGGATCAAATGTGTCACCATCAAAGTATGGAACGACACGTACTGCTTTGATCCACATCAAAACCAAACCTGGATCAAACCATCCCATTCCAGGATCCTCTTTCCTTCAGAGCGACTCGTTTTCAAGAGGACATCATGTGAGAAAAATCAAGTTCAGTAAGAAGTTGTTTTTTACATCAGACATCGCTGCATTTCCTGTCAGGATAGCGCCACAGAAAGTTGCGTCACTTAGTTTCCTGTCGGGATAGCGCCACAGAAAGTTGCGTCACTTAGTTTCCTGTCGGGATAGCGCCACAGAAAGTTGCGTCACTTAGTTTCTTGTCGGGATAGCGCCACAGAAAGTTGCGTCACTTAGTTTCCTGTCGGGATAGTGCCACAGAAAGCAGCACCTCTTGTATTTAAAGGTTTTTAAAGCAGTTTGTTAAAAAACTCTGAAACAAATAAAGTTGTGTTTTTTGTATTCCCTGTGAACGACCCTGCACTGTCAGTCACTGCTCCTTCTGTGTTTGTTTCCATGACAACGCTGCTGCTGCTGCTGATGGTGATGATGATGAAGTTTCTCCAGTCACTGTCAGCTGCTTCGTGTCAGATGTGTGAAGCACTGAGGTTATTTTTGGGTTTTTCCACAGCGTGGTTTTTGTTTTGGACGCTGGCGGCAGGTCCTGGACTCTCTGTCTTCTTCTTCATGGTTCTCATTTAGGCTGTTGGACGCCGTCTCTCACTGTGTCCTGATGCGTCAGGACGGCTGACACCACGTCCAAATATTTATCAGTGACGGTCAGAGAGGTCGTTTCAGGGCACACAGCTGTGACTACGGTACCCATGATCCCCAGCTGCTGTTGCCATGGAGACGAGGCCTGTCAGGGCAGGTGTCTGCAGCTTGCGTTGCTGTTAGCTGGTGAAATGCACCCTGGGAGTCGTAGTTGTGAGGGGCAGCCTGTGACTGTTGTTGTGGTTGTTGTTGCCGTGTTGTTATTGTGTGTCTCAGGTCTTGGACCGGCCGAGTGGAGAAACTCATCAGTGAGTTGGACGGACGAGTCGTCCCTCTGCCGGGACACGTGAGACTTGTTACAGTTCACAGAGTTTAAAACGAGTCCAGTCAGGAAGACAGCGTTCGAACCTCCTCCACCTGAGGTCACCTGAGGTCACCTGAGGTCGTTGGTTCTAAGGTGACCTTACCACAGGAAGTCCTTCGCACTCTTACTTTGGAGACCAAAGCTTCCTTCCTCTTTCCTCCCTTCCTTATCCATCCTCTGTCCCTCGCCCATTTTCCTCCTCCCTCTTTTTCCTCTCTTCTTGTCTTCTCTCCTTCCCTCCCTTTTCCTCCTCCCTGCCTCTTCCCTTCTTTCTTGCTCCTTGCTTTCTCCTTCCTCCCTCTCCTCCTTATGTCTTTCGATAACAAAGTCCAAATGTCCTCAAACTCCCTAAATAACAAGAAATAAACCAATAGAAATAAAATAAAATAAATAAAATTGATAATATTGTGACAGCATCAAAACTTTGCACTGGAGGAACCGTCCTATTGAAACTGGACAAAGACTGTAATAATTCTTGACATTAACGGATCTTTGAGTCATTAATTATGTTTCTGAATAATGAGCGACGACAGAGGGGACGATCCTCGTGTCTCAGAGGGAAACCATTAAACCCTGGATCACCATGATTAAAGTCTTCAGTCCGTCCGTTAAACCAGCCTGAGGCAGGTGGCTCACACATGGACGTCAGACAACTAGATCCCTGTTGACAATCAGAGGATCACAGATACTTTCCCTCCCTGTTGTCGGGGCCCCGGGGCCCAGCTGAGGCTGTCACAGCTCTTAACCTTGACCCCCGTCAGCCCTGAAACCTGAGACATGACGCTAAGTGAAAACGATGGCTGATAATGACAGAATGATCTTTTCTGGAAGACTTTAAAGGATCAGGCTATTTCCAGGATCCTCTTGTTCTCTGTGTATGGTGGTTTCGTAAGTGCTCCAGGACTGGTCTGACCTCGCTCAGAGCAAACACAGGAAGAAGGGGGGAAGTGTCCGAATCCTTCTGTCAAGATGAGGGGTTAGGATCGGACTATGATCGGGCAGCTGGTAGGTTAGGATCGGACTATGATGGGGCAGCTGGTAGGTTAGGATCAGGCAACCAGCAGCAATGTGGGACTGGACTATGACTCGGTGAGTTGTTCAGACACTGCAGTAGGTAACCCTCTCTGAGGCTTCTCTAATACACAGAATATAAAATACTTCAAATATACGATTTCTTGCAGACAGGTTTTATTTATTCTTTCACAGTTCAGGAGTTCAGTTCTTGGAAGGTTTCAGGGTTTTAAGGCCTGTTTGCAGCTCCAGGGTGTTCTAACCTCTCTGCAGTCAAACCTTGTACTAATGCGTCATTTCCTGGAGGAAGAACGTGAGCAAGTCAAGCCAGAGTCAGAGTCTGAGGGTTTTTCTTTCAAACTAAAACCCACTTCTGGGTCAGAAGAAGCTGATGTGACTGGTTTTGGTTCGGCAGGTGTCTCTTTGAGATCTGACAGCGACTGGAAAGTATCTGGACTTGGCTGTGTGGGGGTTTAATGGGAAACACAGTCCTCAGCGAGAACAAGTGGCTCTCTGATTGTTCTCCTCCTCAGTTTGGATCCAGACGCAGTCAGCCTTCCTGTCAGAGGCCGTTAGCTTTGGTTGCGTAACGACGAAGGTCTCTTTTTTTTCTGCACTTTGAGGCGATCGGTTTCATCTAATGGGAGGCAGCTTGTGTTTCATGTGCTGGGAAGAAGCAGGACTCAGGGGTTGGGTAACAGTTTGACTCAACAGGTGACGTCTGCGATTGGAGCAGGGTTCACAGGTTAAATTATCTGAGCTGCACTGTTTCAGCATTTGCTGTCAGGGACACAGGTACCTTCTCAAATATCTGAACCGTAACCAGGCAACAGGATGTTTATATTTACTGAGTATCTCAGAGTCTGAGCCTCAGATGATCTGATGCAGAGTTAAGGTTTGGAAATAAAATGCATATTAAAGGCAGAACATGTGAAATGTGATTTTATGTTTTCGCCCCCCAAACTGATCCTAGATCTCCGTGGTGTTTTGGGGGGTTTCCTCTTCGTCTCTGGGTCCACACTCCCTCCTCCTCCTCCTCCTCCTCCTCCTCGTCTCTTGTCTTCAGGCCTCACAGAACTTCTCTTCATGTAAGCTGGCGTGGAAAATAAACCGTCCTCTCCTCCACTCGCCTCTCCAAACCTGAGACCTTTCCAAGTGGGGGAAGCTGATGTGGAGGAGGGGGAGGGGGACGTGGTGGCGCTCGGCCCGTGCAGGCGACATCTGCTAACACTTTCCACATCAGCGCCGCAGCTGAGCAGCACCACAAGACAAGAAGAAGAAGAAGAGTTTCCCCGGCGGCCTGAACACTGATGAATCCTGAGCTAACGAACACATTCAGAACGTTTCAGGCAAAACTGAGGTTCTGATTAAAGTGTAAAAATGTCCTGACGGCGGACAAAGATGGCTCTGTGAGAGACGAGCCGGGGTTATATAAGCCTCGCCGGTTTCCTCCTCGGGCTGCAGCGCCCTGATGTGATGCAGGTGGCTCCTGGGCTCTGGCACGCCGAGTCCACGCTGGCGCTCTGGCATGACGAAGACGTTTGATTGGTTCAAGAGCTCCCTGTTCACACCTGGGCCGTTCAGCTGAGGACGGACAGTGTCCCTCCTGATGTCCACCTTAAGTTTAGTCTGAGAACGTGACGTTAAATTAAAATGTTCAGTGATGTCGAGGACAGTCCGTCCTCTGTGGGCCTGTCCCACACTGATGTGTCTCCGTGTAATCAGACTGATCGGTAGAACCGGTTCCTGACTCAATGACAGAAAGTGGAAACAGTGGTCAGTGTTTTATTGTGAAGGCCCGGGTTGTGTTGGGTTGCCCAGGCTTTTATTGTGAAGGGCCACGTGTGTTAGTAAAGGTCAGGAGCGGCAGTGCAGTGGAACCTGGAAGCAAACTGCTGCTGGCTCTTTAATAACGGCTGCTTTGTCCTCACTGAGGCAGGTGTGAACGTTTGTGTTTGTGATCCTGCTGAGAACCGTCAACTCACTGCTGTTGGTTCTGGTTCTGGCGGAAGTTTGAAGGTTGTTCTAAGTGACCTGATTTTAGGTTTTTGTGTTAAATTTAAACTTCACCTTTGTTTTGTTTTTTTTAATTCTACTTTTTGATTCCCATCAGACTGAAATAAAAAACGTTCTAACGAGAACAAATCAAGCTGAATGTTTGATGTTTAGTTTCGACCTTTACGTTTCTTTATGTTTTAACAACACTGTGTTCACATGTGGTTCTGTTTAGGAACAAACATCACGCGGCGTCCGGACAGGAACCACAGTGAAGTCTCGGTAAATAACAACATCTTCAGATGTTTGTGCTGAGCGTCTCCTCCTGATGACACCGTCAGATCCTCCGTCACTTTACAGAACGTTCAGAACCAACATGTTCTCCTGTTCATGTTTGTTTAAGTAATGTTGGTGTTAGCAGCATCAGAGCTGCGTGTGAGCGTTCTGTTTGTCATTAAGGTGGAACTTCATTGTTCAGTGTATTTGTTTCAGTTGGAGTTGACTGTTAATTAGCCGTGGGATACCAGCAGCGCCTCGTTAGCCTAATTAGCAGAGTGCAGTGGAGCCTCGGGCCGCGTTCCTTCAGCTGTTTAATGTGGGAGCGTTTCAGTTTTACAGGACGAGGCGTGGAGCCGCTCAGACTTTATGAAGAACATGAAGAGGAGTGAACTTTGCCGACCTGCGAGCAGTGAGGTGTCGACTGTGGCGAGTCGGAGCTTGTTGTTTGCAGCTGTCAGAATCTTTACGGCCTGTTTGAAACACTTCAAAGAAACAGTTTGTTCAGTTTCTGCTGAACTTAAAGGACACGGCTGGTTTGATTCAGCACCTCACGCTCACACACACACACACACACACACACACATACACTCAGAGCATTAACACCTTTGTTTCATCACAGCTGGTCTTGTGCTAAATATAAAGTTCTGTCATCATCCTGGTGCCTGAGTAAAATTCATGACGTCACCAGAATGATACAAAATCCAATTTGTTAGAGACGTGTTTAAATATCTGTAAATCTGATGACGTTCAACCGCAGCTGAGGATGTCTGTGTGTCTCTTTGTGGTTGTTTTGTGTCTCTTTGTGGTTGTTTTGTGACCACGCAGAGATGGTCATCAGCCTGTTGTCAGGTTGCGTGTGAGCGTGTGGTCTCTGGTTGTAGATCAGTACTGCAGGTGTCCACAGGGGGCAGACTGTCTCAGCTCTGGCACATTGTTTAGTCAATGATGCAGAAGCTGACTGACAGGTGGAGGATCCGACGCTGCAGCTGGATCTGAACACCACCTCCTCCTCCTCCTCCTTCTTCTTCTTCTCCTCCTTCTTCTTCTTCTTCTTCTTCTTCTTCTTCTCTTGTCTCTGTGCTGTGCAGCGCCTGTCAGCAGACTGAGCTGTAACACAGCTCTAGTCTTCCTCTGCATCAGCTGCTGTTTGGCAGCGCTGCAGCTCCATCCTGTCGCATGTGACGCCACGTGTTGGACCCACTGCGTCCACAGAGTCCAGGTCCAGTGTTCGGGTTTTCCCTTCAGCCCCCCTCCTCAGGTCTCCAACACGGAGAAAACATGTCAGTGTTTTTGGCTCTGTGGCTGTTTTCCCAGCATGCACGTGTGAAGCGGGCGGATGTGTTGTGATGCGGGTGGGGTCTGTGTGTGTGTGTGTGTCTGTGTGTGTGTGTGTGGTGTTGTGGTGTTTCATTCTTCCCATCATGCTCGGCTCCAGGAGCGGCAAGGCCACTGAGGACGCTCTGGTTTCACAAGCTTCTCTGTGAGCACGTGGACCAAAACCTCAGTGACCCAAACAAACACACACACACACACACACACACACACACACACACACACACACACACACACACACACACACACGCATGTCCACAGCTGATTTACATTCCTGTCAGTCCAAACCTTCATCGTCCTCCTCCTCACACATGTTTGAGTCTCAGCTGATTGTGGTTCTGAAAACAAACAAACTTTTATTATTAATATGAGTTCTGACAGAAGACAACCACAAAGAGACACGAAACGACCACAAAGAGACACAAAACAACTACAAAGAGACACGAAACAGCCACAAAGAGACACGAAACAACCACAACCACAAACAGACACAAATCAACCACAAAGAAACACGAAACAGCCACAAAGAGACACAAAACAACTACAAAGAGACACAGAACAACTACAAAGAGACACAAAACAAACCACAAAGAAACACAAAACAGCCACAAAGAGACACGAAACGACCACAAAGAGACACAAAACAACTACAAAGAGACACAAAACAAACCACAAAGAAACACAAAACAGCCACAAAGAGACACGAAACGACCACAAAGAGACACAAAACAACTACAAAGAAACACAAAACAACTACAAAGAGACACAAAACAACCACAAAGAGACACAAAACAACTACAAAGAGACACAAAACAAACCACAAAGAAACACAAAACAACCACAAAAGACACAAAACAACTACAAAGAGACACAAAACAAACCACAAACAGACACAAAACAACCACAAAGAAACACAAAACAACCACAAACAGACACAAAACAACCACAAAAAGACACAAAAGAAACCACAATGAAACACAAAACAACTACAAAGAGACACAAAACAACCACAGAGAGACACGAAACAACTACAAAGAGACACAAAACAAACCACAAAGAAACACAAAACAACTACAAAGAGACACAAAACAAACCACAAAGAAACACAAAACAATTACAAAGAGACACAAAACAAACCACAAAGAAACACAAAACAACTACAAAGAGACACAAAACAACCACAAAGAAACACAAAACAAACCACAAAGAAACACAAAACAACCACAAAAAGACACAAAACAAACCACAAAGAAACACAAAACAATTACAAGAGACACAAAACAAACCACAAAGAAACACAAAACAACTACAAAGAGACACAAAACAAACCACAAAGAAACACAAAACAAACCACAAAGAAACACAAAACAATTACAGAGACACAAAACAAACCACAAAGAAACACAAAACAACTACAAAGAGACACAAAACAACCACAAAGAAACACAAAACAACTACAAAGAGACACAAAACAACCACAAAAAGACACAAAACAAACCACAAAGAAACACAAAACAACTACAAAGAGACACAAAACAACCACAAAGAAACACAAAACAACTACAAAGAGACACAAAACAACTACAAAGACAAAACACTCTCTGTGGTCACTGCATTGTTGTTGTACGTTTTGCAGCCTGAAGGGGGCGCTGTCAGCAGCAGTGATGTCATTAATGGTGACTGTGAAACTCTAAAGGACAGTGAGGACAGTGAGGACAGTCAGAGCGTCACTGAGCTGATGTGAGTCTGTCCTCATGTTTCTGCTGTTTTCAGTTTGTCCTGGTTGTGTTTCCCTCCACACAGCTCCACTGGCAGGAGTTACACACCGTCACAGAGCCAACAGGGACTGGAAACAGCACACTGAGAGGAAGAGGAGGGGAGGAGAGGAGGGGAGAGGAGGAGATGAGAGAAGAGGAGGAGGAGGGGAGAGGAGGAGGAGAAGAGAGGAGGAGAGGAGAGGAGGAGAAGAGGGGAGAGGGGAGGAGGAGAGGAGGGGAGAGGAGGAGAGGAGGAGAGGAGAGGAGGAGAGGAGAGGAGGAGAAGAGCGGAGAGGGGAGGAGGAGAGGAGGGGAGAGGAGGAGAGGAGAGGAGGGGGAGGAGAGAGGAGAGGAGAGGAGGAGAAGAGGGGAGAGGGGAGGAGAGAGGAGGGGAGGGAGAGGAGAGGGAGGGGAGGAGGAGAGGAGAGGAGAGGAGGGAGGAGGAGAGGAGGGGAGAGGAGGAGAGGAGAGGAGGGGAGGAGAGGAGAGAAGAGGGGAGAGGGGGAGGAGGAGAGGAGGGGAGAGGAGGAGGGAGGGAGAGGAGGAGGGAGAGAGGAGAGGAGAGGAGGAGGAGGAGAGGAGAGGAGGAGGGGAGAGGAGAGGAGGGGAGGAGAGGAGGAGGGGGGAGGAGGAGAGAGGAGGAGGGGAGGAGAGGGAGGGAGAGGAGAGGAGGAGGGGAGGAGACATGATGAAGAAAGCAGAGAGAAAAGAAAAACCTCATGTTTGAGGTTTCAGAGAGAAGAAAAGAGAGGAGGGGAGGAGGGAGGAGGAGGAGGAGGAGGAGCATACAGTAGGAGAGGAAGGTGATGATGTCGTCCAGGCCACGCCCCCCTGCAGAGCCTATAGATGGAGGTGTTTCTCTGGTCCTCCTCTCCACACCAAGAACGTTCCACAGCTGATAAGTCCTGAGACTGATCACGCTCAGTGAAGTTGTTCAGCTCCTGGTCACTCGTCTTCATCATCGTCCTCCTCTTCATCATCGTCCTCCTGGAGCTTTGAGAGGTCATGGCAGGCATCGCTGTCCTCCTGCTGCTGCTCGGGGGGACCTTTGTCCTCCAGGGCGTCCCTGCGCAGACGATCAGAGGTGAGTGGACAGATTCAGACTGAGCAGATGAGACAGAGACAGACACGAGCCAGCAGGTCAGATCACAGCAGGGTGCAGACTGTGGTGTCCATGACGACAGGGGGACAGGTCCTCAGGTGCTTCTGTCTGGACCAGTCATGATGCTGATCTCTGCGGCGCCGCGGCGTGCTGGATCCTCCGTACCTGTGTCACGAGGCGTTCAGGTGCTGAGTGATGAAGCTGCACATTGTCCTGCAGCGTGTTGGTGCGTTCAAGTTTGCACGTTCCAGAGCAGTTTGCTGTGAGGCAATAACTCTGCAAACAAGTGTGTCTCTGTGTGGACGCTTTGTGTCTCTGTTGTGATTTTGCATCCTTTTGTAGTAAGTTTGCATCTGTTTGAAATCATTTTGCACGTCTTTATGGTGGTTTTGCATCCCTTAGTGGTCATTTTGCTTCATCTCTTTTTGCATTTTTGGTGGAAAATGTGCATCTCACCGAGATAATTTTGCATCCCTTTGTGGTTGTTTTGCATCTCTCTGTAGAAATTTTGCATCTGTATGAGATAATTTTGCATCTCTTTGTGTTGGTTTTGCATCTTTTCCTGGTCATTCTGCATCTCTGTCCTCATTTTGCATCCCTTTGAGGTTGTTTTGCATCTCTCTGTAGACATTTTGCACCTCCTTGTGTTCTTTTTGCATCCCTCTGTGGTCATTTTGCTTCATCCATTTTTGCATTTTTTGCAGAAATTTTGCATCTGTTCAGAGATCATTTTGCATCCTTTCATGGTTGTTTTGCATCTCTGTAGAAATGTTGCATCTCTTTGTGTTGGTTTTGCATCTTTTCCTGGTCATTCTGCATCTCTGTCCTCATTTTGCATCCCTTCGAGGTTGTTTTGCATCTCTGTAGAAATTATGCCCCTCCTTGTGTTCATTTTGCATCCCTGTGTGGTCATTTTGCACCTCTCCGTGGTTGTTTTGCATCTGTTTTGTAGAAATTTTGCATCCCTTTGTGGTTCATTTTCATCGTTGAGGTCAATTTGCATCTTTTTGTGTTCTTTTTGCATCCCTCTGTGGTCATTTTGCATCATTTTTTGTAGAAATTTTGCTTCTCTTTGACACAACTTTGCATCTTTTAGTGGTCATTTTGCATCTCTGAGATAATTTTGCATCCCTTCGAGGTCATTTTGCATCTGTTTGTAGACATTTTGCATCTCTCTGAGATAATTTTTGTGTCTCCTCATGGTTGTTTTACATCTGTCAGTGGTCATTTTGCATCTCTTAGGAGACATTCTGCATCCCTGCGGTAGATCTGAGGGTTCTTAGCATGTTCTCTTTTACCTGTGTGTAACGAGGCGTTCAGGTGCTGAAGCTGCAGGACACTGATCACATGCCACTGCAGGTTTTCTTTTCATGCATTTTTGTTCATTTTCAGTGCAAGTTGTGATGTTGGTGTGATGTTGGTGTGATGTGAGAACTCATGCAGACAGGTGTGTTTCTCCCGTGGAGAGGGGGCGGAGCTAATTCCTGATCTAACCTGTGATTTTCTGCCTCATTGAGTTTGTTAACGTTATGTAAGACTATGAAATCCTCCTTCAGAGCGGCGCGGTGGTCTGAAGACTCGCAGAGTAGAGGATTACCTCACCAGGCGGGAGACCGCCAAAAACAACACACACACACACACACACACACACACACACACACACACACACACACACACACACACACACACACACTCACACACACACACACACACACACACACACACAGAGGGGGTTTCTTTATATGGAAGTTTACGAGAGACAAAACTGCAGCGTGAGCAAAACATTTAATGAACAGTGAGAAGCACTCAGCGACTGATCCAACCAAACTCCACTGGCACTCTGACACGTTTAGGGACGATCTTTTCCTCTGGTACACACAAGTCGTGCAACGACTCGTGTTTCTGCAGGGACTCGTCCAGCTGCTCGCCTCCTCACCAAACTGCAGCTCAGATGATCCGCACCCAGCTGTAAAGATCCACATAAAGCTTTTTATGATTTAGTTTGGTGTTCCCGTTTTTTTCCACAATTCTTGTTTTTATTCCGCTTGTAAAGGGTTAAATTTGACCTGCAGGTGGCGCCAAATCCCCCTTTATTAAGTGAAGTTATCAGAGAAATACATCAAGTCATTAAAGAGTGTTTTGCAACAGTTTCATTGGAGTTTCTTCTCCATGTTTCCCTCCAGACCAGTAAACCCAGACCAGTAAACCCAGCAGCAGCTCATTAGTTGACACATCAAACAGAGTTTGTTCGTGTAGTTGAGACCGACGCAGAAACTCAACCAGACTCCATTCAGTTTTTGTTCTATTTCAGAGTTCACCTCAGAACATATGTTGGTTTCATGTACTATAAATTCACGATACTTGTACTTGACTCTGTGTACTCTGATGTCCCTGTTGTGCACGTTGTTACTCTGGTGAATATCTCTTTGTGGTGCTTTGTCATACTTCTGGGGGTCTGTTACAGTGTCTAGTAGTACTCATGTTGTACTCTTGGATACTTGCTGTGGTACTTTATTGTACACTTGTGTTGTTTGTCCTACTGTTACAGTAGTAACTTGTGTCATCTTTCGTCCTTGTGATACTTTACATGGTACTAGTACATGGTGGTACTTTCTGGGTACGTTTTGTTGTAATACTTTTGGTCATTTTTTGGACTTCTGGTGGAACAAATGGGGATCTGTGGCAGTTTCTAGTAGCACTTGTACTCTTGGATACTTGCTGTGGTTCTTTTGGTGCTTTGTGGTACTTTATTGTACACTTCTGTTGTTTGTGGTACTTTTGTTGCATAGCAGTAGCTTCTTGTAGTACTTACTCGTTTGTGCTATTACAGCAGTGACTTCTTTCGTCTTCTTTTGTCTTTTTGATGCTTTGCTTCAAAGTATTGTACACTCATTGTACACTTTGATGGTTGTAGTTTTTTGTAGTACAGTGTAGTTCTTGTAGTATTTCTGTGGTACTTGCTCTTGTCATGTGTGGTGTTGTGTGAACTTGTGTGGTGACCATGGTGCACGTCGTCCTCACTCCTGCAGCTGTCGGCCTGAAACAACACTCGGATTTGATTTAGTAGTTTTTCCTTCTGCGGGTTGTTGAGCGCGACTTTGATCCAGTCAATCAGCTGCTGCTGGAAATCCTCCGACAGGCCGCTGCCAGGAATGAGCTGCAGGATTACACATGTCCAGCGTGTCTTTTCTCACACTGATCCGCAGAACAAACATCCCACAGGAGGACGTGAAGAAGACGGATGGGGTAATGACGCGGCTCTGTGGACTGCAGGAGGCCCCGCTGTGTGATCACACCTGATTGTTTGACTGCGCGGCGGCTCGAGGCGCTACGAGACGTTAATCAGCTAAAACAACACAGTTCACTCATTCATCCCTTAAAGGGACATGCCACCTAGTTTAACATGTGGACAGCGTTTTTAAATAGATCTCATCTTGGGAGCCTCCAGATGCAGATGTGCGAGGAAAACCACTCTGAAACACTGACATGTTGTGCACCAGATATTATCCAGTACCTGAAGTTCTGAGTTTATCTGTACAACACTTTTCCAGGAGTTCTGGGCTCCTGTATGATCTCATGTCACTTCAGCAGAATGTCTGAGTAAAACATGTGAAAAATGCAGTTTGGCAGAATCAATAAGCGAGGAAAGAAAAGCAAAAATCTCTGTTAGGAAGATTTTTGGGACTTCTGGGGCTCCGTACATCAGCTGTACCTGCAGCAGAACATCTCAGTAAAAGTCTTTTGTTATTTGATTTTTGTGTTTTGTCTAAACTCTGCTTGGGTGTGGTCATGCTCTAAGTTTTATAAATACGGTTCCCACGATGCTTTGGTGGATGTAAACAGGAAGGATTTGGTAGTTTCCATGTCATCAAACTGATCAACATTAAAAGTGAACTGAATTAGCTGTTAGCAGCTCCTTATTTCAGTGAACCTCTGGATGGACGTCAAAGAAAAATATTTGTTTCATGTTTGTGACTTCAGATTTTTGAGTTATGAACAAAAGGTTGCAGCTTTTGTGTGTTTTTAAAGTCTCTCAGTAATAAAGTTAGAGGCGGTTTTCTGTTCCTGAGTCCTGAAAAAACAAAAAGGTTTATAGTTCCTGAAACATTTTGTACTCGTTTAACAGTCGACCGTGACGTTCAGTTTGAACTCGGAGGTCAGGGCGATGTTCATTACCTGCTGGTCCATGGGCCCCGCGGGAAATCATAAAAATAATATGGAGGGTTTTGGTTTCTGAATGAGACATTCATGTCAGCATGAAATGAAATCAAAGTGGTTCTTCCATCAGAGCGGAGTGTTCCTTCAGACTGACGGTGAACACATTTCCTGATTAGCAACTTTTCTCTTCTCAAAGTAACAAACACAAACTTCACTTCAGTTTGCACTTTTATATTGTTCCTGTGTTTTAACGCTGGTCCAATGTTTCACATGACTTCTCATAATTTGATTTCATCTTCATCCGTATTGTTCTTATTCATCTTCTCCTCTTCTTCAGTGCGGCGTCAGAACATGAAGGTTCGGATCAACGCCACCGGCGACACCATTGTGATGAAGTTTGTGCGTCCGAGTCCGGACGTGAAGCTGGAGGGTTATATCCTGGGTTACGGCAGCAGCATGTTCTCCAAACAGTTCATCCAGCTGCCGGAGAACGGACAACCGTACGAGACTGAGATGGGTAAGACGGGATGAGGATGGGGACAGGTCTCTGTGGACGCCTGGAGAGGACATATCTTTCAATTTTAATAGTATCGAAATGCATTTTTTTGTATATTTGTTTCAGTGTTTCATTATATTTTATAAAATCTGGTGATTTGTCCAGTACGTTTTAGGGAAAAGTCCCCTCTGAGCTTCCATACCTCTTTTTTTAAATTATGATTTATAGTTTTAGTGAAAAGTTAAAAATCTATACAACTGTGAGAAGCCCAGCTAGAAGTCGAAGACACAAACTTTGTGTGATTAAAGAAATTAAAATGTCCCAAAATGTGGCTGGAGTTTGGCGGACAGATCTGGAGTTACATCTCTCCACCGAACACATCCGAAACATTTTGCAGTCAGGGTTTAGTTTTTGGGTCGGACTGCCAACAGCAGATGTTGGGACCAGATGTTTTCTGTATTTTACACTCAATTTCTTTAAGTAGATAATAGACTGATTTATAAACATGAGCGTCAGTTTGTGCAGGACCTAATGAAAGATTTTCATTTCTGAAGCCCTCTGTGTCGCCGTGGGACTAGGTTGAGTTTCTGTGTATGTGAACGCTGAGCCATCAGACTCGTGGGAAGCGCTGAGATTCTGCAGAAATACTTTGGGGAAAACCAGAACGTGAGAAGCTTTGAGAAGCAGCAGGTGGTTCTGATCCTGTTTCTGAAGCCCGGCCAGCAATCTTTATCCCATCAGAGGAGAGAAAACGTGAAAAGCTTCGACATGTGATGTGTTTAAGGGAGCGTATCAGCGGAGGGGTTAACAGCAAACCTGCCGAAAGTCTTCCTTCAACACTGGAGGCTGATTTGTTTGCACTTTGCAGATTTTGGGGGTAAATCGTATTTTGACCCGAATGAAGTTGATTTTTTGTTGTTTTTTTTATCAGCTGTGAGAGTCTGACCTCATACACATAAACTAGATCTGTGTTGTTCTTATAAACATCTAAATTTAGCTGAGATTTGGTCTCTGGGATATTTCTTTACTCTACTTCCTTTACTTTTCCTTTTCTGATAAGAGTGGGGGGACATCAGCTTTTCACAATGCTTAATATCGTCCAAAATTTGGCCGAGGTTTGGTGTATGAATCACCAACACTCCAAACATCGACTGATGTTTTATTTCAGTAAGTCAAATGTTGGATTTCCATCATGTTGTTGTTTTGGCACTGTGCGGTGTGTTCAAGGGCTGCACTGGAAATCAGACATGCTGCTCTTCCATTTACTTTCTGTGAGTCAATAAAAGTCAAAAGATAAATGATACATACAGTTTAGTTTGGGAGGAAGTTTAAGCTCCACTGGGAGGCGTTTCATTTCCATTTCTCATCTGTGGCTGCTCTTTCTGCCCCGAGGTCACCTGTCAGAGAAAGCGTGTGGGCGGTGCTGCGGCGTTTCTGTGGTGTTTACCTTCCTGGTTAAAAGCCCTCAGAAGCGATCCATCCATCAGCAGCTGGGAGAGGAGGACGACCGCAGTGTTGACTCTTTAAATCCAACTGGGTTTTTGGTTTTTAGCCACATGAGACTCAATAATTCAATTTCCTCTGCTTCAGATGCTCCTCTGTTACAAGACGGCATTCTCCCAAAATTATCTGTTCTTCTGCTGTAAAAGAAAAGAGAAGTTGAAATGAACAAAAATGTTTTTATATCAAATAAAAACATTTTTGAAATGATAACAAAAAATAAATAAAAAGACACAGAAAAAAGATTGGAATAATTGATAAAAAAAAAAATGAGAACAGGACAAAACTGTGGACGGGAGGAAAGTGAAGGCCTCACAGTAGATGAGACGAACCCAAACTTCAGCTGAAGGACACGTTGGAACAAACCGCCAGTCGGCGGCGTTGAACCCTCCTGACCTTCAGGACAAACAGCAGCTGAGTCATTTTTCAAGAGAAAACAGGATTATCTGAGACAAACAGCTTCTGTTCCTGATCTCAGGTGACCTCAGGTGTTCACAGGTGATGGATGAGGTCAGCAGGGGGAAGCAGAGGGGGGCGGGGCATGTTTCCACCTGTCAGCGTACGCAGCTTTGAAGAGCAGGAGGTGAATGAATGAGTTTGTTTTCAGGGCAAAGAGCTCAGGTTCAGTTTCAACCCTGAAGTTTAGACTGAAGACAGGTCTGTGACGGGACAACAAACAAATAAACACTGTAAACAACAACAAACATTCAGTGAGTGACGACAGGAAACATAAAGGTGAACGCTCTGACCCGAAGCTTTCAGTCGAGTCCCAGGAACTCTCTGAACCAGCTGCTGCTCCTCCTCCTCTCGCCCCTTTCACTCTTAATCCACCTAACTCTCGGGACTTTACCCAGAATGCCGCAGGCTGCCTCGCCCATCACGCCCACAAACTCCGATTAGTTTATTAAAACATCCTGTTCATGTTTTCATCTGGCAAGTTTCTGTTGGTCACCTGGTAATGAAACTTAACAAACTCGGGTATTTAACTTGTGACTCGTGGTGTCGACTTTAAACCGTCAAAGTGAGATTAAAGTTTAGATTAAAATAACCACAAATAATTTTCTCTGCTGTGCGTCTCTTCTGTTCATCTGATTAACTTTGTGAATTCACCCTGAAGATGAACTCAAAACAAACTACGTTCTGTTCCAGACGCTGAGCCCAAGTACCTGGTGGCCGTCCAGCCGATCCCCGCCAACGACGTGAAGAAACACTGTACAGGTACGCTGACAACTTCCTGTTTGTGGCTTCATACGTAGTCTGATGTCTCACGCTGTCCTCACCTGTGTGCACAGGGAAGGTGAACCTGGAGAAGCCGCTCCACCTGGTGATTGGCTCCGTCAGCCCGACGGCGGTGCTGCTGTCCTGGGGGAACTACCTGAAGACGCCGTACGAGGGGAACATCATGAACGAGTGTCTGGAGGACGGGTGAGAGCCGATTGCTGGGGGACGATATCACGTCATAATATCGTGATTTGAAGTTAATTACATGGTTTAATTAACTAGTAAAGAACTTGTGATAACAGGAAACAATCGTACTAAATTGAGCTCGTGATTTGTTTGTTATGATTACAAAAAAAATCTTAATTTTCTTTATTGTAAACAATTAGTGGAAAATAACTCGTAAGTTGCGTTTACACAGGGTGTGAATAGAACAATTCACACATGTGAGTTACATATACGTCAATGTTAAGATGTGATTAGATGCAAAGTCCCGCAGGACTGTGCGATGGACGCCACGCAAATGACATGAAATATGTAAATTAAGCGGCGTGAATGAAGCGAGTAGCGCAATTTCACATCATATGCTTATTTGTGAGAGTTAAAAAATCTGAACTTCAGCGACCAATCCACACCATGAAAGTCCTTCCAGGACATATGATGCAGAGCACGTACATTCAGTTATTTTACACGCGTATGACGCAAGTTAACACAAAATGTACTAGCGTTTAAACTCAATGTCACAATGACAAGAGAATATGTTTAAATTGCAAAATCTAAACATTGTAATTGCAAAAGAACGTATAGTTACGAGATTTGACTGTCACAATTCAGAGTCCCAATAATTGTGATTCGTATTGTCGCATTGTTAAGAAAATATCTAAAAGTTACGAGATCAGATTGTTGCAAATATAAATAAAAAATATCCTCATAGTGATGAAGAACCCACCACAATAATTATCACGGATACGTGATAATTCAGAGACAAAAGATCTCTGTGACGACACTTTGTCAGTTTGAGACGCTGCCGTCTTTGGACTTCGTCCAACAATAAAAGGAAACTGATCTGTCAGTGATGACGGAGACAGTTTGACCTGCCGTGTGGTGAAACATGAAACAACAGAGCCACCTTCATCTGAAGGAATCTCACAGATGTTCCACATCAAACTTGTCTGAGATGACGTGAACATGAAACATCCTTTCATGTGTTTCATGTGTTTCATGTGTTTTAAGAGCTCGGAGGAAGTTCTGACTCTAAAGTTTGACTCTGTGACGACCAGTTCGATTTAAAGTCCTCAAACTCTGCTGTTGTGTTGACTGACGTGACACCGGCTGACTCTTTTCCATCAGCTCTCCTGCCTCCAATAATCCTGTTTTTTTTCCTCTTCTGTCGAACAAGTTGGAGAAGCTGTCGGAAAGCTTGACCCAGGCGTCCCCCGCCACTCTTATTACACGTCTTATTAAAAGCTAATGTCTTGGCTGCCGCCTCAGATTCTTTGGGTCTGAAAAACAACTACATGATGGAGTGAAAGTGGAGAGCCGCCGGCCAGAAGTAACAACAGCGACTGGGGGAAGCTGTTGAGCGAGCGCTTGAAGTCAACGAACCGTGTGGAGGCGGTTTTCTGGTCGAGGAAACTTTGATGAACTCATTTTTCTTTGGAGTTCCAGGAGCTGTCTTCAGTTTTGGGCCATTAAGCAGCTTCATCATGATGAAGTGTCTCACTCTGGTCTGTCTTTGACTCCATCGCCATCAGTATTTGACAACTTCACAAAACCACAGACGACTTTTAACAGCGTGCCTCTTTTTATGGCACTGTACGTTGGTCCAGTCAACAACAACTACTGTCTGGAACTTTGGTTCAGATGTTCATGTTCCCCAGATGATTAACTCCAATGACTTTTGTGATCCTATCTTATAGATCCACCTGCAAGTCTTCATTCATCCAGTGAAACTTTTCATCATCTACCAAAAACAGACAGCGTACCCTGATGCATTTTCTGCCAACACTGACATGAGACTGACTTTTGGTCATTACTGAGAACCATCACTTGACGCAGTTTAAATTAACCTTCACGGTATAATTTTGGGTTCTTGTAAAAGACCTGGGGCAATTTATAGACACATAAATTACATGTCAACAATCAAACCCTGAGGAACCCCACAACTAAAGTAAAGCTGAACTGAAGCAGGTAAAAGCAGACTAACTCTGGCTTTCTTTGCAGGTTCTACACTATTCGCTACAGGGAGAGGAACAGGAAGTGGATCTATCAGACCTGCCCAACCAGCGACACGGTGGTCGACAACCTGAAACCCAACACGCCTTATGAGTTTGGTGTCCGGTCCAACAAGGACGACCGCAGCGGGATGTGGAGCAAACCGATTATCCACAACACCAACATGGGCAGTAAGGACGATGATTTTGACAGACAGATTTTATAGATTACAGTCGTGGTTACATAAAGGTGTCGTTAACATCCTGACCTTTCTGCTGTGTCTCTGATCTTCATCCTTATATTTCAGATAAAAACACACAGAAGCCGTACAAGCTGCGTAACCCTCTTGCAAAGCCACTGGTACGTAATCTTCTGTTTAATTACTCATAGAAACTGAATGTAACTACCAGCAGCCTCTCTGCCAAGAACTCCAATCAAATACAAATCATTTCTAACTGAATATTGATTTACTGTCTCGACTTTAATGTGTAACAGCTGAAAATGGAGCTCCTGCGGGCAGCGGGTCCTGTTTAAAATTGGTCTAAAATAAAAAACTATCAGAGGCATTCATTCTTTCTGCAACAGTCTTTCACACCAATATGTTGTCTGCATTGTCGAAATCCGGCACTTGCGCAGATATTTAACATCGGCATGTGACGCGGCCACTCGGTGTGATAGTTTAAAGGCATTTTGCAGTGTCAGGGGGAAAAGGCGGAAAGTCAAGGCGACAAAAGGCCGAGTAGAGTGGACGGGAGTGGTGATGGATGGGTTCAGCAACCACAGACTTTCAGTCGAATTTATGACGTTACAATAACCAAAAACACCAACGTATGCCCAGGTGGACCGTATTTATGGCAGAGTTCTAAGGGTTAATACTACATTACCCATGACCCTCAGCGGCCTTCACAGAGCTGCACCAAAACTCATAAAACTGATCCAAAATGTATTCTATGTCTGGCCTCCTGACGGCAAGATGTGAAGCCGTCTGATTAGATTAGATGTTTTGCAGCAGTGCACTCTGGGACTTGTAGTTTTGTTGAAGTTTTAATCTGAGTGAATGTTTTGTGTGTTTTCAGAAACCTCTCGGTCCTCACACTCTCTTCCCTCCTCGCCCCGGTAAGACCTGAGATCCTTTAAATGTACTGACGTTAAGAACTAAACGAGTTGAGGCAGCGTCTCTGCTGCTGCTGTCGCTCACTCATTATTTCTGCTTCACATTATTGGAGGAATCTGTTTAATCGAACCTCATCATCATAAAAACATCTTTCATGTTCAGGCTGGTTAGAAAATATTTGCATCAAACATCAAGTCCAAAAATGTTTCACATAAACGCAGAGAAGAAAAATGAGTGTTTGGTTTTAGGATCAGTATCAATTAATTTAATGATTTGTTTTATAATTTAAGATGTGACAGACACAGAGGACACAGTGAGTCCTCAGTCTTCTTTGTTATCAAGCAATTGCACTGCAAAAGTATCAGTGATTGTGACACAGGAGGAGCTTCTAAGAAACAAATTAAAACTTATTACTTAAAACTTGAATAATTGTTACAAGTAGAATCATCAGGAAAAAAAAATAAAATGTCCAAAAAAAATTTGTAAAGTCTCAAAAATATGGGAAAAATATGTAAAAAATAAACTAAATAAATAAATAAATTACATTGAAAATATTAGTAAAATGTCTGAGAAATGTGTACAAATTTTGATAAATATTAGTAAGATATTAGAAAGTGTTAGTAAAGTATTAGTAAAATGTCTATAAAAAATATCTGAAAAATATTTCGAAATTTTACCCCAAGAAATAATAAAAATAAAGCCTGAAAACTGTTAGTAAAAAATAAAAAATAAATTGTGAATGTTCGAAATAATATGAAAAATATATTTAAAAAAATTTAGTGACATGTCTGAAAATTATTAGTAAATAATAATTATGTTATAATAAATAATGAATTTTAGTAAAATGACTCAAAGATATGTTTTTCTATCTGAAAAATATTCATGAAAATCTGAAGAATATTAGTAAAATGTCTAAAAGGTGTAGTAATTAAAATGACTAATTAGATTTATGATAAGATTGTAAAGTTTTTCAACTCACACAAAAAACACTAGTAATATATTTAACTTATTACAAATCATTTAAAAGCTTATTAACGTGCAGCTGAAAAGATAATTTCATCCTGAAATAGCTTTAACATTCACTTTAAACTGACTTTTACTGGAAAATGTTACATTTGAGAATTTGAGATGCAATATCTAGTTTCCTCAGACACAAAACAAACATACAGGTTAAATGACAAAAATAAATAAACAGATAATGAAACAGTTGATATAACAAGAATGTAAAATATTTCAAATAACATTTAAAAAGAAAAATGACTAAATTTGTTGTTAAAAACTTTTTTTGAGTGTTTTAAAGTGGCTCTTATATTTGTGATTAAAGACCAAATGAAGAAATCACAAACATCTTAATTTAGATTAAAGTTAAAGGTCTTTTCAGGCACAAATTAATACATTAAGGCTTAATTAGAGCACGTTAAAACACGACTTTGCACTTATAATCGTTTGAAGACTAACAGGTGTTTTCACTTCCTGTGATGATTTTGTGTCACAGCTCTTCACAACAGGACCCGCCTCTCTCCTCTGCTCAAAACCTCAGCTTTCCCCGGAGCTCCCCGCACTTCTTTTGGTGATTATCAGTTTTTATTTTCCCACAGAGACACTTTGACCTCAGCAGCTTCCTGCCAGGTTTCAACTGATCGATTTGAAACGTTTTGTTCATGACAAACTGAAAGTGAGCGATCGATCCATGAAAAATAGTTTTGTCTAAATTTAATTTATTGATTTTAGCTTTGGGTTTTTGTCCGCTTCCTGTTGATCAAATGCTCAGAAACTAGTAAAACAAATCTCACATTGATTCTTTTTAGCTCTCATCCTCTTCAAAGTACAGCAGTGATCATAACGTACGATGACCGACACATTTAGGATACTTTTTTCAAGCCACTTTTAGGAGTTAGAATAACAAACGTAGCGGTGGTGGATTATATTTCGTTTGAAGACATAGGGACTTTATTATCGTCTTCATTTTTCATTATTTTTCACTGTGATAATCAAAATCAACTCTGACATAAAGTTCTAGAACCAACTGATCACCTCTTGTCAGTGTTTGTCAGGAACAGACGTTACAATAAAGTTTATTCAACACTGCGATCAGTCAAACCTTGCGTCTACAGCTGCTTCTTTCAAACCCATTATTTTATATTTCTATCCTTTCACCACTTTTACTTTGACATTCACTTCCTGTAAACACATTACTTCCTGCAGCACCACCTGAGAGTCAACAGGAAACTTTACCTCCGCCCGGCTCCACCGAGCCTAAATGGCCTCATGTGTCACTCGGTAACGAGAAAGACTTTTATTTTGTTAACCATAAATCAGCTTTATCCTGTCTTCACCTGCTTCAGCTGAGCCCCCTGATGCACCTGGGAAGGGGTGGGGCCTGTGGGACATGCAGCTGTTGTGATTGGCTGCATGCTAGCATGTCTGAGGCCGGTTTAGAAAGTCGATACGAGACGTGGATGTGATGTCGCCGGAGGTCAAGTGGTACGAGTAAGTTCACTTTGCCCCCGCCCACCCTGAGCGTCGCCACAGCTAGTTGTTTTGAAATACTGCGCTGCTAGCGATACTTCGACGATGCTTCGTTTGTGCATCTGAAGCCGTCAGTTTTCTTCTTCTGCTTTTCTTCTTTCAGCCTTCTGTTGTGTTACTGTCGCTTTAAATATGTCCTCAAACTTCAGGGTTTTTGTTAAACGGCTAACAGTTAGCGCTTAGCTTCAAAACATTTCCAAAACCTGGCTATGGTCTTATTCAGAAAAATTAAATTAAAATGAATCAAGTGAATGAAGTTCACTGCATTTTGGCAGCATACATCCATACAACAGGAGGTTAACAGAATATTTTTGGATTAAATATTTATATAAAATATTTTTTATCAGTATACAAGTAGTTGTTGTTCTGGCTTTGGTTCTGTAGACCCTTTAAACATGTAGAAATATAAAATGTTTAATAGTTTTTACTTCTGAAATGATTTTGAAAATTAATCAATTTAATTAGATTCCCTGAATTTTGGCAGCATTCAGCTGAACAACAGGAGGATGTGATTGGTCCAGTAGAGTTTAAGAGGTCAACAGAATACCTTGGGATTAAACATTAATGTAAAAATATATATTTTTCCTGATATAAGTAGCTGTTGTTCTGACTTTGGTTCAAGATCAGGTAATAACGTTAAAAAAAATTCTTGCTACTACAAGATGTTTTTCATATTTTCATGGTATAATGAGATAATCTTGTTGTTAACACAAGAAAAGTTTCTTTCTATGACATCATTTTGTAAAAATATGTTTTTACAATGAGAACATTTTCTTTTTATAACAAGAAACTTTTTATCTTGTAATAAGATTAAAAAAAAAAAGTAGATTGTTATAGCATAAAAAGTTTTATTTTTTTCTCCACAAGAAATGTTTCTTGTTCTAATTTTCTTTTGGCAGAAAAGTTTTTTATATATATACATATATTGGCATCTTTTCTTTTCTTTGCTTTTTACAATATATTTTCACATTATAACTTCTAACATAAAAAAAATATTTTGTTATACCATGAAAACATCTTTTAAAAATATGAGAAAAATATTGTTATAAGAAACATTTCACATTGTAACATCATAAATGAAATAATTGTTATAACACTAAAAGTTTTTTGTTATCAAATTGAAAAACAATATTGTTCTAACATGAAACTTTTCTTTTTTAAAGATGATTTTTTTTTTTTTGTAAAAACGCAAAAAAAACCAAAACATTTTGTAAAAACAAGAAACATTTTTGTTATTACTTGACAATGATCAGTTTTTATTTTATTTTATTTTTTGGAATTTTTTAAAATGATCAAACATTCTTTAAGTTTTAACCATCTAAACTTTTGTTTCCACAATAAATTGTAGAGTTTATAAACATTCCACCGACAGTTAAGTGGAAATTCCCAAGTTTCCCAGGTGCCATGAAGTATCTTTGGAAAGTTTGAGTTCTCCAGTAGAATTTAAATTTTGATTAAATGGACTTGAGCAACGATCAGCACAACAAACAGGAGCCAGTGACTTGTTCAGCCGAGTTTAAGAGGCTAATACTTTCAGTGCACAGATGTACCAAGGCCTAGTAAAGAAGAACTCAGGTACTTTGCAAACTTAAGAACTTTAGGTAAAGCCATTATCATAGATTTATAGATCATTCACATATCTGTCTGTGCGTCTGTCCATCTGTTTCCAGTCCTTCCTGTGGTTGCCTTATAAAGTCATTTCCATGTTCAGTCTGCATGTCAATCAGTTCAGACGCAGACGTGGTTGGATTTTTCCACCCTGGAAAGACAACCCAAGTCGTTCTGCAATCTCCTCACACTGTCCTCTTCCTGTCTGTCTCATCACATGTGCAATGTCTTCTGGACTTTTCTGTATTTCTATGAGGTACATGATCATGGGACTGACACTGAATCTTTTGGATGTTTGTCTGCTGATTGGAAACCTCATTTGAAAGTAGGGCTGGGTTTCAAACTAGAGCTTCTACTGAGATGGTATTTTTCTAAAAGCCTTACCTTGTGGTATATAAACAAGTAATTTTCCTAAAAACTATACTCTCTAATGTTGGCAGAATTTGAGTTTAGGTTTTAATCAAAAAAGTATCAGGGTCAATACCCTGTCCTACTTGAAAGTTTGTCAGAGACATGTATCTGGTGACTGTCATTTCTCCTCGAGTGCAGGAGATGATGACATTAATCAAAATGCGTGTCTGATAATTGAAACACAACAAATCCACCGTGAACCCAAAACAAACATCAGAAGACAATCCCATGATCAAGGTACTCCTCTACTCTCTCGCCCCAGACGAAGGAAACGCTGTTAAAAATGACACCGACCGACCAGTGGATCGACTTCCTGCCTTCCCCCAACTCCTGCCCACCAAAGCCCCTCCCGCCAACACCACACCCCTCCTTAAATTACCCTCCAATGGCGGCTTACTTCAGGGGCAGACTACTAAGGCGCCCTCTCGTGCACCCGAGACACCTGATAACCCTGCTGGTAATTTCCACCTCCCAACTTCCCTTTTTTTATTCTGATTTCTGTGAAATATTTGCCATGTTTGGAAAACTGGGGTTGAATCTTGGTGAGAATCAGTTTGTGGTTTTAACTGTGCTGTAAAGCAGCTGCAGATGAAAAACAACAACTTGATATTTAAAGAAATGCTGCTGAAATCTCTCTTTATGACCCCTGTGAAAAAAAGAGTATCGTCTGCAAACAGTTACACTTTAAGGGTGAATTACAAACAGTCAAACCTTCCAGTGTCCATGAAGTATTCATGGTGTTTGAAAGTTTTGGTTTTATCACAAAAAAAAGGAAAAATAGTAGTTTTTAGACAAAAATAAAACAATGGACGAATCCTTGTCAAATGAGCCCCACCACATTCTAAACAGGCTTCGACAGTATTGGTTGACTTGACTGTTTTGTGTTTTGGAGCTCTCAAAAAGCAAACCACTTTTTTTTCTTTTTTTGGGAAAGTTCACTTTGGTCATGTCCCAACCTCCAAGGCTCAGGATGTCTTGTTTTTGTACTTCTTTAAAGGTTTGTGGCTGGATCTGTGTTTGATACTTAAAGTGGAGACACTACAGGTGAATAGGGTAACACTTTTAACAGATATCGCAGTTACTGCTCCACCCGGCTCAGTCTTGACTAACAGATATCACTATGGAATGTCCCCACTTGATTACTCATATTAGGATGAATATTTTTTGTATTAGAAGTATTCTAAAATTTTATGTTTAAATACACAAATAAGACATAATCTAGTTACAAATGCATCAATTTACAGACATTTTGATAATAAAAATCTAGAATCTATAAAACAGGACAAAGCCTGGATCAAAAGTTTGTTACAAAGGGAATTTGGATATCTCTTTTTATCACTCCATAAAAAAAAAAAAAAAAAAAAAATCAGTCATAAAAATTAATGTTGGCATGTTTTTAGGGATAAAAAGTTCTATAATCCAGGCTGGGAATGATACATAAGCAAACCCCTATTATAGTAACCATTCTTTCTAAGACATTCAACTCAAACCATTGTGTTGTCCCGCCAAAAATACATACCGTATATTTCCATTAGTTGCCCGGGGACAAATAGCCGCTGGGGGTTTGACCCCATTTTGTGTACTAAATGCCGGTCCAATTAAACGCCCGGGCAATTATTTCCTCATTCATTGCCTCATGGCTGTCCCTCCTTGAAAGACTGTTCGCGCTTTTACGCACGGGTCGGTGGTGTAGTGGTGCACATGACTCGTGCTACGGACGGACGGACGGACAGCCACGTATCTAAAACAGGTATACATCTGGCTACATCTTTCCCACATCACATATCTGTGATCGCCTTGACCCATGTGTGTAAAAGCGCACACAGTTCCGTGTCCTCTCACCGTGGATGCTGTGATTTGAAGGCCCTGTACTCATTGTAGCCTACTCTTATAAGACCCAGTAATAATAATAAGTTACTGTGGACCTGTATGTCATGCCTTTTTATACAATTACCAGAAGAGTTTGCGAAAAACACGTGCTGCCTGAATTACTGACGTGCGTCCCCGGTGAAAATCGCTGACATGCATGGGGATTACAGCTTCTACAGGCTCACCATAGCTCACTTTTAAATGCCTGGGGTCAAAATCGAATTCATGAAATAAATGCCCGGGCTACTATTTGAAAAAATACAGTAATTTAATAATTAAATTAATATCGTCATCATTGTCAAATTTAGGGCCATTAAACATGTGGGCGACTAATGGCCTAATGGCCCTAAATGACGACTATTGGCTGACTGAGAAAATTCTTAGTACGGGGCAGCCCTGGTAATATCTATTAAATTTTTACAATACATATCTTTAAAATTTGTCTTCAAAATGTTTTTTTTTTCTCAAGCAATGAGTGATAAATCTCCACCTCAGTGGCTCTTATACTCAGCAAATTTCCCAGTTTTATTCCTGTCTATATTCTAAAGAGTTAAACAGAGGGGTTTGTTTATGTATCATTCACAGCCTGTTCATAGAACTTTTCATTCCTAAAAACATGGCAAAAATGTATTAATTTATGGTATTTTAGTATTAGTATTTTCTGATTTATGGAGTGATAAATAGAGATATCCACAATCCCCTATGTGAAAACATTTTACTCTAAATATGAAAACAAAATGAAACAAGACTTTTGATCCACACTTTGTCCAATGTTGAGATTTCTGTTATGGAGATATCTGCAAATTAGCTCGTATTTAATTACCAAATGCTTAATTTGCATATTTAAACCTAAAATTTCAGAAAACTACTAATATAGAAAAGAATTGTCTTACTGTAAGTTACCAAGTGGGGAAGTTTCCTGGTGACATCTGTTAGTTAAAAATTTTACCCAATTCACCTGGCGAATCTCAATTAAAATCCAACTAAACTGTCATTTGGAAAACTGTGGGCGGTAATTTTCTCCTTCGTGCCTCAATTTCCCATCATACCTTCTGTTTGTAACACTGAGTGAAATGATGCTGACTTTGGAAAGTTTTGTTTTATCTTCATGAAAATAAGAAGCAATGGACTTCCTGTAGGACCGACATGTAAATTAGAGCATCATCTGCAAACAGTTTGACTTCTGAAACTGCTTTCAAAACTTTATCAATGAACTTCGAGGCTGTCATTGTTTAAATAATAAATTTTACTTCGACAGGTTGTGGACCATCTGTGTGCCTAACCCTCTCTTTCCCACACAGCTTTCGGCAAATCACAGGACGGATCGTCGCTGCTGAGATCAGCTCTGGCCAATGAGAGAGCCAATTCTAACAGATGGGGTAATGATGACCTCATCAAACGCTCCCTGTGTCTTGCAATCAGAGGCAGTCTTGCTCTTTCTGTATGCTGTTCCCATCTTGTTGCCTCGAGCTTCCAGATAAAATTTCTGTTCACAGGAAGTGGCTGCTCGCTGCAGGAGTCGCACCATTCAAACACATTTCACCCACCGCAGCCTCCGGTGTCTGCATGCGGCGCACAATCTTACAGTCATGGTCATCAAATCTCAGCAGCTTCAATGACTGTCATTTCCCAAGATTGTGAGCGCCCTCATAACCCCATTGTTAGTGAATTTAATGGTCCGTTAGTATAAACTTCCATCACTAACATCACCGCTCAGGTCTGCTGCAAGCTCGCTGTAACTGGCAACTTCAGTAAAGATCAGACTGTAACAAAGCTGCAATTGTTTTTGATCTTTTAGGTCAAAGCAGCAAAAGAAATCTGTCTCCACGACTGCCTTTGCAGCCCTACAACCCGTCAGCTACCACGGTTGGCAGATCCATGAGGCCTGCATCAAGAAACCCCCTCTTTCCCCTCTCTAACGGCCTCAGACAGACACACTCCTCCTCTAGACCCAGTAACTCATCCCCGACCTCTGGGATACTCGGGGGTAATCCTCCTTGTACCTCTTTCTTAACTTTTCTTAACTTTTTCTCATCATTAGGTTTGTTTCCTCTGAGACTATTGAGCCCTTGTTACTGAAACCTGCAGAGCCTGTTAGTGTCAGAAGGAAAACATTGACTTTGATTAATTACTCCTTGTTTTATGGATCTGTAAGTCACTATTTTGTGGCACTATCCCAACAGGAAACACAGCAATGTCTCAGTAGAAAACAACCTTTACATTACTAATCATGTAGAGGTTAAAATCCAAGTTTGGTCAACTTGGATTTTAACACCCCAGCGAAATTTTATTGTTTGGTACGCATCATTTAGGTCGATAAAAACGGACAATAAAAAAAACCAAGCTAATAAGAATGCTAACAGTCAGTTATCAGTCCACTTGCATTGGGATGAATTGAATTCAGTGCCAATTTTCACCATTTTAAATGTTTAAATCAGCTGATTTGACTCCATAACACCCTTAATTAAAGATTTGTGCCCTCGGATTACTAAACTGATCCCTTTAATCAATAATCCAGGCTCTTAAATATCTTAATCCAGAATAAATGATCAGAACAACTGATCAGAACTTTCCTCCTGACACCTACCAGCCTCTGCAGAGCACAGACATCATGTCAAGGGAGGGGTGGTGGCAGGGGGGCGGGGGACGGTCAGCTCTTGAGCCTCCGATGAAACATTGATTGGTGGAGTTGTGATTGGCTGCTGCTGGTAGACGTTCAGGTAAAGCTGCTGACTTTGGGGGTTTAGGTTTGTTTTTGGTGTTGACATCACTGGATCTGTGTTTAATGATTCACCCCACTCTTCTTTTCATTTCAAAGGAAAGAAACTCCCAACAACTTGACTTTACACTGTGATTCACGGCTGTTTTCAACACTTTAACTTTTTGGTTTTGACTTTTTGTTTGCTGACTTGATTTTAACTGTGTCCTGCTAAATGAACCTGACAGCTGAACAACCAGATGAGTCCACTTTAAACTTCTTTACCAAAAATTTTGAAGGTACAGAAAATTAACCCAACTCTATCTCAAAGACAGTGAGTTTAAATTTGGAAATTTTTGTTAATATCTGCGAAAAATCTGATAATGGGATGATAAAATGCCTCAGGTTTCCACTGACAAACCAGCTTCCTCTGCTGATAAGACGTTTGTTTGGGGAGTTCGGGGGGAAACTGCAGTACAATCCTCAAAAGGACGAATCTACTGTCACCGTAATTTGATCAACAATCAGTGGATTCCACCCAGTCGCCAGAAAAAATTGTTGGCATTGAATATTTCTGCAAACCACTGTTACATTTGTACAGCATTATATATCAGGTGTGTTGAGACTTCATGTTTCAACAACGTTGGGGTTAACGTGTGGTTAGGTTTATGCACAAAAAGCATTTGGGTAGAATTAGAAAAAGTTAATGTTTTGGCTTAAAAAAACACAGCCACCGCTGGAGAAGCCATCAATGTCTCAGTAAAAAGAACAAATGCATTTCGTGGCACTATCTTGGCAGGAAACGTTGAAATGTCTCAGTACATAACAACTGCTCTGCATGGCAGTGTCTTGGCAAGAAATGTGGCAACATCTCAGTAAAAAAAGACAAAAACTGCCACCTTGCGTGGCACTATCCCGACAGGAAGTGCAGCAATGTCTCGGTTAAAAATGGCCACTTTTTGTTGTACTTTCCCAGCAGGAAATGATGTCTTGGTAATAGAGCTACGTCACTTTATAAACGTTGATGTGATATGTATAAAACATACAATGCCAACATTACCTTCTTGTGACTGAGCTGTGGTTTTATTTCCTCCTCAGTTTTAGTTGTATTTCTTTCTGATTAATTGGGAGAAACGTTGCCAGACTGCAGATCTCTTCCATCCCCTGACGGTTTCACTGACAGACTCGTAAAGACGAATATGTGCTCTCTAAATGTTCCCTCAGGACTCGGGTGGTTGTTGGGCTGTGGGCTTCAGTTTTCGGAGACAGTTTCTTCCCCTCGTAACGCTCACTTTTCTCCCCGCAGTAAACGGACAGCCACACCGGGGCATTTCCCCTCCTAAACCAGCATTATGGTCCCGACCTCGACTGGGTAAAAAGACCTTGTTTGTCTTTTTGTGTTTCATCATTAACCCTTCACTCGCTTCCTCAGCATCTTCGTCTCCACTGCAGCTCATGTTGGTGTTTTTGTCTCCATCCATTGTGTTTATTAATACTTGACTGTTCATCCATTCATTCATCCATCCATTCATCTGTCCCTGGGTCTGTCCGTCCATGTTGCCTTTTGTCTCCACTCCAGCTTCTGCAGGTTTTCAGCTTCTGGCAAAGACTTGTTCAAATAATCAAGACGAATGTTGGAGCTTGATTATTTGAGTTGGTTACATAAGTCCAGTCGGAGAAGCAGATTATGTCACTGTGTGGTGGAGGAGGTGGGGGATGTTTAAACGTCAGGGTTTTGGGTTGTTGTCTTTACTGAGACCTACCAGGGCTCTTTGGGTGAGGGACTACACAATTCTTCAGTTGTCTAATAACCTTTTAAGCACTGTGTGTTCCACCAACATACAAATACATTAAGTTTTGTGTTTCTTTACTTTTGAAACAATTTGACAAAAACAGATCATGAACTCTTTTTCTGGATCTTAAAACTCCATCTCTCTGTCTTATGGATGAACTCTGTCCTCAGAGGAAGACAGTGAGACGCAGCTAAAAGCTTCTGAAACAACTAGTGTGAAAACTTTTTCACTTCAAAAATCCTGAAATCTGGGAAACAAACCGATGTTTTTGTCGTTCACTGCGTTTTTTGCTTTTCTTTCCCCCCCGAAAGTTTTTGACTTCAAAAAGTCCCAAATTTCCCCCAAAATGCCAGCGGAAACTTTTCTACATACGTATCATATCAGCATTTCTAAAGTGACATTGTATATAGACGTACGTTACATTTATGGCTCCTAAACCTGGCGTGTTTTTTAACCAACCCATAGCAGCATAACCCAGTAGTATTTGTGGCACCAAACCTGGGCATTTTTTGTGGACCTGTCTCTGCTTTTCCAGTGACTTTTGTGCAAGTGAATGCTGGTACTTTTTACCAAAACAACTCTGAACCACTGAACCTTGGCATTTTCACCGACTCATCAGGGTGTTTGTGACCCCATACCCAGATGTTTTTTACTGACACATTGCGGTGTTTCGCAGCAGCATATCAAACACTGAACCCTGGCATTTTCTCAGAGACGTCTCAGTCTTTGTGATACCAAACCCTTTTTTTAACCAACACATTGCAGCATTTTCTAGCAGTGTTTGGGCCAACGATCCTGGGCGTTTTTTAACCAACACAATGTAGAGTTTCTCAACGATGTTTGAGCCACTAATCTTGGGTATCTTAAGCCCAACAACAATTTTTCCCAAACCATAACCAAGTACTTTTTGTGTCTAAAGCTAACAACACATTAACCACAGTGTCCTATCTGCTGCAGATTCTGACTCTGATGATCTACATTGTGCATGTCATGGTGTTGACGGTGGTCCTGTGCAGCCGGCGTGAGCTGGTTTTTGGTGTTTCTATTTTCGGTGTGTTGTCTTTTGTGTGTAAACATGATCCAGAACATTCTGACAGGAACTTCCCGGGCTTTGTGATGAAAATGTAATACAGTGGAAAGCTCGAGTCTGAGATGTCAGTGTCTCGGCGTTCTGTGGTAGAAGAGTCTTAAGGACTGAGCCCAGTTTTAACTGCAGTACTTCTCCTGCCACAGTCAACAACTCGCTGCCGGAGAACAAGAAGTTTGAGCTCCCTGACGTGTTTGGCCGCTCGGGTTCCACCGTTGAGGAGCAGTTTTATGGTTGGTAAAGGCATGAATCTCGCATCTCACCACGCCGTGTGCTGACTGGCGCTTAAGTTGCTCTACGCCGCCAACATTGCATGGTTTGGTCGTGTTAAGTGTCCAGAGGCAACAAAAACACCGTCCGTCAACTGGAAAGCTTTGGCCAGAAGCTTCGGTGGAGCCTGGAAAGTATGTGCTCCTCTGATCGTTAGCTTACTTTATAAGGACCTCACTTTGCAGAGCTTTGCGCTTTTTCCCCGCCGCAGAAGTTGAAAGAAGGAGCTGTTTGTAATTAGCCTATGATGAACCTGCCGTCTGGTCTGGACTGGAGCTTTTCTAGTTGTAGGTTTTTTTCGAATGCTCAACATGCTTCAGCCTCTGCTTGTTGCTTGATTGCGAGCATCGACAAGCTTCAGACATGTCGCTGTGTTTATGAAACGCTCACGCTTCCAGGACAGCATGGCGTGCATTGAGCAGTTTAGATCTGAATGTTTGCGGGACTGTTTGTGTGTGAAAAGAGAAAATCATACCAATATTTATTTCCTTAAGTCTCAAACTGTAATCACGAAGCATTGCTGAATATAATTACAGTTTCCACCATCACTTTCCAGCCTGAACACACTGCTTTTCTGCAGCTCTATAATGGGTCCATGTTTGTTAACCATCGAAGAACAATGGGAGCTCAAAAAGTCTTCACCAAAGCACCACAGGCAGTCTGGCTTCTTCTCCGTGTTCATACATATTTACACGGACCTGATTGAAAAGAATGCGTCTTTATTGTTTCATGTTACGAGCTAAAAAGTTTCAGGACTCCATCATCTTTCATGTTTCTGGCTTCGCATTTCTTCCATTTAGTTTTGGAAGCGGCTCAACTCCTTGATTGTGAAGAATTTTGGCTTCTGCTTTAATAAGAGGAGGACGGGGAGGGTGGGGGTGGGGAGGAGTAATTGGCTGCAGGTTCTGGACCTTGGCAGATTTTAGAAAAACACACACGACCTCGTGGAATTACACAGGATTGTTCATGTTTTCAGGTTCATTTGGAAATGTGTATTGAGTTGTACGTTTGGAGGAAAGGGCAGATTTTCCAGGAAATTAGAGAAGAGAAAATAGATCCAGAGTTTTATTTAGACAGAAGGTGTCCGCAGGAGGAACGTGAGTCTGACTTACAGCAGAGAGACGTCATGCAGCAACTCAGAAAGCTCTGACAGCACTTTGTGTTGACTGTGTTTTCCATTAAATACACCCTCAGGTCATACGTCACTAATGCAGAGATGGTTTCAGATGTTTTTATAGATGAAAAGGTGAAGATGATGTTTGATGTTTGTTCCAGGATCACCGGCTCGCCCGTCCATACCCATCAACAAGAAACCAAACCTGACGGGGAAACCTGGAGAAACAGGTGAGTGCTGAACACCAGTCAACAAGAGATCAGTGATGTCTGGAGATTTCTTTCTTCTCATTGGTTTTTGTACACATTTTCCGTCAGATAAAGTCAACAACTTTAAGCAGACAGACAAGCTGCCGATCCTGAAACCCAAAGTCCCGCCGGCAACCGCCAAGCCGACCAAACTCGACCGGAAGCAGACCACAACTGCAGCACCGGCGACCCCCGGTAAGATCTGCACTTCAGGTCCTATAGGAGCTATTTGTATTAGCATGCTGGCTGACAGGGTTAACTTCAGGAGACAAAATCTCCCTGCTTGTGAAGCAGAATCTAGATTTAAATAACTGCTCAACAAATAAAGTCAAAAAGTGACAAGTTAAAGCAACCAAAGCCTGTGATGATCCTGGTTATTGTAATGAGGTGGTGGATGGCGTGACACCTGCCAAACTGCAGATCACTGTTCAGCACCAACAAACAACAACAACACCAAACCTGCATTTTCAGCAGCTGTTTACACACCAAGTGATGGTTTTTAATTGACCTGTCTCCGAGTTCCCATCAGAGATACAGCCACGAAAAGTGACGTTGCTGTGTTTCCTGTCAGGATAGCGCCCAAAAAAAGTGCCAGTTTTTACCGAGACAATGTAACATTTGGTGTTGGGATAATGCCACAAAAAGCATTGTTTTTTTTTGTTTTTTTGTTTTTTACCAAGACATCGCTGCGTTTCCTCTCACGATAGCGCCAAAAGATCTTGTTGCATTTCCTGTCATAATATCGCCCCCAAAGTGGGTAGATCAGACCAGTCCCAGAGATACCATGTTATATTAATAACTGCCTGACTTTACCATCTTTGTATCAGTAATCCTTCGGAACAGTCTTCCTCACCACACTCAAGTTCTTAATGTAAAGTCAAGAGCTAAATTTGGGAGGATGTGGACAGCTGCAGCGAGCTGCTCTGACAACAGTTAGAAAAGTAGATGTTTTTAACTGTTTTTATTCACTTCTTTAGCCACTCGACAGGAGACCTGGGAGGCCTCAGACCTGTTTAAATCACAGCCGGCCTCTGACGTCGACGCCTTGGGCAAGAAACGTTACACGGGTGAGTTTTACAGCTGACACAGAGGAAAGAAACGTCAAACATTTGTTGGTTCCTTCTTAAAGGGAAACTCTGCTGATTTTCAACCAGCTCTGTATCGTAACAACATGGACAGTGTATGTAAATGAACTGTGGTAAGTCTCCCTTTGTCACACCAGCTCCCAGATCTCCCCGATCATCTCCTGAAAATCCGCCCAATGATTGGAAACATGTTCTCCAGTGGTGGTTGCAGGTTTTCTAGCTCAAAACAAAAGCAAATGCCACCAGACTTTATCCTCTGTTGTCTGTGGTCATGTTGCACCAATTTTTGAGTCTGCTACAGAGAACGCCCAGTTTTACTAAAAAACATCTTTAAATGTGAATTTTCTAATTTTCTTGGAAGAATTTGGGGGTTTTAGACGGTTGGTTGGACAAAAGAAGCAACCTGAAGACGTCACTTTGGGCTCCGGAGAAGTTTTCTGTCATTTATAGACCAAAAGATCGTTCCTGAAAACAACCAGCAGATTATTTGACAATGAAAATAATCTTTGACGAGCATACTTTGTCATAGTTTTTGGTAACAGAATTATCACGGCTGAGATGGAGCTTAACACCTTCACAGGGTACTGTACCCCCGAACCCTGACCCTGACTAATCACTGCCCCTCTCCTCCCATAGCGCCTCACGTTGTTTACCAAACGGGCAAGAAACCAGACGAGCCTTGCTCCATCACCTCCTCCCTCAACTACTTTCCTGAAGACGAACCGGGCGAGACGAACGTGACAGCTCCACCCAAGTCTCCGCCATCCAATCTCACTGTGGTGACGGTGGAAGGATGCCCGTCCTTCATCATCCTGGACTGGGAGAAAACCGACAATGACACAACTGGTACGAAGATGTAGTGTTTTCAGGGTAACTCGTGAGTTTGTGACCTTCAGGTATAGTGCCAGGAAAAGTGATTGTTTTTGCCGAGACATCTCTGCGTTGTGAAGAGAAGTTTTCATGTTAGCAAGCTCTTTTAGTTTGTAGTCCGAACTGTCTTCCCTCCGTTGTTGGTGGGCAGTAGTATCTGATGATTCGACTTTGCTGTCCTCTCCTCAGAGTATGAAGTCATCTCCACCACTAAAGGACCTGACGGCGAGCAGGTTTCCATCCTGACCACCAACCAGACTCACACCGCTGTGGAGAACCTTAAACCTGAGAGCAGGTATGCTTCATTTAGAGCAGGTCCACGGCTTTAGTCAAGAAGTCCAGGTCCTCCAACATCAGGATCAGGTCTCGAGTGGGTTGCGACTGAAACAACACTGAGACCAGAGATGGACTTGTCTAAACCAAACCACACTCTTCAAAAGCCAGGATTTTTGACAAAAAGACCTGGCTCTGATACGAGTCTGTCCCACGTAAAGACCTGGTTCTGTGTTCAGCATTATGACTTTAAATGTTGTCTCATCTTGTTTTGGGACCATTAAATACCTCCTGGACTGACGGAGTCTTTCCATGAGGAGTTCTCTGAGGCGGACTTGTTGGGTTTTTGGCTCCTGCAGGTTTCAGTGTCTCTTTTATTTAATGCAACACACAAAAAGAAGATTTAGAAAGTCCATAAAAAGCAGCTTTAGGACTCCTGATCACGTCCACGCTCAGGAAATCTGCCGCCCCTCCTGAAATATGTCTGAGTCAGGCTGTTTCAGGCGCTCAGCTGTCCAAACACAGCGAGACGCTACCCAGAGTCAAATAAGCGGTCCGTCTGTTTCGCTCAGTGAACTTTTAATGAGGCTGGATATGAGAGAAGTATTTGGTGTGAAGGAGACGACATCTGGCTCGTGAAGCAGCAACAACAGCTGCGGACTGTTTTTCTTTCTTCAGGTGAAACCAGAGATTCGTGAAAATGTGACGTCTTCAGAAACTGGAAAGTCACTGTGACACGACACAGACGTGTTCAGGTCTTTAACTGAAGTCAAAGTACTAACACCACACTGCAGTGGACAGTGTGTCCCTCTGAGATGTAAATATACTGAGTAGTTTTGGATTGTCTGATTGAGGAGAAGAGGACTTGAACGCAGCACTACAGCTGCGTCTGGTTTGACAGTGAACCGGGCGGTGACAGGAAACTGTGAAAAAGATTTGTAGACGGTGTTTAAACGTCAGGATGTGGAGCTCAGAGTGGAGGAGGAGAAGGAAGAGAAGGAGGAGGTGCTGATAGTTCATCTCGTCTTCTTCTCTACTGAATCTGCAGCAAAACTAAAGTTTCCCACGAGACATTTTTATCGTCATCAGTGACAACGATTATTTCCATCATCCATTTTCTTCAATTAATCGAGTAATCCTGTTGTTTAGTTTGAAGATTTTTCTTCAGAAATGTTTTTCCCGTGAAATTTTCACGTGGTTGGAAGTTGTGTGCTCAACAAATTTGACGCTAATCAGTCAGATAGTAAAGGGCCATATATTTAATTTCACAAGGGCCACACCCCTCACACCTTAAGTTGGGCTGACTTGAAATTTGACACACTTGTCCTGCTCAATATATGCTCACCATTTTGAATTTTCTGAAAAACACATTTTGGACATCTCCTGAGGTCCGTAGGTCCGATTTGTGTCAATTTTTTTGTGGAACATCATCGGACCAAGGTCATCAAAAGCTTGTAGATATTTACTTATTTATTCATTTTATTTATTTAACAGGGACAGTGCTCAGCTACTCAGCTGCACCAGAGTTAGCTATAAGCTCATTTTCATCCGTAGTCCCCGGGCAGGACACAGAGCATTAGCAATAATAATAGCATGACATCATAGATATCAAGATAAGTCATTGCGTTTTGACTATATTGACCAAGGAACTATAGAGGGGACGTGGCTCAGCACATTAATGGATTTTACTCCTTAACCGTTGAGCCAATTGTCACAAAACTTGTAGATAATGTTGACAGAAGTATCTGAATCATACCCTGAAAGTTTGATTCAAATCAAACTACAGGGGGCGCTACACATGCTGAAAGGTGATATCTCATAATCAGCCAAAAATATTTTACAAAACTTGGTTTGCATCAGTAAAGGTCACGTCTCAGTTGAATAAATCACCAGTGTGTCCGACACAGCTGAAAGTTTTCAGCACATCCACTGAATTGAAGTGTTTTATTTCATCATATTTTCAACCAAATGTCACCAAAATATGCGATTATTTACAGAATTTTATCGCCAGTGTTTTAACTCTTATTGATATCTCATTGCTTTTTGAAGATACTGACCAGTGAATTTTAACGGCGGCGTGGCTCAGCACACAGATGGATCTTACTCCCTAACCATTCAGCCAATCATCACTAAACTTGTATGAAATGTCGGATACCAGGAATGTATCATGAAACGTTCATGTAAATCAACCACTAGGGGGCGCAGCAAATGCCAAAAATCGGCATTGAACCATCCAAATCAGAGTATAAATCCAAAATCGACTGGTATCCGATATCAGGAACATAACCTGAGAGTTTCATCCAAATCGTCCCCTGGAGCAGTGGCCCCCTACTGCTCCTTAGGGTGCTTTCACACCTGTTTGATTCAGTTCAGTCAAACTGTAAACACAAGTATCACACTCAGGTGCGGGTGACCTCACACAGAGTATAAAGTCTGTGCACCAGTCATTTCGAACTGAAGAAGCTTCTTGGATGAGCCAGTTGGCTACGATATAGCACTTAAGATCACTTGTTTTTCTGTCACTGCTGTAGAAATGTAACAATTATATTTTCTCCATTTTTGTCTGTGATTGTTGACAGTTACGAGTTTAAGGTGAAACCAAAGAACGAGCTGGGTGAAGGTCCTCCCAGTGAGCCGGTGTCCTTCAACACGGAGTCCGGTACAGTCCTATAAAAGTTCAAATTTAATATTTCACTTTTGAAAGTTCACAAGTAAACAGACTGAACTGAACTGAGCCAGTTTTCAAGATGTTAAAAGTCTCCTATCTTTTGCCTCCTTCAACAGCGGATCCTCGAGTCAGTGAGAATGTCTCAGGTACAGTAAAATAACCAGTTTCATCAACACCTTACAGTGATCAGTATCTTACAGTAATTGATCAATAATCTCTGCAGGAAAAGACGCCATCTGGACTCAGTTCCCCTTCAAGACGGACTCGTACTCGGACTGTCACGGTAAACAGTACGTGAAGAGAACCTGGTACAGGAAGTTTGTCGGGATCCAGCTGTGCAACTCGCTCAGGTACAAGATACCTGAGCGACTCCCTCAACGGTGAGTAACATCCACCTGTTTCGCCTCATGCAGGAGTTCATCTGAGCCCGGGTCTGATCTGTCTCTGGTTGTTTCACCCGGCAGGTAAATTCCACAACATTGGGGATCAGACAGGCTTCGGGGAGGATCACTGTCAGTTCGTTGATTCATTCCTGGATGGCAGAACGGGCCGGCAGCTCCGAGCAGACCAGCTCCCATCTAGGCCAGGTAAGACCTTTATTTCATAGAGTCCTGATGGTCCAGACCTGGATAAACCTTTATTTCATAATTTCTTTTGAACCTCCAACTGATATAAAACCATAAAACCATAAGTCTCACAGTTCACCTGTTGTTCCTGGTCCAGGTTTCTACAGAGCCATGCGGCAGGAGCCAGTCCACTTTGGCCAAATAGGAGGACACACCCACATAAACTACGTCTCATGGTACGAGTGTGGGACACCCATTCCCGGGAAATGGTAAACGGACTGAGGCTGAGTGAACCCCAGAAGAGGAACCGTCGCCTAGGCTGGGATGGCAACGGCAGCAGGGGTCCTTAAAGATCTTCCGGACTTCACCTTCATGTTCCACCACCTTACCCAGAGCTGTAAAAACATGTACAGGACATACTCGTCAGGGAATTAGTAACGAGAGAGCATTTTTAAATATAGCAGACATGCCTCGTCTTTACTATTTAAACTGGTAGAAGAAGAAGAGGAGGATACGTGGAGGTCTGGTTCCTCCCTGCGCTGTAGGGGGGAAGCAGACCCACGCTAGATATATTTTATTTTGTGTAAAATAATGGGAAGCTGGCTCCCTGGAATACTATTTTCATAACTTATTTATCTTTGATTACATTTCTTCCAGAACAGGAAGTGGTCGTCTTCTGTTCCTCTGGTGTCGATTTTGTTTTCAGCTCATTTCTGTTCATTTGCAAGTTGAGCAAAAGGTTTAAAACGTAGGCTAGATACCAGAACTGGCAGCTGACCAGTAAAACCAGTCCTCTCCCGGCGGCTCCAATGCGCCTTAAACAAGCCAACCAGCAGACAGTCCGCTGGATGTGGAGAATATGGGCTGTGTGTGGATATTTCTCAGAACGTCCACCTAGAACCACCATAAACGTTAACGCAACAATATCAGCGACATTTTACAAATTCAGTTTTGTTCAGATTTTGTTTTGGTCGACTGAGTGCCAAATGGGCTAACGTTAGCTTTAGCACGTCATGAATCTCTGGGGTTTAATGTGTAAATTTATATCAACGTAATAATAAAAATACAATAAACCATCAGGTCAACACACCAGATGTGTCGATCCAGCATGCCGCGCTGCCTTTAGCCGCCCGGAGGCGTCCTTACTTGCAATTTGCACAACAAAAATGTATTTATATGTATATGGAGTGAATGTGTTCAATACATTTTGCAGATGCATTTCCCTCGCCATGTCCTTTTGTTTTTTATTGTACTATAACCCTCTCCTTCCTGTTGCCTCGTGCTAAAGTAGGAAGGCGGGAAGCTAACGGTGCACCATAATGGCTAGTAACTCTAATAATATCTGCATTTGAACAAATTAACTTTCTCTTTTTTAACCGACCAAATCTGATTTATGGAAGAAGAACATCAAAACTTTAAATTGTTTGCATATGTCAAACACAACTACAGCAGTGGACCAATGTTTATTTGTTTATGTGGCTATCTGGCTAGCTAGCCGCAAAAATATGCAGCTATAAAAAGTTGAAAAAATGTCTTCGTTTTACCAAAACTTTAGTTGCTGTATTTTAGCACACATGTAAAGCAGGGTTAGCGAGAACTAACAGTCAGTTGTCTCCATGGCTAACTGGCTAACTATGTAGTTCAATGGCTAGAAAATTCTAAAATGTCCTCATTTTCCCCAAATATCTGATTTTTGGGCAAGAAAATAACTTCATTTTAGAGCACGTCTAAAGCAGGGTTAGCATTTCTGTAAAATCAAGTAGCCTATGAGGAACATTTATTGGGCTGGTAGGAAATGTTAGCGCCAGTTTAAGAAAGAGAGGAGCTGTCAGGTGTTTGTCCTTCTTGTACAACATGTAGCCTGCTGGGCGGATGAACTGTGCCTTTAATGTTGATCCCATGTCATTTAAAACAGAGTCGTGCCAAAGAACATGAGAATGTACGTTAACATGATGCTGTTGGTGTTTTTACACATTTCTGTATTGATTTTAACAATAAAGAAGTTTTGATTCTTTTTTTAAAAATGGAAATGTCTTTATTTTCAGTCTGATACAAAACCTTTTTAACGTGTGCAGCTGTAAACATTCACATAGCCGACTAACGACTGAACTACGTCCCTCAGAACTTTGTATGCTGCAAACAAGTTACTCTAACAGATACATGAAGTATATTTTATGGGCTTTATTCAGTTTGTTGAGAAAAATAATCCATCATCGAATTAGCAGCTGCAGGAGCAGATTCAAACACCTTCCATCGTAAACAATATAATGTAATAATATTAATGTTTTTTTAAATCAATATTATTCTTTGTCTGCTTTTCAGGGGGCAATAAAGTTTTGGGAAGTTCCCATAATGCTTTGGGGGACGTATGGCTGTATTGGAGCCAGTCAGTTAGCTGTAAGCTACAACATGTTTTCTTGTCTGTTTGTTCACTTTTAGTTTAAAGTGTCAGTTAAAGTGTGCTGAATTATCCGCGAGGAGCTCTTGTTTGCAATGGCGCCATGAATTTATGACAGTCGTCACCGGATTACTTTAAAAGTGAAGAGAACCTAAAAACACGAAGATTCTCAGGTGAGTTTTGCAGCCGATTTGTTCCGTGTTTTCTTAGAGGATTTCTGGAGGTTTATTTGTGTTCTGATAAACAGCTGAATTCACTGATAGGCTGCTGAATAATATTTCTACAGAAAAAAACTGGCATGTTATATTTTGTAATATCTTACTGACGAAAACTGTGTGTGTGTGTGTGTGTGTGTTGTGTGTGTTTGTGTGTGTGTGTGTGTGTGTGTGTGTGTGTGTTCCACGTTTTTCTCCTCACTGACTTGGTCAATGCATGTGAAATGTGGCACAGTGGTAGAGGGTCATGGCAGGATGCCAATGAAGCAATATTACATCAATTGGCCAAAGGGGGGCGCTATAGCAACCCATTGAAATGTCAAACTTTGAATGGGCATATCTCATGCCCAGTATGTGGTAGAGACATGAAACTTTGCACAGAGATGTCTCTCCTCATGAGGAACACATTTGCCTCAAGAACCCATAACTTCCACTTATATAGATTTTCCGCCATTTTGAATTATTTGAGAAACACTTCAAATGGATCTCTTCCTAGGAAGTTTGAGCGATCTGCATGAAACTGGGTGAACATAATCTAGGGACCAATATCTAAAGTTCCCTCTTGGCAAAAGTTGGAAAACTTCCTAAAACTGAGCTTATAAGGCAATGAATATTGCGGAGGGCGTGGCTCATCACATAAAGGTGTATAACATCTCAAGGGTTTCACCCATCACCACGCAACTTTGTAGGCATATGACCACACATAATCTGAGGGGACCCCTCCATTATTGACCCCATCAGACAAAATGGGGGCGCTAGAGAGCTCATTTCTTATCTAGGCCTAACCGCCATATGGATTTTTACTAAACTTGGTAGATATGTAGAACAGGACGCCTCAAGGTGACTGGAGAAATTTAACTCTAATTGGCAACTGGGTGGCGCTATAACAACAGAAAAATGCTTCAAAATGGCTAAAATGCGACCGATGGCTGTGGCTCCCCCTGTGGACCAATGTTGGTGTTTCTAATGTTTGGTGTGACTAAGTCATGGTATGGTCTGCTGTACATAATCATGGAAACTGTCAGTGTGTCATTCTGTCAGTCAGTCATTCTGTCTGTTCCACGTGTTTCTGCTCACTGACGTGGTCAATCTATGTGAAGCTGCACATAGACACTGAGGGCTGGCAGGTAGAAGGAGACAAAGCTACTGATGGTTATGGACTAGTTGTGATTTAAGAAGGATAATGTAACGTTAGCTTGTTGGCTAACAGGGATGAAATTCCAGCAAGCTAATGGATCAAAATAAAGAAATGCAACTTTGACAGAGTGTGCTCGCGCAAGAAAAGCTGAATTCCTGGATAGAACGTTCCGTATCTTTTACGGAACATGAACCAGGCTGCATGTTTTTATTTATCTGATACATACAAAACCAGCTTCAACAAACTGTAAACAAACAAACAAACAATAACAATACTTCAAATACAATCAAATAAAAACACAAACTTTCAAACTGCAGTAACTTTTACCACCACAAATCTTCATGTACCACCACTACAGATTTGTTAAGCTTGCAGCGCAGTGTGTACTGGTACTGTGTGTACTGGTGCTGTGTGTGCTGGTACTGTGTGTGCTGGTGCTGTGTGTACTGGTACTGTGTGTACTGGTACTGTGTGTACTGGTACTGTGTGTGCTGGTGCTGTGTGTGCTGGTACTGTGTGTGCTGGTGCTGTGTGTGCTGGTACTGTGTGTGCTGGTGCTGTGTGTACTGGTACTGTGTGTGCTGGTGCTGTGTGTGCTGGTACTGTGTGTGCTGGTGCTGTGTGTACTGGTACTGTGTGTACTGGTACTGTGTGTGCTGGTGCTGTGTGTGCTGGTGCTGTGTGTACTGGTACTGTGTGTGCTGGTACTGTGTGTACTGGTACTGTGTGTGCTGGTACTGTGTGTGCTGGTACTGTGTGTACTGGTACTGTGTGTGCTGGTACTGTGTGTACTGGTACTGTGTGTACTGGTACTGTGTGTGCTGGTGCTGTGTGTGCTGGTACTGTGTGTGCTGGTGCTGTGTGTACTGGTACTGTGTGTACTGGTACTGTGTGTGCTGGTGTGTGCTGGTGCTGTGTGTACTGGTACTGTGTGTACTGGTACTGTGTGTGCTGGTGCTGTGTGTGCTGGTACTGTGTGTGCTGGTGCTGTGTGTACTGGTACTGTGTGTACTGGTACTGTGTGTGCTGGTGCTGTGTGTGCTGGTACTGTGTGCTGGTGCTGTGTGTACTGGTGCTGTGTGTGCTGGTGCTGTGTGTGCTGGTGCTGTGTGTGCTGGTGCTGTGTGTACTGGTACTGTGTGTACTGGTACTGTGTGTGCTGGTGCTGTGTGTGCTGGTACTGTGTGTGCTGGTGCTGTGTGTACTGGTACTGTGTGTGCTGGTGCTGTGTGTGCTGGTGCTGTGTGTGCTGGTACTGTGTGTACTGGTGCTGTGTGTGCTGGTGCTGTGTGTGCTGGTACTGTGTGTGCTGGTGCTGTGTGTACTGGTACTGTGTGTACTGGTACTGTGTGTGCTGGTGCTGTGTGTGCTGGTACTGTGTGTGCTGGTGCTGTGTGTACTGGTACTGTGTGTGCTGGTGCTGTGTGTACTGGTACTGTGTGTGCTGGTGCTGTGTGTACTGGTGCTGTGTGTGCTGGTGCTGTGTGTACTGGTACTGTGTGTGCTGGTGCTGTGTGTACTGGTGCTGTGTGTGCTGGTGCTGTGTGTACTGGTACTGTGTGTGCTGGTACTGTGTGTGCTGGTGCTGTGTGTGCTGGTACTGTGTGTGCTGGTGCTGTGTGTACTGGTACTGTGTGTGCTGGTACTGTGTGTACTGGTGCTGTGTGTGCTGGTACTGTGTGTGCTGGTACTGTGTGTACTGGTGCTGTGTGTACTGGTACTGTGTGTGCTGGTACTGTGTGTGCTGGTACTGTGTGTACTGGTACTGTGTGTGCTGGTGCTGTGTGTGCTGGTACTGTGTGTGCTGGTACTGTGTGTGCTGGTGCTGTGTGTGCTGGTACTGTGTGTGCTGGTACTGTGTGTACTGGTACTGTGTGTACTGTGTGTGCTGGTGCTGTGTGTGCTGGTGCTGTGTGTGCTGGTACTGTGTGTGCTGGTACTGTGTGTACTGGTACTGTGTGTGCTGGTACTATGTGTACTGGTACTGTGTGTGCTGGTACTGTGTGTACTGGTACTGTGTGTGCTGGTACTATGTGTACTGGTACTGTGTGTGCTGGTACTGTGTGTGCTGGTGCTGTGTGTACTGGTACTGTGTGTGCTGGTACTGTGTGTGCTGGTGCTGTGTGTGCTGGTACTGTGTGTGCTGGTACTGTGTGTACTGGTACTGTGTGTACTGGTACTGTGTGTGCTGGTGCTGTGTGTGCTGGTACTGTGTGTGCTGGTGCTGTGTGTACTGGTACTGTGTGTGCTGGTGCTGTGTGTACTGGTGCTGTGTGTGCTGGTGCTGTGTGTACTGGTACTGTGTGTGCTGGTGCTGTGTGTGCTGGTACTGTGTGTGCTGGTGCTGTGTGTACTGGTGCTGTGTGTGCTGGTGCTGTGTGTACTGGTACTGTGTGTGCTGGTACTGTGTGTACTGGTGCTGTGTGTGCTGGTGCTGTGTGTGCTGGTGCTGTGTGTGCTGGTGCTGTGTGTACTGGTACTGTGTGTGCTGGTACTGTGTGTGCTGGTACTGTGTGTGCTGGTACTGTGTGTACTGGTGCTGTGTGTACTGGTACTGTGTGTGCTGGTACTGTGTGTACTGGTGCTGTGTGTACTGGTGCTGTGTGTGCTGGTACTGTGTGTGCTGGTACTGTGTGTGCTGGTACTGTGTGTACTGTGTGTGCTGGTGCTGTGTGTGCTGGTGCTGTGTGTGCTGGTACTGTGTGTGCTGGTACTGTGTGTGCTGGTACTGTGTGTGCTGGTACTGTGTGTACTGGTACTGTGTGTGCTGGTACTATGTGTACTGGTACTGTGTGTGCTGGTACTGTGTGTGCTGGTGCTGTGTGTACTGGTACTGTGTGTGCTGGTACTGTGTGTGCTGGTGCTGTGTGTACTGGTACTGTGTGTGCTGGTACTGTGTGTACTGGTACTGTGTGTGCTGGTACTGTGTGTGCTGGTACTGTGTGTGCTGGTACTGTGTGTACTGGTGCTGTGTGTGCTGGTGCTGTGTGTGCTGGTGCTGTGTGTGCTGGTACTGTGTGTACTGGTACTGTGTGTGCTGGTACTATGTGTACTGGTACTGTGTGTGCTGGTACTGTGTGTACTGGTGCTGTGTGTGCTGGTGCTGTGTGTGCTGGTACTGTGTGTGCTGGTACTGTGTGTACTGGTGCTGTGTGTACTGGTGCTGTGTGTGCTGGTACTGTGTGTACTGGTGCTGTGTGTACTGGTACTGTGTGTGCTGGTACTATGTGTGCTGGTACTATGTGTACTGGTACTATGTGTACTGGTACTGTGTGTACTGGTACTGTGTGTGCTGGTACTGTGTGTGCTGGTGCTGTGTGTACTGGTACTGTGTGTGCTGGTACTGTGTGTGCTGGTGCTGTGTGTACTGGTACTGTGTGTGCTGGTACTGTGTGTGCTGGTACTGTGTGTACTGGTGCTGTGTGTGCTGGTACTGTGTGTGCTGGTACTGTGTGTGCTGGTACTGTGTGTGCTGGTACTGTGTGTGCTGGTGCTGTGTGTACTGGTACTGTGTGTGCTGGTACTATGTGTGCTGGTACTGTGTGTGCTGGTGCTGTGTGTACTGGTACTGTGTGTGCTGGTGCTGTGTGTACTGGTACTGTGTGTGCTGGTGCTGTGTGTGCTGGTACTGTGTGTACTGGTGCTGTGTGTGCTGGTGCTGTGTGTGCTGGTGCTGTGTGTGCTGGTACTGTGTGTACTGGTGCTGTGTGTACTGGTACTGTGTGTGCTGGTGCTGTGTGTACTGGTACTGTGTGTACTGGTACTGTGTGTGCTGGTGCTGTGTGTACTGGTACTGTGTGTACTGGTACTGTGTGTGCTGGTACTATGTGTGCTGGTACTATGTGTACTGGTACTGTGTGTACTGGTACTGTGTGTGCTGGTACTATGTGTGCTGGTACTATGTGTACTGGTACTATGTGTACTGGTACTGTGTGTACTGGTACTGTGTGTGCTGGTACTGTGTGTGCTGGTGCTGTGTGTACTGGTACTGTGTGTGCTGGTACTGTGTGTGCTGGTACTGTGTGTACTGGTGCTGTGTGTACTGGTACTGTGTGTACTGGTACTGTGTGTGCTGGTACTGTGTGTGCTGGTGCTGTGTGTGCTGGTACTGTGTGTACTGGTGCTGTGTGTGCTGGTACTGTGTGTACTGGTGCTGTGTGTACTGGTACTGTGTGTACTGGTACTGTGTGTGCTGGTACTGTGTGTGCTGGTACTGTATGTACTGTGTGTGCTGGTACTATGTGTACTGGTACTGTGTGTACTGGTGCTGTGTGTGCTGGTGCTGTGTGTGCTGGTGCTGTGTGTGCTGGTACTGTGTGTACTGGTACTGTGTGTACTGGTGCTGTGTGTGCTGGTGCTGTGTGTACTGGTACTGTGTGTGCTGGTACTGTGTGTACTGGTGCTGTGTGTGCTGGTGCTGTGTGTGCTGGTACTGTGTGTACTGGTGCTGTGTGTACTGGTGCTGTGTGTACTGGTACTGTGTGTACTGGTACTGTGTGTACTGGTACTGTGTGTGCTGGTACTGTGTGTGCTGGTACTGTATGTACTGTGTGTACTGGTACTGTGTGTACTGGTACTGTGTGTACTGGTACTGTGTGTGCTGGTACTGTGTGTACTCACAGGACTTGGTGGGGAACAGATTTAAAAGCAGTAGAAAGTGCATGAGGTTTGGTCCACAGTCAGAAACACCAGCTCCGATGTGACGGATGACATCACTTTTCCAACCGCAGGGGCAGCGATAGGCTTTATACTCCCGTCGCCGTGGAAACTGGCGCATTATTTCAGTTTGGCAGAGGGAAAAAAAGTGACAAGTTTATTCACCACAGAGGAAGAAAAAGAAAATAATAGCTGAGCTGTAATTTCACTCTGTTATGTAACACATCAACGTTCCCAGTGCAGACGACTGGGATCACTGACTGAGGTCAGGCTGCTGAACTGGTTTAAAGTGACGGTGATGGAGTTTAAATTTTAAATAGAGTGGAGATTGAATCAGTATATTTATGAAAGGTTAAATGTATTTTCTCTGAGCTCTTTAAGACTGATTTATTTTATTGTTTATATAATGAGCATCAGTCATTTCATTTTCTTTCCTGAAACAGACAATGACTGTGAAGGCAACATGAAAAGAGAGCAAGATCTGAGAGCTGCTTCACAGAGCAGGTACAGTTCAGACTCTTCTTCCTGTCTCACCTGGCGTGAAAATAAAAGTAAAAATATTTGGTTTTAACAACGTGGTGGTCAAAGGTCACAGGATTCAGTGTTCAACTTGCAGCAGCAGTTGCTCCACCGTGAATGTCACGTGAAATGTGTTTGAGGAGTTTGGGAGCTGAAATGAGAGGGTTGATTTCAGACTATTGTTATGATAAACCTCGTTATTACACATAGTTTTTCATAATTTAAATTGTAAGATTCAGAGTTAGAGTTTCGGATGATTCAGACATGGTTTAAAGGTAGGCTGGATGGTAGAATCCGTTTAGATGAAGTCCTGGATGTCGCCTTCATGCACCTGCCCTCCTCACTGACAGTCTTGGCTCCACCAGCCTGCTCTGTGCGTCATCCATCTGTTCCCTCTCCACACAGGAAGTTATGAGTCCGCAGAGGTTCACTTGTTAATTGTTTTTGCAGTGATTCAGTGTTCAACCTGCAGCAGCTCGGCCCTGAAAATCATCCGGTGTTTGAATGTGATGAGGGTTTCACGGGACGTTTGTTACACAAGTTTTCATATTAATGCTCTTTCCTTTTACATGTTTTATTCTGAGGCCTTTTCCGACTGACTGTGGGGCGTTTGGGAACTAAAATGAATGTGAGGTGTTCTGGAACAAAATAAGTGTGGGTACTAAAATGAGCACGGGGTTGTTGGGAAATAAAATAAAAACTAAAATGAAAGCAGGGTGTTCTAGAACTGAAATGTGTGCCAGGTGTTTGGGAAATAAAATCAGTGCAGGGTGATTGGGAGCTAAAAACCAGCACAGGCTGTTAGGCTACTAAAATGTTTGGGAACTAAAATAGGTGTCGGGTTCTCAGGAAATAAAATTAGTGCAGGGCATTTGGGAACTAAATTGAGCATGGGGGGTTTGGGAACTAATATCAGTGCCAGCGTTTGGGAACGTAGATGAATGCTTGGCGTTTGGGGATTAAAATGAGCACCAGGTGTTTGGGAACTAAAATCAGTGCAGTGGGCTGTCGGGCAGCTAAAATGTTCGGCAACTAAAACAAGCACCGGAGCGCGGGGTGTTGGAGAGTTAAAGTGAGCATGGGACACTGGGGAGGTAAAAACGAGTGCGGGCCACATGGTGAGGAATGTGTCACGGGACGTTTGGTGCAGACGTTGTTATTCTGTGTCCTTTCCTTATCGACCACTCGGTGAGCAGACTATGTGACGTGATTCTGGATCTGTTTGTACCAGAAGTCTGATTCTGACACATAAAATCAACACTGACTGTTTTATTTGATGAGCTGAGTGAAAACGGTTTTGACTTGTTGGACTCTGTTGTCTTAACTCGGGACCTGACTGTTTTGAAATTAGACTTTTTGGTCTTGACTTGGGTCTCACTGATTGACTACTTGCATATCTTTGGACTCTAGTCACAGGACTTGGCCTCAAGTCAGTTCGGACTAAATGAACTTGTAGTATTTTCTGTCCGTATCGACGCTGGTGTTTGTAGTTGTCCTCGTCTCCTGCTCAGCTCTTGATCTGGACTCCAAATGTCTCCCTCTTTGTTTCCTCGAGTATCTCTGACAGATGAGCTACGACGCAGAGGAACCCCCCCCCCCCCCACACACACACACACACACACCCCGGCTTATCTGGACTGGGATTCCCTTGTTTTAGGAAAATCAGGACTTGGCCGGGCTGACTGCAGGGAGCGGGGGAGGACACGATGAGGGACGGGGGCTGGGCGAGTCGAGGGAAAACCTCGCTCAGAGATTGATAACCTCCACTGGCTTCTTGGTCTTTTTATATGTTTCACAGAGACGTTTTCATGAAGTCTCCAAGCAGTCCGATGGTTCATGTTTCTGGACTGTCACAGGAAGTGACCTCAGATCACCTCATGTTTCCTCCTCTTCTCCTCTGGTCGTAGAAATGATCATAGATTTGTCTAACCTTTGATCTACTGATGCTGTGTTGATGTAAAATCAGTGATGTTGTTTAAAGAAGAGAAGTAAAATGAGTGTGGGGCGTTCAGGGTCTTAAAGAAACACCTTACCTTCCTAATGACCATGTGTAAATCAGTTTGTACTGCTGTGTTGCCTTCAGGGTGTGAAGGAAACATTTTTCTCTCATGCCTCGACTGTAAACAGCCAACATACTGAAAAGTGTTGTGAAGTGCTGATCATCAGACTGGATGAACGAGTCCTGAGCTGTGTGACAGTTTGTCAGCAGATGTTTGGTCTTTGTTAAACATAAACACCAATCAATCAATAAATCAGTAAATTAATGTGTTCCCTGTTTTCTGTGGAGCAGCGAGAGAAATAAAGTTTCCTTCAGAGACTGAAGGTAACACAGCATGACGAACTGATTCACGTGAGCATTTAGGGTCTAACAATGAGTGTGGGCCATTCTGGAACTAAAATGAGCACCAGGTGTTTGAGAACGAAAAAGTGTCGGGTGTTCTGGGACCAAAACGTGCGCAGGGCACTTGGGAACTAAAAGTTAGCCATGGGCATGGGCCATTCTGACACTGAATATGTTAGGGAACTTCAAATTAGCGCGGGCCGTTAGGGAACCTAAAATGGCCATTCTGAAACTACAATGAGTGCAAGACATTTGGGCACTAAAATGAGAGATGGGCATTTGGGAACTTAAAGCAGTGCAACAGGGTTTGGGAACTAAAATGAACATGCGTGTTAGGGAACTTAAAATGAGAACCTGAATCCTGAAATGAGTGCAGGGTATTCTGGAATACAAGCTTGGGGCGTTTGGTAATGAAAATGAGCGTGTGGTGTTTGGCATCCTAAAAGGTGTCAGTAAATTATTTTAGGTTTTTGAACCTTTTCAGAAAAGTCAGCAAACAAATTTAGATTTTTGAAACTAAAAATAGAAACTCAGTCAAAGTGCCCTCAAACATCACAATGACATTCTTAACTATTCTTGATTGAGACGACTTCTGACGGCGTCAGCTGGAGGTCAGAGGTCAAACTGTCCAACATGACGTGTTGCTGTTGACTTTAAACTTGTGGTGTTTGTTTACATGTTGACACTTTCCTGTGACTGTCGCCTGACAGGCGTAAAAAACACTCAGACCTTCAGCATGGCTATTGATTCAGTAACAAGTCACCTGTAAATGACACACACACACACACACACACACACACACACACACACACACACACAGTGGACTGAAGTGTGTGTGTTGAAGTTGTACCTGATGATAATAACAATGCTGCTGATTTTTTCTTTTGGACTCGCTGTCTGAGGAAAACCAGACGAGCACTCCTCGCCCCCCCCGGACACGTGGACCAGGAAGACGTCCATGTGTAGAGAGAACCTGAGGAGACGTCTGTCCTCGAACCACAGAGCTGGTTTCCATCAAACCCAGTTACATAATCCAGGACAGACGGGTCTGAGTCCAGGTCCAGTTGTCCTTGAATCCAGAGGGGGGACGTCAGAGTCCTCGTCAGGCCTGTCTCCTTCCTCTAAGGTCAGTGTCAGAGTGACGGGTGACCTCCATCGTTGAAGACGACCAATCACAGCTCACATACCGCTCATTCCTCTGCTCCTTCAAAATAAAAGCCTCAGCTTCACGTGACGCTGTGAGGACACAGACACAGTTTGGATTTTTGCACTTGTCAAAGAACGTTCTACAAAACTATAGTTTTCACCTTTAATCATTTACAGTGCGTTCGTGTGTGTTTGTGAAGTGTTCAAACATCAGACTGGATAAATCGGACTGGACAGTTTATAAAAAGATGTTCTGATATAGTTTTGATTTCATTAAGTGTGAACGGCATTGAATGAGTGACTCAATCAATCAATATTCACTGTTTTCTGTGGGAGAAAAAGTTTCCTTCACAGATTAAAGGTAACACAGTGACTAACTGATTCACACACGGACATTTTAAATTGAGTGTGTGGTGCGTTCAGGGTCTCTAAATGAGCTGGAGCTAACATGAGTGTGGGGCTTTTGTGAACAGAAGTGAGCCCAGCGCGTTCAGGAACTAAAATGAGCGCGGCGTATTTGGGAACTAAAATGAAAGCTGGGCATTCGAGAGCTAAAAGACGCACGGGACGTTAGGGAACTGAAAATGAGCATAGCATTCTGTAATGAAACATATGCAGGGCATTTGGGAACTAAGATAAGCACAGGTTATTCAGAAACTAAAATGAGTGCAGGTCATTTAGAAACAAAAACCAGCCAAAGTGTTTGGGAACTAAAACCAGAGCAAGGTGTTTGGGAACTAAAACTTTTTTGAAAGGCATTTTTTTTTTTTTTTCTGAGATTTACCCAACATACTTTTTTGGACACATGAACACATTAAAAGACGATGTTGACTTGGACTTTTTTTTTTTTTTTAACTTTTTTTCTTTCATTTTATGAAGCAGGCATTTTAATGTCGGTTCACACTCACTGGATAACTTTAAATAAAAATGATAGTTTGTTTTAGTTTCCTGGAAAATTCTGCTCTGCTGTTGTTTAAAAATCGTCTATGTAGAGTTTGGACATTTGTCTCTTCAAGAAAGACGCAGGTACCCTCTGGATGTGTGGTGTCTTTATGTTCCCTCATGGTAAAGTCTGTTGTTTGTTTGTTTGTTGTTTGTTTGTTTGACAGTAGAGTCAGCGGTCTGGTCCGCGGTGTGGTTGCTCCTCCTGTGTGTGTGTTCACCATCTGCTTTCATGGAGATTTTCCTCTGAGTTTCAAACAAAAGTTTTGAACCTGAACCGTCTCCTCCAAAAGACATCACTTAATCAGCGCTGGCCCCCACGTCTCCCACCGGGGGCCGTCCAAACCGGGACCCTGATTACTTCAGCAGAGCAGAACTGGGGCCAGAAGAGAACCTGATTGTTTGAGCAGAGGCTGGATGTGGCTGACGGCCGGCTGACGGTCACATGAGGGGGCTCTGAATCGGAGGTTTTGGCTCTGCGGGGACGAGTGTTGAGGTTGGACTGGTTGTAATTATGCCTTCAGACTGATGTGGACGGTTGTTGCCTCTGGCTCCGGCCCGTAAAGATCTGAGTGCAGTAAACATCTCAGAGTCGTCCCGCAGCCAGCACACACTCTTTATTGGCTCAAGAATTAGTTCAAAAAGCTCTTTTAAAATATAATTGTCTGTCCCTGAGGGGGCCCGGGGGCCCGGGGGCCCGGAGCTGGACGGGGCCTCACGTGAGCTCGCTGTATGTTTTAATAAGACCGTTAAAGAACTGCTGCAGGTCCTGGTCTGCTTTCACTCAGCAGGAAAACCCCTCCGAGCAGAGGCTTATGTAACAGGCAGGCTGATGGATGACAGCAGGAACCTCACGAGTACTTTTACTCATAAGTACTGAGCTGCACTACACACACACATCAGGTACTTTATGCTGCGTTTATCTCACAGCTTTAGTTTCATACACACAAAAAAGACTTTAGGAAACCTGATCTTTAGTTAGATGAAGTATTTCTGCTCTGCGGTATTAGTACCTGTAATAAAGTGGTTTAACTGTGGTATTACTTACTTTGGTCCGTATGAACCAGTCGTAGTGACGTCAGCAGCGTCACATTAATTTAACAGGTGACGACGCCATAAGATGTTTTAATGGAGACAGGTGACGTTTCCCAGAGTGCACTCTGATGTTTAGAAACTTTATCTGACTTCCTGACATCAGCTTGGCGGTCTGAAACTCGATCCCTCTGAGGACCAATCAGCTGTCTCGGAGTGTAAACAGGTGAAACAAAGAGCTTCATTCACAGCTGAGACCCCGCACTCTGTCATCAGCCACCTGTCAGCTCACGTCCAACACGCCTCTGTCAACAGTTTCACAACACGTGTTGGAGTTTAAGAGGATGAAGACGGGCAGGGGGCGATGGCGGGGTAGAGGAGGATTGAGGTTGTTGACTGATCAGTTCGGGCTTGTTGGTTTGTCACAGGGAGGATGAATACTGAAGTCCAGCATGTGAGAAAAACCCTCTTATTCTGGGTCCTTGTTCATCTGCTGCAGCTTCACAAACGTTTCAACACGTTCCACCGATAACAAAATAAAATAAAATACAATAAAACAATTTAAAAAAACCCTAAAGTAACACGATAATGGTGCGAAACAGAAGAATTTCATCGTATTTCATTTAGTGAATTGTTTTATTTTACTTAATGAAGTGTCTCTGTTTAATTCAGACGTCCATAAGTCTGCTCAGAAACCAGAGGGAGGACTTTACACTTCCCCACCTGAAAAGTTGTCTTTCTGGCAGCCTGGAATATTTCAGGTTCATATTTCCTCACCTGGAGCTCCTTCCTCACATCAACATTTGAAACTCAGCAGCATGAAACCTTTGTTGTTGCGCTTTGCTGCTTTGCAAATCTGCACGCTGAGCCTCGGGAACAACATCAGATCTTATTAAGTGGCACCTTGTGCAGACCTGGCGACCTGCAGCTTGTTTAGTACGTCTCTAATCTGTGTCGTTACATTGGAAAACTGCGCTCCTGAAGGTGAAGTGCGTAAAGACAAATATCTGTCCCTCAGACTGAAACTCAGATGCGCCCTGAGCTGCGCCCGTGTCCAGGTCGTCCTGTCTTTAACTCGGAGAGACGTGTGTTTGTGTTGTCTCTCATCGCTCAGCTCTCCACATGTTTCCAATCTGCTGCTCTCATCACCGCCATTAAAGAGAAAATTAGATTACAGCACAGCCGGGGAGGCCTCCGACAACCGGGGCCCGCTTCCAAACCGCCGCTGCGCTCACCCGGCCGGGATTGGCCTGGAGAACGCTGCGTCTGATTGGTCCTGGCAGGTCTGAGCCGCAGAGCTGATTGGCTGAGAGTTCAGTGTGGGGTTAGGACACACAGGAACATGTATGAAGATTCCAACATACCAACACACGCCGTTAATCAGTAAACAGCAAGACATCAGGCTGCCACACAGGAAGTGTTGCAACACGTCGCTGTGGAGGCGCTTCTTGCAAACGCATCAGTGATCCACGTCACAGCTGTTGTTGTTTGTGTCTGACAGGACGAGACCGTGAGGACACTTTAAAGCACCTGATGGGTCAAACACAAGCTCGTCTTGGATGTTAGACATTAATGTTATTATTCAGCGTGACTTCTGAACATCGCACCTCCTGTTTAGAGTCATAAGTCCATCAAATCTGCACACGCACACACACGAAACACATCTTTTTAGATTCAGCGTGACGTCCACTTCCAGAAGGTTTCATTATCTCTGATGTCCGTTTAAAATAAACATCTATAAATCTTCTCAGAAATCAGAAAAGCTGCCTGAGAATCTTCAAGTTTTCTTTAGTATCAAAGTTTTGTCTATATATCTGTGAGTACGCTGCAAACAGGAAGTGCTAACTGCTAATCCAGCATACTTGTAAAGATGAATAGATTTTGTCTGATGAGCAGCAGCATTTTATTTTGAAAACCCCGTCACAACTTGAGACTTGGACATGTCTCAGAGTTAAGTTGTGGACTTAAGACTCGACCACCCAAGATAGATACTTTACTGTCATAATCATTTTAATAACAACAAAATGTAAAAGTGCATCCTCTGCAGTGTAAAGACAACAAAAAAGATGTTAATGACATGACCTGTTCAAACCAGATGCAGGAACCGGACGCACGCTGGAACAAACTGGACGTATTATATTAATACACAAACAAACCAAGTGAATAACAACATGAGGACAGAAAAACATTGTCGTTTGCGTCATGTTTGAAAGAGGAATTGTGTCCCTGTTTCTTTTGTGTTTCGAAGGTCTACCTGACTGAATCTGTCTGTGTCCTGATGCATGCTGGGAAACACTGCGCGCAGTGATAAACACGTTGGCTGTAAACAACATGTTGACTGGATTCAGAAACAAACAGAAACATCGTTTGTCATGTTTGAATCTGTAAATCGGACTCAAACCACGGAACATGAAGGAAACCCCCTCTGACGCTAACTCCACATCTGCTTCCAGTCACAGAGCAGTTTAATGTGCTCCAGACTCCACACACTGTCCCCGTCCACCCGCCTCTGCACCCTGCAGAGGAAACAAACCGCCCTGCAGCAGCTCAGCGCTCACGCACGTTACAGTCTGACATGTTCTCCTGTCAGGTGAACGCAGCTCGACATCTTGTCACGGTAACAGACTGTACGGAGTTATATGAGAACAATAGAGAGTGTTCTGTTCTGTTCTCTGCACCTCACACACTGATGACACATGTTTACAAAGAACATGTTGTTTAGTTTCACACAAACACGTCAACTACAAGAAGTGAAACAGACTGACCGACGGTGCTTTTACAGGAACGCAGAAAAACTGACGTCAATGAATTCAAAACGAATCCAGACGTGAAACTGAGTCACTGTGACGCAAAACCAAACATGACGCACAAAAATTGAACAATTCTGATGTACCTTTACCTTTACTGCAGATACTTTAACTACATGAGGCCGATGATACTTGTGTACTTTTACTGCAGATACTTTAACTACATGAGGCCGATGATACTTGTGTACTTTTACTGCTGATACTTTAACTACATGAGGCCGATGATACTTGTGTACTTTTACTGCTGATACTTTAACTACATGAGGCCGATGATACTTGTGTACCTTTACTGCAGATACTTTAACTACATGAGGACGATGATACTTGTGTACCTTTACTGCAGATACTTTAACTACATGAGGACGATGATACTTGTGTCCTTTTACTGCTGATACTTTAACTACATGAGGCTGATGATACTTGTGTACTTTTACTGCTGATACTTTAACTACATGAGGCCGATGATACTTGTGTACTTTTACTGCAGATACTTTAACTACATGAGGCTGATGATACTTGTGTACTTTTACTGCAGATACTTTAACTACATGAGGACGATGATACTTGTGTACTTTTACTGCTGATACTTTAACTACATGAGGCCGATGATACTTGTGTACTTTTACTGCTGATACTTTAACTACATGAGGCCGATGATACTTGTGTACTTTTACTGCTGATACTTTAACTACATGAGGCCGATGATACTTGTGTACTTTTACTGCAGATACTTTAACTACATGAGGACGATGATACTTGTGTACTTTTACTGCAGATACTTTAACTACATGAGGACGATGATACTTGTGTACTTTTACTGCAGATACTTTAACTACATGAGGCTGATGATACTTGTGTACTTTTACTGCTGATACTTTAACTACATGAGGACGATGATACTTGTGTACTTTTACTGCAGATACTTTAACTACATGAGGCTGATGATACTTGTGTACTTTTACTGCTGATACTTTAACTACATGAGGACGATGATACTTGTGTACTTTTACTGCAGATACTTTAACTACATGAGGCAGATGATACTTGTGTACTTTTACTGCAGATACTTTAACTACATGAGGATGATGATACTTGTGTACTTTTACTGCAGATACTTTAACTACATGAGGCCGATGATACTTGTGTACTTTTACTGCTGATACTTTAACTACATGAGGCCGATGATACTTGTGTACTTTTACTGCAGATACTTTAACTACATGAGGCCGATGATACTTGTGTACTTTTACTGCAGATACTTTAACTACATGAGGCCGATGATACTTGTGTACTTTTACTGCAGATACTTTAACTACATGAGGCCGATGATACTTGTGTACTTGTACTGCTCATACTTTAACTACATGAGGCAGATGATACTTGTGTACTTGTACTGCTCATACTTTAACTACACGATTCACAGATTTGTTTGACATCAGAAACTTGTTTTGATGAGGCAGTCAGCATTAGGCGTCCATGTGATGTCACGTGGGGAAGCGGTTTACAGGCATGTGTTGGCGACTGGAACACCTTCCACCTCAACGAAGGTGTCTGTTCAGTGTCAGAGCTGCTGCCTTCACTGAACGCCGCAGCATCCGGAGAAACCAGCTTCATGCTGCTGAGGCCGTCAGGTGCCCCGCAGCTGGTGGGGAACCCTCAGAGTCCTCGCTGGGAGGCCGAACTCTCCCACGCTGGTGACTCATGATGGGACTCAGTCTCCCCCAGAAACCAGCACACAGGAAACACCCAGATCTGACCTCAGATCAGAACCAGACCTCAGATCCTCTCTTTGTCAGCAGTATTTGCGTCGCCGTGGTGACGCTGTGTGTTTTCACGCCGCTGCTGGATGATTTGTGACGGAGGATTTTGTTTCTGGTGTTTCCTGACTTGACATAACGAGGAGTTTTCAGCTCGTTAGAGACGCAGCGTGGCCTCAGCCAAGGATCTGTTTTTAGGCCGATGACCTCAGCTGGCCGCTGCTCTGCACCATTAAATAATAACATCATAACAATAACGTTTGTTTTGGTGATTAAATGTCATTTGTCTTCATGTGTGTGGACGTGGAGCGACTGAGAGCAGGTGGAATGCACAGCTGCAGCCTCACAGAGTCTGTCTCCTGCTCTTTAATCCTGCTGCTGTCAGTTTGTTGGACGGGCGTCGCTATTTGTGTCGGAAAGACCCAGAAAACAGTCTTGTTGCTGCTGTGCTAATTAAACGCTTACACAACTCTGTGTGTTCCACAGAGAAGTGTTGAAACTGAATGATGCAGGTTTTTCCCACGAATGAGGAATTCCCAGTAAACATGAGTCACAAACTGGCCTTGTTTTAATGTCCTGTCATGGACCGTGTTGGCTCAGTGCCGATGCTTCACTGGGACGAGTCGATAAGTAGAATCAGTTTGCTGGAGCTGCTGAAGGTGCGGCGCGTCCCTGAAAAGCACCCACGTTTAGGATCTGAAAAGTCACAAATTCAACATCGATGTGGCTAATTTGTGGTTGTGTTCAGGCACAAAAACTATTCTGTTATGGTCAGGAAGAGATGACATGTTTTGGATTAAAATCCCCGGTTTGTAAGGGCACAATCGCAGCAGTGAAAGCACCAATGGGCCCCTAAAAAAGACCCACTTGTGGGGGCTGAAAAGCTGAAGGAAAAACAGCATTGGGTCCCTTAAGACAAAACATTTGGTGTCTTAAAAAGTTGCAGGAAACAAAGTGACGTTCCCTAAAAACCACTGATGTTTAGGGTCTAAAGCTGCAAGAAGAACAGTGTTGTTCCCTAAAACCACAATTTTGGGGGCTAACAGCCCAAGAAACACAGTAACAGTTCCCTAAAAATGCAGTTTGGGGTCTATAAAGCTGCAGGAAAGACAGCTTAGAGAAAAAAAAACATTTGGTTTCTAAAAAGTTGCAGGAAACAAAGTGATGGTTCCTTAAAACCACAGACATTGGGTCCAAACAGCTGCACAAAAAAACAGTGAAGGTTCCCTAAAAACACCTGCAGGATTGGGGTCTAAAAGGTGAAGGAAAAAACGCAACAGGTCACCAAAAAAAAAAAAAAAAAGTTGAAAAGTCATAGGAAACACAGCAACAGTTCCCTAAAAACCACCTACATTTGGGGGCTACAAAGCTACAGAAAATGGCTGAATGGCTTTGAGAAACCCAGAGAGAGTTCGCTCAAATAAAAAAAAAAAAAAAAAAAAAAACATTGCAGGAAACTAAGTGATGGTGCCTGAAAACCACTGACGTTTAGATTCTAAAAATCTAAAGGAAAAACAATGACACTTCCCTGAAACACTCACATTTTAGACCCAAAAAGCCACAGAAAAACTGTGACCAGCCCCTCAAAACACAGTTTGGGGGGTTAAAACCTCCAAAAATATGGCAGTTCCCCAAAAAAGCAGCCATGTTTAGGGTCTTAAGGTCCTGACACACCAAGCTGACGGGCGGCCGTTGGCCAAAGACGGGCCGTCGGTGAGCGTCTGTCACCCTAATTTTTGCGGTGTGTCCCGCACCGATGGCACTTCAGCATTAGTGACGGCAGAGCTTGTTGGTGAGAGAGATCACTCTGATTGGCTGTTCAGATTTTATTTCCTCGCCCCTGTAGCGAGTGAATCTGCCTGCAGTGAAACCGGGGCTAACCGGTGTTTCCTCCTCAGGCTCCACTTCACTCAGCTGCCCCACAGACCCGCTGCTTCTTCACACTTTAACCTGAATAACAAACCGGAGCTAGCTGGGAGCGGCTAGCGGAGCGTTAGCTGCAGCATGAGCGGAGAGAAGCACAGCCAGTTAGCCTCCGCTAGTCTCTGAGCTAGCCCCGGCTCTCCGTTTGGATCCAACCGGAGCACCGAGCCCTGGTTTGTTATTCAGGTTAAAGTGGGAAGAAGCAGCGGGTTTATCGGGCAGCTGAGTGAAGTGGAGCCTGCGGAGGAAACACCGGGACCGTCTGGATGTAATAGTCCGTGGAGGTGCTGCACAGATAGGAAACCCCTCGGCTGACAGGATGTACCACTCTCTCACTACTACTTTGTTTATCTCATGCATTCCTTGGACCTCCTGGTTTCCTTTTTTGCGTTATTTCCTCTCACGCAGGCGCAGAACGTACGTGCTACTTGGCCGTCGGATGTAATCTGTGTAGTGTGTTCAAATGCAGCTGACACAGGGCGACGTAGACGACGCGACAGTTGGCTTTCATCGCCACTAGTTCTTTGATGTCAGTTTGGTGTGTCAGCACCTTTAAAAGCCACAACAAAACAACGATTGTTCCATAAAAAGCACATACGATTTAGGTTTAAAAATTATAAGAAATACAGCAACGGTTCCCTGAAGCACCCACATTTTGGGGCGACAAAGCGGCGGTAAGGGCAGAGCTGACTCGCTAAATGACGGCAGGTTCTGTAGTTTGTCGGTGTATGACGGTGGTCTGCAGGTCAGCAGGCGTCTCTCCTCAGTGACACCATCCACCGTTTCCTCCACTTCCTGCTGACACAGATCAGACACTACAGTTTGCAGGAGCTGTTGGAGATGCTGCTCGTCCTGCCACCAGACTTTTAGGGGAAATAAAAAGTGAACTTGAACTGGTTCCTCAGATATCATCACCTCCACCATCAGAGCTGTCAGCGACATCTCAACAGGAAACAACAAACTGCATTTTCAAAATAGATCAAGTCCAGTTCCTTCATTTTTTGTATTTGAAGCATTTGTTTCGTCTTTGTTAACTCTGATTTCACACACAGTTTTCTGTTTTGAAAAGTCTTCCTTGATGAAATAAGCCGAACTGCAGAAAGTTTATCAGGAACTCTTTTGTTTTTGCCTCCAGATTTTCAGCTTCTGTTTTACATCACAGTGACTGGATGTCTTTGGTTTGGACTGTTGGTCGGACAGAACTTTGGTTACTGTGAAGCCACGGATACGCTTCATTTGCACATTATTATGTTGTGGATGAGTTTAACTTAAATTTCAACATCGCTGTGGTTAATGTGTGGTTGTGTTCAGGCACAAAAAACACTCTGTTATGATCAGGAAGAGATGACATGTTTTGGCCCAAAATACCACGTTTCTGAGGGGACGATCCCAGCAGTGAAAAACACTGATAGGCCCCCCAAAAAAGACACATTCAGGGACTAAAACACTGAAGGAAAAACAGTGATGGTTTAGGGTCTGAAAATCCACAGAAAATCAGGTTTCCTGAAAACACCCCAGCTGGGGGCTAAGAAGGCTGCAGCAAAAACAGCAACAGTTCCCTAAAAAAAAAACATGTTTGGGGGCTGAAAAGCTGAAGGAAACACAGTGACAGCTCCCCAAGAAACGCCCGTGTCTAGGGTCCAAGAAGCTACCAACAAAACAGTGATGATTCCCTAAAAATCACCCACATTTAGGGTCTGAAAAGCTGCAGGAAACTCAGCTGACTCTTTAAATGACGGCAGGTTCTGTTGTGTCTTGGTGTTAAATGTTTGTCTGCAGGTCGGCAGGCGTCTCTCCTCAGTGACACCGTCCACTGTCTCCTCCACCTCCTGATGACACAGATCAGATACTGCGTCGCCTCAGAAACGTTGATGCGAAACACATAAACAGGTAAAACTGTATTCATGGTTTGCAGAAATCAAAGTCTTGTTGCGAATGGACTGTTGAAAACATGTTTCAGTACACATGGAGGACAGGGACAATAAGACAGTGTGTTGATGGAAGCTGAGATCACAGAGGACAGTTTGTCTCTTCTGGACTGTCACTGTTGTTTGTCTGGAGTTTTGGCGCCCTCTGGTGGCTGACTGTCTCCAGGACACGTCTCCTGATAAAACAACAGCAAACCAGCAGAAAGTGGTCAAACTGGTGCTGGTTCAACCATCAGAGGACCAGTTCAGACCTTCAGTCACTGTTTAATAATTTAAATAAAGTTTGATTCAAAGACCAGTTTAGAGCATTAAAAAGACAAGACGTAGATGAAGGAGTTAAAGCACATTTTATCCAAAGTGACCAAATATTGATCAACAGGCCTCTGTAACAAAGGTCTATCAGGTCTGATCAATAATCAATATCACTGCACATCAGTTTGTACTCCACAGTAAAATACATCAGATATCATCAGTGACTTTGAGTCACAAAGTTAAACACTTAAAATCATCACAGTTTGATCTGTTATTAAAATAAAAATATTACAATGATGTAGAAATATTCTTTTACAACACTGTCCTGCAATTTAAACATTTACATCAAAGTATTTTTATCAATAGAGTCTCAAAAAGTTAAAGTATAAAATATTTAGAATTATTTTGTCGACATTATATTTGAACATTCATTAAAAAGTCTCAAAAAATGTAATTATTTTATTTTATTTATATTTATTATGTAAATACTTATTAAATGTTTAAAAATAAAGATATAAAATATATAGAATTATTTCATCTACATTACAATATTTAAATAATCACAAAAATAGTTTGAAATATGAAAGTCTAAATTATTACAAATTATTTTATTTAAATCATAATGTTAAAATATTCAGTAAAAAAATAGAATATGAGTATAAATTATCTAAAATTGTTTCATTAACATTATAATATTATAATAATAAAAAAGTCATAAAATAAATAGATTAATTGCGTAGAAATATCTTATTGACATTGTAATATTTAATCATCATTTTAAAAAATTTAGAAAAATAAAACTGTAAATTATTTAGAATCATTTTTTCCCCATTATAATTAATTATTTTTCTGTTTATTGCAATTTTTTTTTTTTCCTAACACTGGTTCAGATCTAAGTTTAGTATCAATAACAGTTATATATTATGTTATTATATTATCATTTTGTATAATGTGATAAATGTTATTCTATTGAATGATAATGATGTGATCACCATATTTTAAAAATCAATAATCGTTTTTAATGTGCAAAGTAACTTTAAAAGTACTGAAGTAAAAATATAAAGTAACACAGAATCACAGTGATAATGCAAAGTACAAATATGCCAAGAAAGTGCAATGTCTGAGTGTATGTAAAAATATTTACATAGAAATTAAACAATCAGTGACAAAACGCAGACACACAGCAGCTCCGCAACATTTACAGAAACAGGAGAACAGACATTTTTCTACATAAAATTTAATTATTATAGACGTATAGACGTATTATAACGTTCAGTTAAGGAATAAAATAATTTGATTGGGGAGTATGTTTCAAACAGCTGCCACCTGGTGGTGAAACAGAGTCACTGCTTTAAAAAGCTGATTTGACCCACAGATTAAATTTAAATCAGATTTTCACCTGATTTCTCTCTTATTGTGTCTTTGTTCCATCTTCTGGCTCCTCCTGAGGGACTCCAGTGCATTCTGGGAAGTGTAGTTCCTCCAGTGTATCCTGGCTGAGCAGGAGGCATTAACACAATGTAGGGGTTCCTCTAAGTGGGTGCAGTAATCTATATGTGGGTGGGTCAGTTTACAGTGAGCTGAACGATGTGCGAGCAGCTCGTGTTCACAGTGAACTCACGGATGAACAAATTACTCTCACTGGATCTCTGTGAAACTGAGGGAACATTTAAGAACATGGAGGTTCTCAGGCAGGTTCTTTAAGGACCCATGTTCTGGTTGCACTTCAGGAAAATGACGTCATCTGAAACAGGAAGTCACTAAATCTGTGAGGTCAGATTTCACTGAGACACAAACGGTAGAAACAGGTTGCTCAGTGTTCGTCATGATGAAGGTTCCTACGGGAGTCTCTCAGGTCTTTGTAGGACTCTGTGCTGCTCGTCTGCCAGGATCTCTGCAGCTTGTACTTTGAGTCTTTGAGCGGGATGTTGACAGACGAGACATACCGAACGGAGCGTGACATGGTGGCTCTGAAGCTCGGCGTTCTGGCTGTGAAGAGGATGAAGATCTGAAAGCCCTGAGAACACAACAGGAAGACAGCAAAGGTTGGATTCTTTCATCTGTTTCTTCTCTTGAACACGACTGTGCGATCAGTTCCTAAGTGTTCAAATGTGGTTGTGATTTCTCTTCATACTTTGCAAACAAATTCATACTTTGGACAGATTGTAAAACAAACGGCAGATGAAAGTGACGCACCTGTGTGGTTGTACAGACGCAGAAGAGGATGCTGAAGGTCAGGTGGGTGTCTGCCGTGGTGACGAGCTGCAGGTAGCCCAGAGACCAGGACAGGCCCAGTAACACCACCAGAGACAAACTGGTGAGAAACTTCTTCCACAGAGACAAACGTTTGGTGCTGTGACGCAAAAACAGGTTGGTGGATTTATTAATGAATTTTATTCAGTAATTCTACGTCATCAAGAGAAACATTTATTTTTACTTAGAGCATGGTGCTCTTAAATACTTGATTCTGATTGGTCAATCAACAAAATTCTGCTGTGTTTATTTCTTGAGGTATCACTAGGGACACCATAGCAACGGCCTTAGACTGAGGATCATCAAAATCAGTTAACGTTAGTCCACACAGGACATGGATACAGAGTACAGACACATTTCTTTTTGCAAATATTGAATCAATAAAACGTGCTTTAATCATAATTTTGTGTCACATCACTGACTGTTTTAGTAGTAAGCCATGTTCTAAGCGGGATAATGTATAGTGAGCCTGTGACTGTTGAAAAATAACTCCCTCCCACGCTACACGTTGGGGGTTCATTTCCCTGTCGAGAGTTATTTTTTCAAAATACAAAAAATACCATATCTTTGTTCCACAAAATGTTACAGCTTTACTTTTTTAAAATGTGAAAGCATTGCTTGAAAGATATTAATAGCTTTTATTTATTATTTTTTAGTTATTACTAATAACTTTTATTTCAGAATATTACAGCTTTACTCTTAAAGTCTTTGTACATAAAAATGTAGAACTTCTTGTAAATATTTTGACTTTTCTTCAAGTTTTTTTTCTTTATTTCCTCAAAATATTATGACTTTCTTTGTATATTATGTTTTTCTCAAAATAATTTTTGACCTTTCTCTGGATTTCCGTCTGTTTAAATCCATCTTGTCTCATGACATCATGTTTCCGCAAACTTTAAGATGAAGACAGATAAGGAATGGTTACCTGTTGAGGGCGGGGTTGGTCCTGCAGGTGGTCAGAGAGACCAGAACCACCATGATGATGTTGTAGATCAGGATCAGCCCGAGCGGAAGGAGGAAACCCCAGAACATCGGCTTCTTAAAGTCAAAGTGTTTGTTCTTATCCAGAGCTGCGAGCCAGCAGCTACAGGGAGAGACAATACATTATAAAACATGAGTGATGTTAAAGATGGCAATTGCATTTTTTTAAACCTGAAACTAGGATTTGTTTGTTTTACGCAGAACTTCATTTAAATTCTACTGTAGATCCAAACTGAGTTCATTTACGGACGTAAAGTTTAACATATTAATAATGACACATGGACCCACAATTCCTCCTGTCTGTATCCCAGAGGATTGTCCACTCTGTAGGACACTGCCAGTGTGGTCGCCATGGAGATGGCTGGGACTCCTAACAGGAAACAGGAAGTTCAAACAACAGTGAAGCACGTCTTTGAATTCAACATGTTCAACAAACTATGAACTGCCCCTTTAAACTCGTACCCCATCCCACCCCCACGCTGAGCGGCGTCCAGAACGGAGGCAGATTTTGGCGCATCGTCCGGACCAGTATCACCAGCTGAGTGCCGTACAGGCTCGTCCATGTGAAAGTGGCTAACAGGAAGAAGTGAAGCAGAGCCGCCACCACCGTACACGTGCCTCCGTCCGGCTCCACGTGTTCGTCACAGTCCAGGATGGTGTTGGTTTTCGTGTCGACCTCCACTGCATCGTCCAGCTGTTGGCGATTTGTAATTCCAGAGAGGAAGGTGATGATGAAGGCGAGCAGGCTGACGCAGATACACAGCAGGGCGAGTTTGGAGTTCTTGAAGTTCTGACGCTCACGAGACATTGTCTGAAAACTACAGAAGTAAAACGTGAGAGTTCTCGGAAAAAAGTTACTTTTAAAAAGTAAAGGTGAAAGAATTTGACCATGAAGTTTTACTTGAAAAATAAAGTAACATTTACAAGAATGAAGTTGTAACATTTCGAGTTTAAAGTCGTAACATTTCCTGAGATACAGCAGAAAATGTAAAAACGTGATCCTCAGACTCGTTCTGCAGCATCTTGTTTCTACAATGTCTCTGGATTTATAGACATTTATTTTTGTTGCTTCAGAGATAAAAAAAGAGGGAAGTGGACGTGAATTTCAAAATGTTTCATGTATGTGCGTTCAGATCAGAGTCATGAAGAGGAAGCAAGAGTTCTGATGCTAACTGCGACAAACATCATACGTCTCCTGAGATAAAGTACACGTAGTGCAGTATAAAGTAAAATAGAAGTGAGTAAATGTTTGTAATTACTTTTCACAAGCGCTACAGAGAATGTTTTCAGTTTTATATAAAGTACCAATCTGCTGCTCTGAGGCAGGAGCTCTGTTATATGATGTATACCATATAAAGTCTCACCTCTCTTTGAGGTGGTGGATTATCGTAACAACCAAACCCAGAATGGACAAAGAAAGTCCGACGATAGAAATGATGTTCAGAGCTTCAGCGTATTCGTAATTCTCTCTGAAAGACTGAAACAGAAACAGAATAAAACCCTCAGTTGTAACTCTGTCACATCTGAGCTCAGTCTGACAACGTCTGATGTGAAACACGTGGTGGAAGAATTTATTCACCCAGAGCGCAGCGAAGTTGGTGGTGTGGTTGCAGAAACATCTGAGGAGTCCGTCTGAAGCGTTTCCTTTGGAGCAGCCGGCGGTGCTCCAGTCCTCCAGACTGTAGTCCCAGAAGACACAAGCGAAGTCAAACAGAGATGTACCGTCCATCACCTGAAACAACAACACCTGTGAGCCTCAGTGTCCACTGAGACATTCACCCAGTCTCACGGCTTAGACGCTGCGTGGACTACAAAACAAAATGGAGGAGGTCTGTCATTGGTTTTTATCCTGATGCATGTTGACCATGTCAGCCATCTTCGTCCACTGTGTGTCACATTACTACAGCTGAAACAAGGCCATCAACAGAGGAGCAATTATTTTGATAATTGAGAAGTTATTTTAAAAAAAAATAAAAGCCAAAAATTCAGCAGTTCAAAATATTTGTATATTTTCGTATCGGTCTATGATTTTAAACAAGTGATTAGTTATCGATGTTGATGTTTTCTAAGCATTTTGTCGTAAACAAAGTATTGGACATGTTGCTAAGATGGCGAACAATTAGCATAACTTTGCATTGTAGAAATAATGTGATTTTAATCTCAAGATAACTTAATTCTAGAAATGTTACGACCCAGTTCTTCAGTTTAATTCTTGATATGTCACAACTTTCTTCTCAGAACATGACAACTTTATGTTGGAACTTCATTCTTCAAATGTTGAGTCTTTATTTTTTAAATATTACAACTTTAATCTCAACATATTCCCATTTTATATGATAAATTTATTCTGAAATGTTCCGACTTTATATTGTAATGTTGATGTAATGTCGTTCTCAAAATGTTCTGACTTAATGATTGAAATGTTAGCATTGATCACATTAAGTTTCAGTGTTTTTTCATCATGGTTTTACTCTTTTACTCTGCTTCCACCAGGAGAGAAACTCCGCCCACAGCAATCTGTGTGAACCAGCAGCAGACTGACAAGGTTTATCTGAGCCATAAAAACAAACACACACAGTTTATTACCTCAGTTTGTGCCACTGTGAGTGAAGTCATGACATGATGCCGGCAGGAAGGAGGCGGACAGGTGAACGCAGGTGTGAAGCTGCTGATTGTTGTTTGGTCTGACTGATCAATACTCAAAGTGCGACTGTCACCTCCGGACGAGTATTACGACTTTTTTTTCAAAACAATACTACATACAACATATTGACTTTATTATCAAAATTTTAAGATTTTATTCTCAAAATGTCACAACTTTATTATTTTTTTTATGATGTCAGAATCTTATCCTGAAAATTTTAGGACATAATTCTGAAAAAGTTATGGCTTTATTCATGAAATGTTGCGGCCGTGACCTCCTGCAGTGGATCAATCACATCAATCACAGACTATTGACTATCAATCAGTCATTGGATCTGAAGTTTCCTTACCGTTGGTCTGAACAGCATCTCCACGTGTTGCGGCACCACGCTGCGCCCCTGACCTCTGACAGTGGCCGACAGGACCCTGATGGTGGCCTGACGCCGTCTGTAGCGTCTCGACCTGAAGAAGCGGTCGTTCTGATAGAGGACGAAACCCAGGGAGACATTGGACGGCTGCTGATGAACACGGACAGCGTCCTCTTCACAAAACAAAGACATTTAGCAGGATTTACTTTAGTAACATCAGTATGTAAATGGATTCAAGCACAGAAACTCACCTGGTGGGAATCGTATGTAAATCAGGGTGTCGGCGATGAACCCGTTTTCCACCACGACTGTTGACGTGTTGGCATTCAGCTGAATGCGGTCGGCAATGAAATTGCCGGACGTTCCTGAACGCACCAAGAAAAAGTGTCGTTAGTGATGTTTAAGGTTAATCAACAAGACAAAAGTCCCAATGTCCTCAAACAAGATGATAATAAAGACCCAATGTCCTCAAACGAGACGACAATAAAGTCCCAATGTCCTCAAACGAGACGATAATAAAGACCCAATGTCCTCAAACGAGACGATAATAAAGTCCCAATGTCCTCAAACCAGATGATAATAAAATCCCAATGTTTAAATCATAAATAAAGAAGTTTCAACCCCACTTTTGTGTCAGGATCAGCTGCAGACTGACTTGGCAGAGATGGCTGCCATCTTGTTTTTACATGGATTAGTTTGTTGTGTTTTTGTAACCACTAGATCTCACAAAAAAAGTGTCCATGAACTCAGGGTGTCTCAGTGATTAAACTTGAAGAGTCCTCTTGTGCAGAGACTAAAGACAAAGAAAGACTCAACAGTGAGTCAGAATCATATTACTGTTATTAAGGTAATGAAAAAGTGAACTCTGATCTGTTTGGTTCAGTAACACCTCGGATGCAGCTCCGTCTGAACTTTGGACTAATTAACCTGGATCATCTTATATAACCTGAACTTTCTGTTGACCATGAGGTTTAATTTAGACGCTGTCACACCAGTAGCAGGACAGAAGGTCATATAAAAGAAGTGGTGGCGTCCTGGACAGGACGTTTAAAGATTAATGGGGAATAAAACTTTGTTTTATGGCTCCATAGCTTGAGAACAGAGTCCTGAGACAGTTCATCCACTCAGTGTAGTTGAGTTTTTAAATACTTTCACAGCAAAAGTTTATGCGTGAGATTAATTTAGATTAAATAATCACAGAGCATGAAATCAGGCAGTGCTGGTGGATGGATCCAACAACCACCAACTTTTACCCGGGAAGCCAGTGTTCACCTCTTGTAAGATAAAGCCAACTACATGCGTTTGTTGACTAAACATAACCATGTACGTTTGTTGTTGAAGGGATAGAAAGCTAATTTTGTGGTGTTGCTTTTTTTTGAGGGCGTGCCAAGGGGGGCACTGCCGGTTGGGCTGTTTTTTTTTCTGAAAAATGTTCTACTTTGTATAAAAACTGTGTTCGTCACTGTTACTTCAGGCGTTCAACCCCAGTGGAGTAGGTAGAAATACCACCAGACAAGCCATTACATCTGACATGTGTGAGTGCCTTCCTCTTATCCAAAGCGAGTACTTCACCTTGGTGCATCCAAAGTGCTCTGAAACACCCCCAGCTGTGCGTTTCCTGGGGAGCGCCTGGTGTTTTCAGCTTGACAAAGAATGCTTTGGTGGACACGAGACCACCATGTAGTAACCACTGAAACAGCAGTTCTGCTCATGCTGGCCAGCTCCAACCAGATCTGGGTGGTGCACAGCACTGTAAACTGAAGAGTAGCTAAACTAACCCATAGACCAGAACATGTGCAACCTGTCAAAATTATTTGTGGTGGTTAACCATTGCCATTCATAATTAACATATTCCCCTCTGTTGTTGTTAAGCACACTTACATGTCAGATGGGACGGTACCAAATCCCGCAAATTTATCTATGCAGATGACATCTGTCTGGCCTTCCAAGCACCAGACTTTGGTTCACTTGAATGTGTGCTCAATGAGGACCTTGCCAAACTCGACCGGTACTGCAAAACCTGGCACCTAAAACCAAGCCCAGCAAAAACAGTCTCCAGTGTGTTCCACCTCCACAACGCTGAAGCTGCCAGAAAACTGAACATCCACCTGAGCGGACTCAAACTGAAGCATGCCCCCACTCCAGCTTACCTTGGAGTGACCCTTGACAGGACCCTATCCTTCAAGGAACATCTTAAAGGGACAGCAGCCCAGGTGAAGTCCAGAAATAACCTGCTCTGCAAGCTTGCTGGCTCAAAATGGGGGGCAGAAGCCCCCACACTGCGCACCTCAGCACTGGCCTTGGCATACTCCTCAGCAGAATACTGCACCCCTGTTTGGTCCAGGTCACCTCATACACACCATGTGGACACCCAACTCAACACAACCATGAGGATCATCACCGGGACAATCTGCTCAACACCACTCCCCTGGCTCCCCATCCTATCAAACACAGCCCCTCCACACATCCGGCGAGTAGCCTTCACTCAAAGGATGCTCCAAAAGACCAAAGACTTCCCTGATCTACCAATTCACATAGACATTTTCAATCCACCCACTGCCCGACTTCCATCTAGACGTCCAATTTGGAGGAATCCCCGCCAGCTGACTTTACCATCCAATCAGCTTGGGAAAAGGAATGGGAGTCCAAAGACGTACCAAACAAACATCTGGTGTCAGACCCCACCCTGCTGGTCCCTGGCACCAACCTCCCAAGGAGACAGTGGTCAACCCTAAACAGATTCAGGACTGGACATGGCCCCTGCCTGGCCGGCCTTCACAAGTGGGGCAGCAGCTCAAGCCCACTGTGTGCTTGTGGAGAGGAGCAAACAATGCAACACATCATTGAAGCTTGCCCTCTACAAAGACTTGAAGGAGGCTTAGTCACCCTCCATACAGCAGATCAGACGGCAACTGCTTGGCTGAAGGACTTTGCACTTGCTAAATAAATAAATAAAGATGTGACGGTTGCACTATTTGTCCTGCCCCCTCTTCACTGTGACAGTGATGACTGTAGTGTTTGACCCAAAGCTGAAGATTCAACTTTTTGACGACCACAAATGTGCAACATTAAGATGAATAGAGGCAGAGCTGTTGCCGAAGCTGCACCTGCTGCACCTCTAGGTACTGACGTCACTGAAGAAAGAACATCCTCAGAATTTTGACATCAGCTTGGAACCAAAGTGTCAGCTCTTGTGACATCATCAATCATTGTGAAATAATCAGTAAATGATGACAGTGACCTGAGAGAGAGGTGAACTGGACTCCCTGAGTGTCCGCCGCAGGGATTTGCGCAGACTGAACCACAAGGTTTGGTTGAACCACCTGCGACTGAGACATGTTGAGACTGAGGCTGAGGTTCACAGAGAGCTGATCCAGGGTCACCGTCAGACTGAACACAAGATAAACATGTAAATATAAACAACAGGTCATCAGCTTGAACCTGAAATCAAAACCTGAACTCGAGATGAGATCTTGTTTACCCCAGAGTGGCGTTGTTTTCCTCGCCATCGTCTGGTGTGCTGGTGTTCAGCAGCTGGCTGACTGTAGCTACCGCTGCTACCCTGACGCTCTGCAACACAAATATGAACACAACAAGAATCATTGTTAAGGCAGTTTGGATCTTACGAGTGGCATATATAAGTTTCAGTGTATGTTTTGTTGGCGTTTGGCATCTGTTGAACCAAAACATGTTGAAACTCCAGTTAAATAGATCTGGAGTTTCTTCTTCTTGTTCAGTTTTGTTGTTCATACCTCTGAGACGTTCGGAGACAACAGCAGTGTGTTGGCGATCTGAGCTGCTGCCGTGATGTTTTCAGCCGTCAGCTCTTCAGGTTTGGAGGTCAGGATCTGAGTGCTGGTCGCCAGCGTCTCTAAATCAGCAGGGTTGGTCAGCTGAGAGAGAAAGAATGTTATTCATGCACCTTTTACCAAATCTGTTTCCTTTCACCTAATCTGGACAAGATGTGCACACGTCTACGTTTCTACATCAACATCAACTGAATAAACTTTGTATATCAAACAAGAAGTCTGGAGGAGACGTTCAGGCGCCAGTGATTGGTTTTATACCTCCACGCCGGAATTTGTTCAAATTTGGCGCAAACATCCACTGTGAGTCATGGATGAACTGATTAGAAATTGGTGGCCAAAGGTCAAGATCACTGTGACCTTGTCTGTTGCATTCTCATGAAGGTGTTACCTCAGGAGCGCCTTGGGGGATTTTTTTTTCCAGATTTGCGCAAATGATCACTTTGACTCAAGAATGAAGTGATTAGCATTCGGTGAGAACTTTAAGAGAAACATGATTGGTGGGCGGAGCCAAACAACCGTGGGGCAGTAACTCTACTTAACACATTAATAATCAACCGTTTCTTTATCGTTCACTGAGGGGGGAAAAACAGTAGTTCTCACGTTTTGTTTTATGTCACTGAGTGTCTGGTCACACTGGAGGACCTGTGGTGGATGCTCTAAACTCGGTAGGCCATTCTTGGTTGAACATCTGGTCGAAGCCCGGGGTTTACCAGCTGCATGGAAATGGTTGAAGTCAAAGTGGTGAGCTCACAAACCGCAGTATATGATGGTGTACCTGATGGATGGACTGACAGTTGTTAGACTCTTACCACCACTAGTCCCTTTTGGACAGACCTCCTCAGAATATGCAAACCAGCCGATGGGGGTGCGGAGGAATTTGAATTCTCCCAACTCTTGGGCTTGGCAGAAGTTTTCTGTGAGGACAAGTTTAATAGAAGCTGAAGATGTTTACTTGTTGGCCAGTTTGTCTTGGACAGGATGGAAACATCAGCACCGAATAATAATTTGTGGTCAAACAACTCTGAACAGAATATTTCGAAAGCTGTAGCAGCAGCCTTGAGAGGTTCATGATACCCCAAAATGCTAATGTCTTAGCTTACTGCTAAATTTGACTTGAAAACAGAGCCCAGTGTCCAAATGGGACAATTCACCAGGGAGCAATTTAGTACTCAACAAATGGGATAGTTTTCGTGGACCTTTTCCTGATGGTGGTGCAGTAAAGTTTTGTCGTTTCCTGATCAGGTAGGAATGAATCACAAACTATTTCCTGTAATTTAAAAAATCAAAATACAGAGTGTTTCCTGTAGAGACTGTTGTGCTGTTGCCTTACCCTCTGAGCATGTCATTCCGGTCCATTCATCAGGACAGATACAGACACCACTCACTGATAGCCCTCCATTATCACAAACCAGAGGGGTGGTAGTCGGAGGAGTCATGGTGGTAGTAGGATGAGGAGTGATGGTGGTAGTAGTAGTAGTAGTGGGTGGAGGAGTGGTGGGAGCAGGAGTAGTAGTAGTAGGGAAGTCAGTTGTGGTGGTAGGAGTAGTAGTAGTAGTAGTAGTAGTAGTGAAGTTAGTCCCATTGGTCGGATAAAAAGGAGTAGTAGTAGTAGTAGTAGTAGTGAAGTCAGTCCAACTGGTTGGATCAGTAGTAGTAGTAGTAGTAGTGTAGTCAGTCCAACTGGTTGGATCAGTAGTAGTAGTAGTAGTGAAGTCAGTCCCATTGGTCGGATCAGTAGTAGTAGTAGTAGTAGTGAAGTCAGTCCCATTGGTCGGATCAGTAGTAGTAGTAGTAGTAGTAGTGAAGTCAGTCCAACTGGTTGGATCAGTAGTAGTAGTAGTAGTGAAGTCAGTCCCATTGGTCGGATCAGTAGTAGTAGTAGTAGTAGTAGTGAAGTCAGTCCCATTGGTTGGATCAGTAGTAGTAGTAGTAGTAGTAGTAGTAGTAGTGAAGTCAGTCCCACTGGTTGGATCAGTAGTAGTAGTAGTAGTAGTAGTAGTAGTAGTAGTGAAGTCAGTCCCATTGGTTGGATCAGTAGTAGTAGTAGTAGTGGAGTCAGTCCCATTGGTCGGATCAGTAGTAGTAGTAGTAGTAGTGGAGTCAGTCCCATTGGTTGGATCAGTAGTAGTAGTAGTAGTAGTAGTAGTGGAGTCAGTCCCATTGGTTGGATCAGTAGTAGTAGTAGTAGTAGTAGTAGTAGTGGAGTCAGTCCCATTGGTCGGATCAGTAGTAGTAGTAGTAGTAGTAGTAGTAGTAGTGGAGTCAGTCCCATTGGTCGGATCAGTAGTAGTAGTAGTAGTAGTAGTAGTAGTGGAGTCAGTCCCATTGGTTGGATCAGTAGTAGTAGTAGTAGTAGTAGTAGTGGAGTCAGTCCCATTGGTTGGATCAGTAGTAGTAGTAGTAGTAGTAGTAGTAGTGGAGTCAGTCCCATTGGTTGGATCAGTAGTAGTAGTAGTAGTAGTGGAGTCAGTCCCATTGGTTGGATCAGTAGTAGTAGTAGTAGTAGTAGTGGAGTCAGTCCCATTGGTCGGATCAGTAGTAGTAGTAGTAGTAGTGGAGTCAGTCCCATTGGTCGGATCAGTAGTAGTAGTAGTAGTAGTGGAGTCAGTCCCATTGGTTGGATCAGTAGTAGTAGTAGTAGTAGTAGTAGTAGTAGTGGAGTCAGTCCCATTGGTTGGATCAGTAGTAGTAGTAGTAGTAGTAGTAGTAGTGGAGTCAGTCCCATTGGTCGGATCAGTAGTAGTAGTAGTAGTAGTGGAGTCAGTCCCATTGGTTGGATCAGTAGTAGTAGTAGTAGTAGTAGTAGTAGTAGTGGAGTCAGTCCCATTGGTTGGATCAGTAGTAGTAGTAGTAGTAGTAGTAGTGAAGTCAGTCCCATTGGTTGGATCAGTAGTAGTAGTAGTAGTAGTAGTAGTGAAGTCAGTCCCATTGGTTGGATCAGTAGTAGTAGTAGTAGTAGTAGTGAAGTCAGTCCCATTGGTTGGATCAGTAGTAGTAGTAGTAGTAGTAGTGAAGTCAGTCCCATTGGTTGGATCAGTAGTAGTAGTAGTAGTAGTAGTGAAGTCAGTCCCATTGGTTGGATCAGTAGTAGTAGTAGTAGTAGTAGTAGTGAAGTCAGTCCCATTGGTTGGATCAGTAGTAGTAGTAGTAGTAGTAGTAGTGAAGTCAGTCCCATTGGTTGGATCAGTAGTAGTAGTAGTAGTAGTAGTGAAGTCAGTCCCATTGGTTGGATCAGTAGTAGTAGTAGTAGTAGTAGTAGTGGAGTCAGTCCCATTGGTTGGATCAGTAGTAGTAGTAGTAGTAGTAGTAGTGGAGTCAGTCCCATTGGTTGGATCAGTAGTAGTAGTAGTAGTAGTAGTAGTGAAGTCAGTCCCATTGGTTGGATCAGTAGTAGTAGTAGTAGTAGTAGAGACAGTGGTTAGATTAGTACCGCCTGGAGTCAGAGTAGTACCTTCTGGTGTAAGAGGACTACCTTCTGGGATAGTGGTTAAATCAGGAGTAGTACTTTCTGGGACAGTGGTTTGATTAATACCTCCCGGAGTTAGAGGAGTATCTCCTGGGCCAGTTGTTAGAGTAGGTGAAATAGTACCGTTAGACATAGAAGTGGATTGGCCAGGTGGATATGCACTGGTAGTAATAGTGGTAGTACTGGGGAAGTTGGAAGCAGTCGTTAAACTGGTTGTAGTATTGAAGTGAGAAGTGGTACCGATCAGGTCACTGGTGGTGGCAATAGCCATAGTGGTAATAGAAGGAATATTAGTCGTAGCAGAAGTAGCTGTTAGGGGAACAGCGGTGGTAGTAGCAGAAGGAACAGCAGTAGTAGTAGGAAGGATGGCAGAGGTGGTGGCAGCAGGTACTGGGGGTACAGTGGTGCTGGTGGTGGACTGAGCTCCAGCTCTAGAGGCTAAATGAACCACTGTGAGGAGACACATCAGTTTAACAAGAATTAAAAGTTGTTATTAAATTAACTAATTTGCAGTAAACAGTGCACAACTGAGGCTGATGGGTGCGTCATTAGTTCTTTGGTCACTAGGATGTCAATTTAAGTTAATTTTGCTTTTGTGATAGTGTGACAGCTGTTAAACCGCTAACTAACCGTTATGTTTTTTTTGTTGTTCTTTTTTTTTAAGAAAAACACACAAACTTTGGTGAAATACAAGAGGCCTTTTTAGTCCGACTGACTCAGTGAGCTTCAGTCTCCACCAGTTAGCTATCGTTAGCTTGGCCGCTCCGCACTGTGCACCATCCGGCCGGGTGTGGTAGGAGCTAGCTAGCGGTGGTGCTCATTTGGTGATAACCGCTGCTGGACAGTGTAGCTGCTGACACATGGTCGCCACCCTTTGGTCTCCCCCCAGGTTGACCCAGTGAGTAAGCGGCTTCATTTTGAGCAGCAAAACCCCCTTAGCATCTTAGCATTGTTAACTACGTTTGCACCGCTAGCCATGCTGACACTGCTAATTGTGCTAACAGTAATGGTTGAAAGAGCGACACCGCCAGGTAGCTCCCACCGGTCCCAGGTGGTGGAGTAAACTAAACAGCAGTAAAAGTAACCTACAGATCGACATACAATTTTCAATTTTATTTATAAAGCCCAATATCACAAATCACAGTTTGCCCCACAGGGCTTTACAGCACACGACACCCCTCTGTCCTTTAGACCCTGAAGTATTATCTTCTGTCAGCAGATTTACTGCAGCGCTGAATCTGCAGCATTCACACTGATCAGTGAGAGCAGATTAATACTGGCATGTTAAGCTATGAACAAACTCCTGCTGAAACATCCAGAATAAAAACAAAAACTTTCTCACCCAGAGTGAAAAGGAGCAGAGAGTCCATTTTGGTTAACGGCTGCAGGTCGGAGGCGTTGTTGTGGTCAAGTGTTTGAGCCGCCGCAGTGCAAGAAGTGTCTGTGTAATCACACTTATGTGCACCATAAAAACCTCACAATGAAATCATAAACCACTCAGCAGCTCAAAGTTCTGCAGTGACTCTGCACACGGTTTTATCCTGAGTCAATGTTTATGTTGAGTTAAATTTATTTTGTTTACATTAACTTTAGTTTACATTGACCTTTACCTGTTTATTCCCATAATGCACCTGTGAAACACCTTCAGCTGCATCTGCCTGCCTGTGAAGAGCTCCGTCACTCAGAGATTGATTGGAGGGAACATCAGAGAAAACGTCCTCTGACCTGTGAATCTGAAGTTTTATTGTTTGATCAGAAAAATATAATCAGTCACTAAATCATCAACTTTTATACCTCCAAACCGAAAACGCGGCATCATGTCGGTCTGTTAGACTCACTCTCGTGAACGAAATATCTCAAGAACACCTTCTTTCTTCTAATCTGGCACAAATGTCCACTTTGACTCAAGAATAAACTGATTAGAATGTGGCGGTCAAAGGTCAAGGTCACTGTGACTTTATGTCCGTCTCATTACATGAATAAGATATTTCAGGGCATTGGTAGCGTAGTGGAAAGTGCCGGCGCTCCATGTACAAAGGCACCAGCCTTGCTGCAGCAGCCGTAGATTCGATTCCGGCCTGCAGCCCTTTGCTGTGTATCATCCCCCCCACTCTCTCTCTCTCTCTCTCTCTCTCTCTCTCTCTCTCTCTCTCCCCATTTCACTCACTATCATTAACATTAAAGGCAAAAAGCCCATAAAAATAATCTTTTTTTTAAAAAAAAAAATAAGAAGAAGACATCTCAAGACGGCCTTGAGAGAATTTCCTCAAATTTGGCACAATCATCACTTCGATTGAAGGATGAAATGAGTAGAAGTTGGTGAATTCATTCATTAATTCTGACCAAACTTGACACAAATGTCTAACAGGATAAAATAATGAAGGTCAAAAGGTCAAAGGTCAGCTTGACTGTGACATCATCATGTTTTAACGTCATATCTCAGGAACAGAAGGGGAGACATTTGGTCACATACTGAATTGGTGACTCTAATTTGATCTGTCAGATCTGTGTGTGAAGCGTCAGTGTAACCTGATAAATCAGACGTAACTCCAGTTCTAAAGTTGTTAAAACATAAAAGCAGAAGTTATGGAGTGTTGACGGATCATAAAGTCACTGTGTTTGTCTGCAGCAGCAACACAGTACCATCCCTCAGAGCTCCTGAGTCAACAAGGAGGCAGGCCCACTGTGTGTCCTCTGAACCAATCAGCTGTCAGAGATCCAGCCCATCACTCATTAACTGGAGTTCATCTTCAAGTTATGTAACTTGTAACTAATATTTAACCCCAACAAGCAACCAGGGACTGAGCCCAGGAGACAGGGTTACAGTAATGAACAAAGACAGGAAAACTCCAGTCCTGTTACAGAAAAAAATCCGTAAGTCTGTTGTTTGGAGGTCATCAGATTTTATGGTGACTGAATTTTTGGGGAGAAAAAGCATCAACACAACTTGCCATCTATCAGGTTCTATCTGCTTTCTGAGCTTCGAAGTTTTTACTTTCCAAACAGCAAAAAACGATCCATGGAACAATTCAAGTGTAATATTCCAAAGAACCATTTCTTCTGTTGTTTTGAATTACAAATTCCATGCTAAGCAGATATCCACAGTTTCCCCAAGTCCCCAGATGAAGCTAGAACTCTTGACATTAATGAGCACAACAGGTGAGAACATTATCGACTCTCTGTTCTACCCTTCTTACCACTATTAGATCTCAGTGCGAGAACGGTTTGGCTTCCATGATTCTTCAAAGTTCTTCAGATTTTATCCCAAAATCACCAGACACCATTTAAATAAACGGTAATTTTACCATCACCAAACCCACCAGGCAATGAACGCACGTGGTGAGGTTTAGGCAACGTCACCTTGCAATGCCTTCATCTGTCCCAAGAAAAGTTAGCCAAGGTGTATCCAGGGATGGATCCCTTATGCAACAGGTGTAGAACAGTATCAGGGTCCCTCGTTCATACTTTCTGGACTTGTCCAAATGTTAATAAATGTTGGACATCAATATTTGATACATTCTCTCTGGTCTTTGGAGTCATATTTATCCTTCCCTCACGATTGCAATTTTCGGAGTGGATCCAGAGACCATATACCTTCCTAGACACTATTTTTGCAAACATTGTTTTTGCCGCCTTAATTCCGAGATGAAACGACCCACTGTTTTTCTGGAGCGAGGGTCCAAGATAAAGCCAACAACATCACAGAGGTTACATAGGAACTTTCAAGGTTGGAGCGCATTACTGTCCATGTCCATATTGTCCACGAATCGACAGTCTGAACTGCTCCACGTGGACTTCATCTTTGTTGATGATCCTGGAGCCTTTGAAGTATGGCACTTGCATCTTGGCCGAGGTCGTTTCAGTCACCTTTTCAGTCAACACACCTGGCTGTCATCAATGTGGCCTTTGTGGACAGTTTTCATTTGTTTTGGGAGTGTAGACAATTTTTCTGGACTCCCGGACAGGCCCCTGGCTTTCCTCGGCCGATCGACCCGCAGTGTTTGAGCTCCTTCAGGTTCGAGCCACCGCCGGATTAGTTTTGCTGATTTAATTACTTTATATAACAGGCGCAGACCCGCAAATATGTCTCCCTCCTGTTCCCCTCCTGTTTGTTTCAGTGTTACGTTGACAGGTAATAATCCTCATCCCTGCACACTTAACGGCAAGGCTGTCTAAACAACGGTGTGATATCTGTTGGTGTTATTGGGCTCCATCTAAACTCTAACCTCGTCTTGTTTTAGTGTTTCACTTTTAAATGGACGAGTATGGAATCTAAGGTCTGTCACTATGTCAGAGATTTCTCCTTGTACAACTAATGTTATTTTTCTTTTTCTGAAAAGCACTGCAGGTTAAGTAAAGGTTAAACACTGAGAGGAGTTTATCTGTCAGACCCTGAACTTTGACCTCTGGCCTCCTAAAAACAACAACAGCTTCTCTCTGAGGGGCGACGTCAGCTGTAGGGGGCACTGCAGCACTCTGAGTTGATTCATAGAGACACTGTGTATGTGTAATGATTGTCAGCTGACCTACATACAGACCTGCTGCAGGGCTGTTAATCATTCACCACACTGGGCTCCTGCTGAATGATCAGAGTGGGGGGTTTGAGGGGTTTTTTGGGGGGGGTGAAGGTGGACCTGCAGAGTTTGGACTCTCTGACTCAGTCTGCAGACATCATGGCTCAGCTGGTGGAGTGCGTCCCCAACTTCTCTGAGGGTCGAAATAAAGAGGTTTGTTTTTTTAATATTTAAATCAGTATCTGCAGGTTGTCTCAGACAGAACTGCAGCAAATAGACTTTTTTAACTTTGTGGGTTTTGTTCTCCGTCTCTACGTCCACTAAAAATGTTCGTGTTTGTCATTGACGGGCTCAGACTGTTATTCTTAGTGCGTGACAACATGATGAAAGGATCCCGACAGAGACAGACCTTTATATTAAAGAGTAAAGCACCAGAAACCGCCTGTTCTTGTCCTGAAGTCGTCACTTACCGCTGAAAAACAGGCATTGTTTTGCAGCGCCGTTTAAAACGCACCGGAGCAACAGTGTCATCAAGGACCTGGAAAAATCCCTGAAGGGCGATTGGGTCCAACAACACAGGCTGTTTACCCAAGAGACCGGTTGACTTCCTGTGTGAACTCTGAGCCAGATTGTGATGTTTTTTTCCCCAAAACCTAACCATGTGCATTTGTTGCTTAAAACTTAATGTGCGTCTGTTGCCAAAAACCTAACTTGTGCATTTGTTGCCTAAATTTAACCACTTTTGTTGCCTAAACTTATGTGCGTTTGTAACTTAAACCTAGCCATGTACGTTTGTTGTCTGAATCTCATCAAGTGCGATTTTGTCTAAAGCTTACCATGTCCATTTGTTGCCTAAACCTAACCAGGTGGGTTTGTTGCTTAAACCTCAACACATGCATTCGTTACCTGGTGATTCTGGTGATGGTAACATATCTGGTGCGTTTGAGACGGTTAACACAGATGATGACTCTTGTGTCTCAGGTGATCGATGCGATCGCCGCCGCCGTCTCTGGCACCCCGGGCTGCAGCCTGCTGGACGTTGACCCCGGTGCCTCCACCAACCGCACCGTCTACACCTTTGTGGGCTCACCTGCGGCTGTGGTGGAGGGCGCGCTGAACGCCGCCCGGCAGGCCTTTACCCTCATCGACATGAGCAAACACTCAGGTAAGCAAGAACTCTGTGCCCGCAACAGGAAGTACGACACAACAGGAAACAACTGACGTGTGTGTTACCTGTTCAGGTGAGCATCCTCGGACCGGAGCGCTGGACGTCTGTCCCTTCATCCCCGTCCAGAATGTCTCCATGGATGACTGCGTCCAGTGCGCCAACGCCTTTGGACAGAGACTGGCAGAGATGCTGCACGTCCCCGGTGAGACGCCACATTAATAACCTCGGTCCATGGAGCCACGTCAGCAGCTAACCCTCCCTCTGTGTCCTCACAGTGTATCTTTATGGAGAAGCAGCACGAAAGGAAACGAGGAGAAGTCTTCCATCTGTCCGAGCCGGAGAGTATGAAGCTTTACCTGACAAGGTGATCATCACGAGGTCTCCCTGTGTTGTACCTTCAAAATAAAAGTTCATCAGAGTGTCTGAAACATAACGTCTTTTAATATTTTCTGTCCTCCAGTTGCAGCGTCCTGATTGGTCCCCTGACTTTGGCCCCGCCATGTTCGTACCGTCGTGGGGCGCGACAGTAACCGGCGCTCGTAAGTTCCTCATCGCCTACAACGTGAACCTGATCAGCACCAAGGAGCAGGCTCACCGCATCGCTCTGGACATCAGAGAGCAGGGCCGAGGGAAAGACCAGGTGCATGCTGGGACTCTGAGTCCTCAACTTGTATCTTCCAGGGTTTTTTTTTCATTGTTAACTATGTTTTTCAGGGTTCAGGTGGAGTCTTTGTGACCTTTAGTAACCTCTCTGTGTCTTTCAGCCGGGGCTGCTGCAGAAGGTGCAGGGGATGGGCTGGTACCTGGACGAGTCCAACATTGCTCAGGTGTCCACCAACATCCTGGATTACGAGCTGACCCCCCTCCACAGGGTGCACCAGGAGGTCTGCAGGGAGGCTGAGGTCAGAGGTCAACCTCCATTCACCAACCAGAAACATCAGGTTTTAATAATCTGATTATTGATTATTGGTTATTGATGTTCAGGAGCTGAAGCTGCCGGTGGTGGGATCTCAGATCGTGGGTTTGATCCCTCTGAAGGCCGTGCTGGACTCTGCTGACTTCTTCATCCACAGAGACGGACTCTTCATCGTCGAAGAGGAGCACAAAGTCCGTCTGGTCAGTGACCGGTCACAGATATCATATGATGTCATATTCTGTGATAAAGACGTGAGGTTTCTTTGTGTCGTCAGGTGATCAGTAAACTCGGCCTCGACTCTCTCGGTCCGTTCAACCCCGAGGAGAGAATCATAGAGTGAGTACTGATACACAGCACGAGTGTTTAAACATGTCGTGCTGTGACCCCACTGACACAGCTAGCTGTTAGCCTCTGTTTTGAGTCTTAATGCTACGCTAAGATAAGCTAGCTTTTAGCCTCTTTTTCAAGTCCTGATGCTAAACTAAGCTTAGCTAGCAGTTAGACTGTGTGTGTTACCTGTGCAGGTACATGGTGAGGTCACAGGAGGACAGCCAGCTGGTGTCTCTGTCTGTGCAGCAGTTTGTTCGGAGTGTCGGCGCTCGGACGGCCGCTCCCGGCGGAGGATCGGTGTCTGCCGCTATCGCTGCTATGGTAACAACAAACATCAGTATGACATCATCTGCTCATACAAACATCTGTGATGACAGTAATGTGTGTGTCCTGCAGGGGGCGGCGTTGGGCGCCATGGTGGGTCAGATGACGTACGGGAAGAGGCAGTTTGAGAACCTGGACAGTGTGATGAGGGGGCTGATTACGCCATTTCATCATGCCATGAATGACCTGCTGATCATGGTGGACGCCGACTCATCAGCCTTCAACAGCTACATGGTCGTAACTCCATGATGTGTGAACGCTCAGTGTCCACTTCAGAGGACAGGGGACATTTTTGTTCAACTGCGTCTCATTTTGTTTTAGGCGGCCCTGAAAATGCCGAAGAACACTGCTGAGGAAATAAAAAGGTGATGTGTGTGTGTGTGTGTGTGTGTGTGTGTGTGTAGTTTCACCATGTTTACTGATAAACTTCACACTGTGATTGATGATCTATAATCCATAATCAATAATCTTTAATCAATAATCAGGAGAGAGGCTGCGATGCAGGAGGGTCTGCAGCGGGCGGTGAGCGTGCCCTTGGCTCTGGCTGAGAGGATCAGCGTCCTCTGGTCTCCTCTGAAGGAAATGGTCGTCCATGGAAACATCGCCTGCAAGTCTGATGCTCAGGTGACAAAAACACAGCTGACGCATCTGATCACACATCAGCCATCTTTACAGGAAATTACAGGTCAACCAGCAGCAAAGAAACTTCAAAATAAAACTTTAAATGAAACCTTTATTTTTATGTTCCTATTTTAAGGTAACAACCGTTTTGTTTTTGTTTTTTTTTCAAAATAAGACTTTATATGAAAACTTTGATTTTACGTTCATGTTTTCAAGTTGCAGCTAAAGCTTTAGCAACGTCAGTTTTCAAAATAAAACTTTAAATAAATCCTTTATTTTTAAGTTTTTATTGTCAGGTGGCAGCTCATGTCGTTTTTTGTTTTTTTTTCAAAATAAAACTTTAATTTGAAGTTCATGTTTCCAGGTGGCAGCTAAAGCTTTAGAGACGGCGGTTTTCGGAGCGTATTACAACGTCATCATCAACCTTAAAGACGTGACAGACGACACCTTCAGGATCGCTGTAAGTGCGTCTCCTTGCTCTGTACATGACGTTTGTTTAAATAAAGGTTTTTTGTTAATCATTAGTCATTGTTTTATGCTGCAGACTCAGAAGAGAGTGGCGGCGTTGCTGCAGGAGGCGAAGGAGAGCGCCGCTGCCGTCCTCCTCGCTGCTGACAAGAGGAACTGAATCTTCCTCTTCTACGACGTTTAACCTCAGAATCTTAGTCAGTTGTCTTAGTGTTTATATGTGATCAGTTAATGAACCTGGTCTACAGCTACGTCTTATTTTAATATCGTCCACAGAAGATGATTCACTGTTCTCCTCACTGATGTTAAATGTTAATAAAACTGTTTCTGATCCTTGACCCTAAAAAGACTGAACAACTTTGAAAGCTCCTGAAAGACATGCTGTAAAGAACAGAAGAAGGTCCTGACGGTCATGGTCCTGATGGTCATGGTCTTGACGGTCATGGTCCTGACGGTCATGGTTTGACAATCATGGTCCTGACGTTCATGGTTTGACGGTCATGGTCCTGACGTTCATGGTTTGACGGTCATGGTCCTGACGTTCATGGTCCTGACGGTCAGGGTCCTGATGGTCATGGTCTTGACGGTCATGGTCCTGACGGTCATGGTTTGACAATCATGGTCCTGACGGTCATGGTCCTGACGTTCATGGTCCTGATGGTCATGGTCTTGATGTTCATGGTCCTGACGGTCATGGTTTGACAATCATGGTCCTGACGGTCAGGGTCCTGATGGTCATGGTCCTGACGGTCATGGTCCTGACGTTCATGGTCTTGACGGTCATGGTTTGACAATCATGGTCCTGACGGTCATGGTCCTGACGTTCATGGTCCTGAAGGTCATATTTTGACAATCATGGTCCTGACGTTCATGGTCCTGATGTTCATGGTCCTGACGGTCATGGTCTTGACGGTCATGGTTTGACAATCATGGTCCTGACGGTCAGGGTCCTGATGGTCATGGTCTTGATGTTCATGGTCCTGACGGTCATGGTTTGACAATCATGGTCCTGACGGTCAGGGTCCTGATGGTCAGGGTCCTGACGGTCATGGTCTTGACGGTCATGGTCCTGACGTTCATGGTCTTGACGGTCATGGTTTGACAATCATGGTCCTGACGGTCATGGTCCTGACGTTCATGGTCCTGATGGTCATGGTCTTGATGTTCATGGTCCTGACGGTCATGGTTTGACAATCATGGTCCTGACGGTCAGGGTCCTGACGGTCATGGTCTTGACGGTCATGGTCCTGACGTTCATGGTCTTGACGGTCATGGTTTGACAATCATGGTCCTGACGGTCATGGTCTTGACGGTCATGGTCCTGACGTTCATGGTCTTGACGGTCATGGTTTGACAATCATGGTCCTGACGTTCATGGTCTTGACGGTCATGGTTTGACAATCATGGTCCTGACGGTCATGGTCCTGACGGTCATGGTCTTGATGTTCATGGTCCTGACGTTCATGGTCTTGACGGTCATGGTCTTGACGGTCATGGTCCTGACGTTCATGGTCTTGACGGTCATGGTTTGACAATCATGGTCCTGATGGTCATGGTCCTGACGGTCATGGTTTGACAATCATGGTCCTGACGGTCATGGTCTTGACAATCATGGTCCTGACGGTCATGGTCCTGACGTTCATGGTCTTGACGGTCATGGTCTTGACGGTCATGGTCTTGACGGTCATGGTCCTGACGTTCATGGTCTTGACGGTCATGGTTTGACAATCATGGTCCTGATGGTCATGGTCCTGACGTTCATGGTCTTGACGGTCATGGTCTTGACGGTCATGGTCCTGATGGTCATGGTCCTGACGGTCATGGTTTGACAATCATGGTCCTGATGGTCATGGTCTTGACAATCATGGTCCTGACGGTCATGGTCTTGATGTTCATGGTCCTGACGATCACATAGTTTCACACAGTAATTATTTATGACATTTACAAAAATCTAATTTTTAAAATTTGTGCTAATTTATGAAAAACATTACTCAGCCTGTCTGTTAAGCTAACATTAGCTTAGCATTATCTCGTTAATGAAGTTAACGTGAGCTCGGCTGATGTTCTCGATAACGTTACATTATACATGACACACTGTTTAATGCTTCAAAAGAACAAATAAATCATGGAGGTGACTCTGTGCGTGTGTTGCCTGGTTACAGTCAGTGTTAATGGAGCCTGGTTTCAATAAAGAATAAAAAAAAAGTGACCTCTTGCACGAACTCTCGCGAGACTTGTACCCTCCCACAGAAGAAGCCGGCCGCTCCGCCTGAAGCTCAGTCTGAGACACTTGGAGGAGCCAACGATGAGTCTGAAAACGATTTGTAGCCGGTACAGACCGCAGAGGACATGTCCAGTGAGGTCAGTCCATGTCCAGTGAGGTCAGTCCATGTCCAGTGAGGTCAGTGCATGTCCATGTGAAGACAAGTAGAGCTGAGGGGGCGTTTGTCAGCTGAGCTAGCAGTTAGCATGTTGTGGCAGTTAGCTTAGTTAGCTAGCGGGGAGGTTTATTGCGCTGAAGTGACTTTAAGAAAGATGGTGTAATATGCTGCAGCCGGTTGGCTCGTGTGACAGACGACAGAAAGACTGTTTAAACACACTGATAAAGTAAAGTAAGGGATGCGTGTAAACGGGTCAACAGTTGCCTGCCAGGAAGAGACTGTGCAGCAACCACAGCATCACTGTGAAGTATATACCACACTGTTGTTAGACCAGGCAGGTGTGTCAGGTATTTATCAGCAGCAGAAAGTCATCGTATACAGCTGGATGCACAGCAGGCACATTGGCTGAGGATATGTGGTGGAGGGAATGAACATATTGATATTCTGGCCAAACAGTCACACTGTAAATACAGAAATTCCGTTAAGTAGGACAGAAGGTAAATCAGTGATTAAGAAACATGCGGGAAAAGTGTGGCAAGATCACTGGGACATCCAAGATCACTGGGACATCCAAGACACGGGAAGACACTTGTATAAGCTACAGAAACTGGCTGGGTTGGGAAGAAGGATGGGCAGGAGCTGGAGGGGAGAGGCAGTCATCACTCGACTTAGGATAAGGCACACAGGACTGAATAATACGCTACATAAAATAGGTAAACACCCTGATGGCAAATGTCATCACTGTGGCCAGTGTGAGTCTGTCCAGCGTGTTGTGCTGGAGTGAAGAGCGTATGAGGAGCAAAGAGGACACTGATAACGGCAGCAGAGAAGGCAAAGATATGTGTAAGTGTAGGGAACCTGCTTGGAGTCAAATGATTTACTCAAACATCTAATCACAGATCTAAAAGATACAAGGCTGATGTTTTGTTTGTCTGCAAATGTACTGCCCTACACTCCAGTCCAGTAGGTTGGTTGCCAATCGCTAATAAACTCTTACCTTAAAGGTCCACTAAGGGACATTCATGTATTTTAAAGGACGTGGTATTATATTTATTAACTTAAATGCAAAGCGGCTGCAGCTAACAGGGAGTTAGTGCAGAGCCAGTGAAAAGCTTTATTGATTTAATTTAATATTAAAGGACGTCTGTCATGTTTGTAATGATGAGTGGATGCGTTTGTGTCTCCACAGCTTACAGTTTCTGCTCTGGGCAGTCCTGGTGTACAGATCTGACACAGGTAAGTTCATCTGAATAAACATAACCAACGTTTTCTGTGTTTTACATGACAGAAAAACATCAGGTTAAAAATGTCATTTGCCCGTGAGAGAGTAATATTCAACATGACAAACTGTGCTCAGTAGGGCTGTCAAAATTGCTCAAAAATGACGTTCGAATATTCCTTCCAAAAATAACTCATAGATTCGAACCATTCGAATATTTCTTTTTTTCGCATTATGTCCACAAGAGGGCAAACTAATACAAGGAAGCAAACTTGTGTATGTATTGAAGGTATGTTTATTTCAACATTAACGTCTTTGAAAACATTTACGTACCTACGCTTTAAAACACATAAAACAATTATCTATAACATTACTTTATAAACGACCGCGGACCTCTCGCTCACCCTCCGTCAGGCCATAAGACCCGCGTAAGCGCTGCGAATAGCCTCAAAGTGCGACCATGTTGACTGGGGCAACGCGGCAAAGAAACAAAGAACAATTTGTCTTCCATTTCTTGCTTTTCTTCTTACAACTCCTTTTAAAAATGCGACTCCTCGTCTGCTGAGTTTTAAGAATGCCAGCTATTTTGTTGTTTCTGTTGATGTCACATCTCGCCTGAAGTATATCCAATCAGCACCAAGTAATCCCCAAGCCCCAGCCAGGAGTCTTTCGGGGTCGTTCTGAGCCCCTACTCCGAGGCAGGGACTTGTTTAGCCCCTGTAAAAGTTCCTGAACTCTGTCCTTCGGGGTGGTTCCTGCGGTGGCAGTGTGTACTTGTGTCTGTGTGTCAGTTAGCATCGGAGCGCAAATTCCACTGGAAATGCTGCAATATGCTGCGAAAAAACACTCAGGTGTGTTGGTGCAGACGCTGCAGAAAATACCACATGATGTTGTTTTGAAACACGCAGGTTTGGTGGCGCAGACGCCACTGGAAATGCCGCGGTATGACACCATACAACGCTCAGGTTAGGTGGTGCAGACGTGGCTGAAAACAGCTGCGCTGTAAACGTTGTGATGTGTCGTTAAAAACATCCGGGCGAAGCGGTGCAGGCGCTGCTGTAAACTGTTTGTTGTGTGTCAAAGTGTTGGAGGTAACATCTGTGTCGTCTCACAGTGACCTGCCGCCTGAAGGTCGAAGGTTGTGTCGGAGGAGACGTCCTGCTGCCGTGCGTCTACAGCGACTCTCTACCACAGACATTCTCTGTCTACTGGAGCGACAAAGACAACAACATCGTGCTGGACATCCACAGCAGCGTCCCCGACCTCTCAAACCAGCACGTGAAGTTCAGAGGTCGAGTGTTGAGCGACCCGCAGCTGTGCAGGAAGGGGAACTTCTCCATCGTGATGAAGAACGTCTTGCAGTCTGACAGCTGTTCGTACGACTGTTACATCCCGTCGGTGAACTTCTACCAGAGGGTGGCGCTCTCCGTCTCAGGTTTGTAGCCGTCCCAGAGACAGTTTATAAAAACAGCACCCGGCAGCAGGTCTGACATGTGGCCCTGTGTGTGTTCCTGTTGCAGGTACATGTGCCGCCAGACCGTCAGGTGGAGGTACTACAGTAACACCACACCCCTTCCTCACGGCTCTGCCTCCTCTTCTTCTGTCTCTGACCTGGACGGGTTTAAAATGGACAGAAAATCTTTTCCCACATTTCAGACCAAAACAAGACTCTGAGGACAGACACATGTCACACCTCACACTCAATGGTTTAGTTAAAAAAAGAGTTCTATGTACTGTAAGGCTGCAGCTGAAAGCACCAGGAACACCCCGCTCTGCCATTTTAACACCATTACACACACAGACTGAGCGCTGCAGTCTGGTTCTTTATTCATTGGCCACGAGCTGAATCAGCCTCAGAGGTCCCTGCTCTCTAAAGCAAACCGACCAGCTGATTTAAACCTGTAAAACCGCTGAACAGACGTTTTAATGTTGTAAATCAGTGAAAAACCATTTAATGATGCAGTTCAGCTGCTGATTGGTCAGAGAGCTGCTGACATCACTCGCAGAGCTCTGCATTTTGTGTTTGAATGCGTAACGTACGAAGGCTTTGTGGCTTTTTTTAATATTTGTTTCACACATGAAGGAAACATAGCCTTGATTGTTCGCCTCATATGTATCTATGCAAACATGTTTTTATTTTTTTTATACTTAAAGTACTTGAACACAGAGAAACTTTTTTATGACCTGTGAAGCTTGATTTCTATTTTTTTACTTTTTTTGTTGCAGAAAACGTTTATTTTTACACACACATTATTTATAGAGGGTTTAAACATTTAAATGGTCCGGGTGAATTTCTAACTTCTAAATTCTACCATCTCCTGCCGGAGGGCAGTGGATCTTTACAGCTGGCCCTCGATCCGACGCAGCACAGCTAGCTTCTCCCTCTCAAGGCCCACGAGTGTCTCGCTGCAGGTGCAGGTGATAATAGAGGGCCGCCGGGTGAGGCCACCCCGCATGTGGATGCCGGGCCTTGCTGGTGCGGTTTGGCGCACGGGAACAGGCCTTGAGCTTGAGAGTATGCAGGGGACGTCTTCGTCGGGCAGGCTGATGCTGAGGGGCAGGGAGGCTGGTTGAGCTGCTCTGGCCCCGCTCCCAGATGGCTCATCCTCACCCGAGTCACTGTGGGACCAGAGGCCCTCGTCCCCCAGGACATCTAGCAGGGAATTAGTGCGTTAGGTAGCAGCGCTTTGTGTGACTTATGCGCTGATGAAGAGGTGGGTGATTGATGTGCCTGACATCGATTGATTTAGTTTCAGCACCGCGGTAGTGGTCAGCTCCTGTTAAGAGCGATTCTAAGAAGGGCATTAAGAAGGCATCTGGAAAACACTCGTATCTTAGCGACCCTTCTTACCAAAGACATTCTTAACTGTGCTCTTAAGTCCTAAGATAGAAACGCAGCCCTTGACTGTGACAACCGTCCCTGACTGTAACAACCGTCCCTGACTGTGACAACCGTCCCTGACTGTAACAATCGTCCCTGACAGTCCCTGACTGTTTAAGGGACGATTGTCACAGTGGAGGAACTGTATTAAAACTCATTGAAGTTTCTGATTTACTGTAAAAACCACAAAACGTGTCGCACCTTCCCCTGGTATCCCCTAGTCAGAGCCATTGGTCATGTGACCATCGGCCTGCTAAGGTCATAGTACTGTACGGGCTGTAGAGTCCAGCCCAATTGCATTAAGGGAATGTTGTTCTGGAAGTCTGATGAGTCCAGCAGAATAACGGTAATAAAAATGGAAGTATGGAAGTTATGTATTCATCCTGTATTTGTCATAAGATTCCATTAATTTGCCAGATAAACAGCATGTGATGATGTGCCATATGGTGAGGCAACTAAAGGGGGTCCTGCTCTGTCATTATTTTCTACCCAGATAAGTTAATTATTAAAAGGTACTGTTTTTATATTGAGGATGTGTTTTTAATTTAAGGGCAGTTTTTAATCTGACCAAACGTGGATCATATTTGCACTAAACAATGTTTTTGTCCTTTTTGTGTCAGTCTGAAGCTGTTTTGACTTTTGTTTTACTGTAAAACAATAAGCGTGTGTATGACGTGCGCTGACAAGCTGTTTAATTCTGAAATAAATATCTTAATCTTTAAAGAGAGGTCTGAGTTTTCTACAGTACCGACTTTGTGCCATAAGATGGAGTCACAATTGTTCAAACTTTATTATACAGCTGAAGAAACTACAACTGTTACTACTGTAACTGTAATATTGTTACTACAAGTACTACTACTATTACAGTACTGTAGTACTGCTACTATGCTACTGATGCTAACGCTACCTATATCACTTCAACTATAGTGCTGTTACTGGTATCTGGCAGCAGGTGGCAGCAGAGACACCTGGAGGTGCTGAGTCTCACAGGTGAACCTCAGAGCAGAGAACCTTATCTCATCCTGTTATTTCCTTCCAGCTGACGACAGCAGGTATTTAACTGTAACAGCAGGTGTGACATGACGTCATACAGGTGCATCATAACTGAACAGCTGTTCACAGTAAAGCAGGTTCATTTCTGTATTTACAAGGCTGCGGTCTGACCACACCAAACTCCATTAAAAAAAACTAGGGATTTTATGTTCCTCTACCATGACAGGTGATACTGAGCCCCTGTGGAACTTTTACCAATCAATAAAAATGATCAGTACGTCCCAGCAGAATCCATCCGAGTGTTTCCATGACGAGCGGTAACTCTTCAAACATCCCGTGACACTGTGCGAAAGCCACTGAGAGTGAGGAATGTAAAACAAGCTGGTTTTTAAATGGAGTTTGGTGTGTAGTGCATCTGTAACAACACTGTGAAATATTGGAATTTAAACAAAATATTTAGCCACATTGACATATTTTTGTGAGCCAAATTCAGCAGAAGCCCTTATTAATTATTAATAACTTCAAATACATTATTTGGTTGATGTTTTACATGTCACTGAGGGCAGCTACAGTAAAATTACAGGATTTTTAGATGGAGTTTGGTGTGAAGTCGCCTGATAAATCTGGGGCTGCTTTAACTCTGATAAACAGAGAGACAGATAAAAACCAGTTCCATCTGGACAGGAAATGAGGCGTACACTCAGTTTTCCTGCAGCTTCTCCACTTCCTGTCTTGGGGTCAGAGGTCACGGTCAGATGGTGACTCAGCAGGAAATTCTAATGTTTGTCATTTTGGATGAGAGTGAGACCTCCCCATGATTTTTATTTAAAAATTTTAATTTCCCTTAAATTTTTAATACTTTTAGTTATTCCTTAATTTATCATTCATTTTATTATTACTTTTAATAATATACATTTAATTATTTTTTGATTCCTTATGTATATTATTTTTCTTTGAAATTTTTTATTTATTTATTATTGTTTAATAATATTCATCATTCTTTTATTTGTGATATTATAGCGTTTATAAAATTACATGAAATTCTTTATTCTTTAATTTCTGCTTTATTTTGACTGTTTCTTCATTTATACTTATTCATAATTCATTTCATTTAATTATTAATTCTTATAATTCATATTCAAGTATAATTAATTTCAGAATTTATTTTGTTTTATTACTTTATTAATTTATACTTATTCTTTATTTTCTGAGATTATTTATTACTTTTGAATTACTTTCTAATTATTTTATTTTGATTTTAGTTTATTATCACTTTTAATAATTTACATTTAATAATTCTCACATTTTTTATTTTACTATTACTTCCTTAACATTTACCTTTAATTATTCTTTAATTTGTTTATTTTTCATGCGTTTTTAATAATTTATATTTAGTTATTCCTTAATTTCTGATTTTATTTTTTATTACCTTTGATAATTTATCATTCTTTTATTTGAGATTTTATTTCAGTTCCTTTAATAATTTATATTTATTATTTGTTAGTTTCTTTTACTTTATCTTTAATTTCTAATTCATATTCAAGTATATTTTTAATTTCAGATTTTTATTATGATTATTGTATTAAATTCTTTTAAATTTATATTACATATTTGATTTACTTTATTACTGTTAAAATCTTTATTATTCTTTAATTTCTGATTTTATTTCTCTAGAACTTTCTCATCAGTTATGAAATTTTCATATTTATAAAATCTTTGTTTTTAATTTACGTTTTCTAATAATTCATATGAAATTACTCTTAGATTTTTATTTTATTTTTGCTATTAAATCATTTGTATTTGATTAGTTGACGTTTTCCAATATTTTATTTCTTATTTATTTTGATTACTAATAATTAAAATAAATAAACCTGCGATATTAATAAATAACAGACAGACAGTTTGAGGTGAGGTGAATTTTATGTCTCAGATTAAAACATAAACAGGAAGTGACAAACTACATGTTTTAAATATTAAATATTAACAACGTGGCTCATTAATATTCAAACAGACTTTTATTTTGTTAACAGTGTCACAGTGATGTCATCAGCGGCGGCGGTGATGTCATCCTCACAGTGTGGTGAACTGGCTCAGAGCTCCTCGCAGCTTATCAGCGATCTGACCAATCGGAGAGCAGACAGGAAATGATGTCACACAGCTGTAAGCAGGCCCTGAGCTCTGACCCCGCCCCGCTGACCCCGCCCCCTCCTCACCTGCTGGTAGAAGGTCACCTGTTGCTCCAGGTAATGTTGCATCACTCTGTTGTAGTCATGGATACGGTTACTATGGAAATGATTCATCTCAGCTGGAGGGGCACACAAAGAGTTACACACTGTGTGTAGTACAGTGTGTAGTAGTGTGTACAGTGTGTAGTAGTGTTACCTTGCAGGCCGTAGCTCATGCAGCTGATTCGTCGGTTCATCAGCTTCCTGTCGTTGTGGTTAATTTTCCCAGCAGACACCAGACGGTCCGACTCCTTCACCTTCTCTACTGCGGCCTGGACACACAGGTGAGACCACGTCCCCTCAGTGACATCACCACCACCTCCTGAAGCCCCGCCCCCTCAGTATTAATGTATCAGTACCTTGTGCACTGCGATGATGTCAGGGAAACATCCAAGCAGGCCTTTGTACTCGCTGTTTGTCTCCAACAGGAAGTGAAGGTCCTTCAGTGGCTGAGGGAGGTCAAAGGTCATCAGAGGTCAACATAGGTCAGACTGCAGGCTGAGTTTACAGAACATTTGTTTACCTGCTGAGCAACGATCTCTGCGATCTCCTCATATGTTTTTCCCGCGGCTGTCAGAGCATCCGTCAGCGTCTCCTCACCTGATGACATCATCACAGTATTAACGACACCTGAGCTTTGACAGCTCATCTCCTCCCTCCTTGTCACCTCCCTCCTTGTCTCCTCCCCCCTTGTCTCCTCACCTGGATACTTGCTGCTGGTGAACACAGCTGACAGGTTCCTGAAGGCTCGACCAATCCGCTCGTACTCTTTAGGCAGCGCTGCACACACACACAGTAACAAACACACATGAACACACACACACACACACACACACACACACACAGTCTTTGCACTGTTTGTACAGGTGTAAGTTCACGTACGTCCGGTGCAGCGTTTCCAGTGCGTGTGTCCGACGTTCAGCAGCTCTTTGACTCCATCATCCATCGACTTTGTGAAGTGGCTGTGGAGCTCACACTGACGTTCACTACACACAGGAAACACAAATTAACACACACACACACACACTTTAACACACACACACACACACACGCACACACACACACACACACACACAAGCGTTAGATTTCAGTCGCTAACTTACACCTCGGTGACGTCCAGCTCGGCGGCCTCGGGTTCGATCAGGCTGAACATCATCGGCCCCACCGTCTCGTCCCTCTCAGCCGTCCTCTTCCCCGCCTTCCACTCCTAAAACATAAAAATGTTGCTTCAGCCAATCAGGATGCAGCTACGGGACCAGCCCAGCGGCCGACACATGTACCTGCCTTCTCGTCTCTGTAGGTGAGGAAGAGCTGGAAGACGTCACTCTGAGAGACGACTGGGTGACGACACATCCGGGTCATCCAGGACTGCAGCTGCTCCATCCTCATCCTGATGAAGTCCTCCTCAAAGCGTCCTGAGGGGACAGACAGGTGGACACAGAGACTGACAGGTGGACACTGAGACAGACAGGTGGACACTGAGACAGACAGCTCATACTCACCTGTGACCTGTTTGTCGGGCAGTGAGGGGATTGGCAGAACGGAGCCGAACTTCTCCAGCAGACGCTCGTACAGCCAATCAAAATGCTTGTAGCGATGATTGACAGGTCTGTTGGTCGTCTGGAGGGAGGCGGTCAGAGCGAGTATTACTGAGTATTACTGAGTATTACTGAGTATTACTGTGAGTATTACTGTGAGTATTGCTGAGTATTACTGTGAGTATTACTGTGAGTATTGCTGTGAGTATTACTGTGAGTATTGCTGAGTATTACTGAGTATTACTGTGAGTATTACTGAGTATTACTGTGAGTATTGTTGAGTATTACTGAGTATTGCTGAGTATTACTGTGAGTATTACTGTGAGTATTACTGTGAGTATTGCTGTGAGTATTGCTGTGAGTATTACTGTGAGTATTACTGTGAGTATTGCTGAGTATTACTGAGTATTACTGTGAGTATTACTGTGAGTATTGCTGTGAGTATTGCTGTGAGTATTACTGTGAGTATTGCTGTGAGTATTACTGTGAGTATTGCTGTGAGTATTGCTGTGAGTATTACTGTGAGTATTGCTGAGTATTACTGAGTATTACTGTGAGTATTACTGAGTATTACTGTGAGTATTGCTGAGTATTACTGAGTATTACTGAGTATTGCTGAGTATTACTGTGAGTATTGCTGTGAGTATTACTGTGAGTATTGCTGTGAGTATTGCTGTGAGTATTACTGTGAGTATTGCTGAGTATTACTGAGTATTACTGAGTATTACTGTATTATGTGAGTATTACTGTAAGTATTGCTGAGTATTACTGTGAGAATTATGTGAGTATTACTTAATTACTTAGTATTACTGAGAGTATAACTGTGAATATAACTGAGTATTACTACTGTAAGTATTGCTGAGTATTACTGTGAGTATTATGTGAGTATAACTGAATATTACTGTGAGTATTACTGAATTCCTTAGTACAGAGTGTGCCAGGGCTGACGTCAAAACCCCGAAGTTTAGCATCGTGCTGGTTCCCTGAAGAGAAAGTGAACGTGATTTTTGCATTGCGTTTTGGGTTATGTGAGAAAATAAGCTCTGTGGCTAACACAAGTTTATGATACTTACAGGTTTTGTTCAGCGAGATAATCTTCACATATAAACACCTTTCATATCGCATTTGAAGCTTAAATGCGATTGGCACAAGTAAAAAGCTAACGTTAGGCTTTAACGGACTGCATGACTACTCCACGGTTGCATGACTCTTGATGTCACCGCCACTAAGGCGGCTTTATTTTAAAAACATTGTATAATGGGGAAATCGGACTGTTTAAGCTAAATAAGAAGCTGTAATGGTGGACTGCCAGCACTCTCGCCTGTTCGGGGGTGATGACGTTTAAAGTCCCCGACAGGGTTTGTAGTCGTATTGAGCAACTTGTTAGCAACCGCCTTTTTTACGACACGTAAAAGCTTCAAAATTCACAAGTAGGGTATTTACTGACGTGTTTTATGTCAAAGAACAAAACCTGAAACTTGCTTAAGCTTTTGTTAGCCACAGACCTTATTTGAGGCATTTTGCCAAAATCCCATTCAAAAACGTTTTGACTTTAAGACGAGAGAACTGGAAGTACTAAAAGCGCTAACGGAGTTCCGGGTTTACTGGCACACTCTATTACTGAGAGTATAACTGAGTATTACAGTGAGTATTATGTGAGTATAACTGAGTATAACTGTGAGTATTACTGCGAGTATAACTTTAAGTATTACTGTAAGTATTACTGTGATTATTATTGAGAGTATTACTGCGAGTATTACAGTATTACTGTAAGTATTACTGTGATTATTATTGAGAGCATTACTGTAAGTATTACTGTGATTATTATTGAGAGCATTACTGTGAGTATTACAGTATTACTGTGAATATTAGGGTGTAACTGCGAATATTAGAGTATTACTACAAGTAATATTACTAGTAGTATTACTGTGAGTATCGCAGTAGTACTGCAGTGTCTTACATTGGGAGTGAGCTGGTACTCAATGAAGCTCTTCAGTCCGTACAGTTTGGACTCTTTCTTCGGATCGGCGATCAAACAGTCGAGAGGAGCTGACGGGTAGAGCCAGACCGGACCCACCTCTCCCATCTGATTGGATGATACACAGTGAGAGCCAATCAGAGGGCAGGGATCGGTGTGATACAATGATCGATAATGATCACTTAAGTTGATTACTCACGTAGACAGGAAGTCTGCTGTTGGCTGGAGGTTTGGCCAACAAGAAGACTTCAGGGCTTGGGCCTTTGGAGAACGGAAACCTGAGAACACACAAGATCACTGGACTCTGCTGAATCTGCCACAAACCTACCAGTACTCTACCATAATTCTACCGTGAATCAACCATGTGGATGTTTTTACCTGTTCAGGGAGATCTTCATGGACGGCCCATGGGCGCTCCGTCCTAAAGCTCCTCCCTCCTCGTCCAGCTGATCATCACCATGGTAACCGCCCACCGACTGGTCGTCCCAGTCATCGTCCCACTCGCCATCATCGTACTCGACAGCTGCTGGAGACAGAGGACAGGTTTCTGTCCATTATTTGACCGCACTGTATCGTCGCTCAGTGTTTGAACTGTAGGAACTAAAACACCTATCTGATGGAGGTACGTCTTTGACTTTAAACAGGACTACGTGTTACCTTGTTGTGTCTGCGTAAATCCTCGACTGTCCCATCCTTCTGTTGTGTTACTGACAAAGGCCCCGGCCCCCCAGGAGTCCCCGTTTCCTTCACTGCGGCCACTGACCTGTAACTAAACATCAACAACATGACGGAGACGGAAACTGAACTCTGGTTTTCAGTCTTTGTGTTCATTCAGCATCATTTAGAATTGAATCTGTTTGAGGTCATTTTGTGTCTCTGTAGTTCTTTTGCATTTTTCTGTGGCTGTTTTGTGTCTCTTTGTGTTTGTTTTGTGTCTCTTTGTGGTTGTTTTGTGTCTCTTTGTGGTTGTTTTTTGTCTGTGGTTGGTTAATCAGTGCAGAGTCTCACTGTATGCAGATGACTCTGTTGTTTATTACAGAGCGCATTGTGCAGGTTGCTGTGTCTTTTGAAATCGTTGCTTGGCAACCACCACATAACTCTGGCCTAACTATTATTTTGCTACAGTACCAGCAGCAGGTCGCTTTGAGGCTTATTATGGGATACATTTTGATGATGTGATGTCATTGTCAGGACTCATTAGTGTCTGTAAAAACATTTTCAACTGTGTGAACACGTTCTTTCAGCCTGAGGCGTTCAGGGACCTCCTGCAAAAACTGTGAGAGAGACACTGGTGGAAAACATTGGGCAATTTGGGCAAAGGCGCCCCAGGATGTGGGTGGAACCTGTGGATGTTTGTGGTGCTCACCTGTAAATATCCCTCAGGTACCAGACCGGTTTGTCCGCTGGAGTTCTGGGCTTTGATCCAGCCTCCACCAACGGTCTACACACACACACACACACACACACACACAGACACACCCGTCAAAACTCAGTGTGTGTGTCATGTTTACATACACACTGATGTGTGTGTTACCTGGTCGAGCACACAGATGGTCTCGCCCCGTGTCACCGACAGCTCGTTGTTTCCTGGTTCAGCCGTGAAGTCGTAGAGAACCTCCGCCTGAAACAAACAAACAAACATGTAGAGACTTTGCCCTCTGTGTCTCTGATGCTGTCACGCTCCTTCACCCGGCGTCCTCTGAGTGTGTGTGATAGGAGAAGTCATGAACCTGACTTCCTGTTGACCAGAGCTCTGTCCGTGGCGTCAGGTCCTCGTCGCTTCATGTTTTCACTGCTGAACACACACTTCCTGTTTCCTGTCGTCTTCGTTCATCTGTTAAACATCGAGCCTGCAGCAGAAAACTGAACCTTCGACATTTACCATCATTCTTCTTTTTCTGACAGGAAATAATTTTAGGTACTTATTTCCCGAGTAAACATGTAAAAGAAATGTTTGTGAGACGTTATACATATATATATACATATCTGTACGAGTCTGCAGTCAAACAGGAGTGTTTCAATTTTTTTCATTTTCTTTTTTAAAGAAAATCTTTCAAACAGAAGGTTAAGTTTCTTTTAATTTAATTTTTTGTATTTGTTTATCGTCTGCAGAAGAAAACTGATTTTTTTTAAATATCCTTTCTGTTTTATTCCTTTAAGGTCTTTCTAATATTCCTCTCAGACTCTTGTAGTATTTTTAGATTATTTTTCCCTCTGTGACATTTTTATATTTTTATTTTTAAACAGTACAAACCGTCAGTTTTAAAAGATATTAACGTATTTGTGATCTTTATTATTTAATTTAATTCTATTGTTAGTTAGAAAATGTGTAACATCAATATATTTTAATAATATTCTGTATTTATAGAATATTAATTATTCTATTTTCATTATTATTAAATGTATAATTTTTATATTAATTTTCCTTCTGGTGATGTCTGACAGACTCCAACAGAATATTTATATTTTCTTATGTGTTCAAGCAGCTGTTTATGTTTGTGTTGTTGTTTATAACCTCTGTTTATTTTCAGAACGTTTTCTAACAGATTTTTTTTAACATTTCAGCAAAAGTCAAACTTGTGTTTAATTTGACTTATTTTAATGTGAAACAATCTGAGAGAAGTTCTATTAAATATTTCTGATGATGTTCAGCCTCACGATGTTCCGACCAAACTCCTGCAGAATTACACATGATTTTTCTGCGTGTTTACGCGATCAAACTTCCGGTTTCTGTGCGGTGTTTGGTGTTTTTCTTTAACGAGAGAACCTTTAACGTTCCGTTAGAACCGTTCCGCTCCGTTAACTCTGTTTAATTCGGTCTAAACACCGAGATTTCTCCGGTAACCGGAGCCTTTTACCCGCCGCTTAAAGCAACAGATTTCTCTATGGGGTTCTGCACGAGCCGAGAGGCGGCGGTCCGCTCTGATGTCGGGCTGCAGGTCAGAGGTCAAAGGTCACCGCCTCCTCACAGGTGAGGAGCCGTCTTACCTGCAGAGCCATGATGACGCAGCAGCAGCAGCAGCTTCTGGTCAGAGTTTCATCCTGACAGCTGCAACAACTTCTGCTGCTCCTTCTTCTTCTTCTTCTGCTGCTGCTGCAGCCACACCACAACACTTCCGGTCATCACCTTCACAATAAAAGCCTCGCGCTACATTTATATCTGTGACTTTAATTTTAAAACTTCCGAAAATCAATAAAACACAGAAACTAATTCATTCTTAGTTTCATCCGCAACAGTTTTAGAACAAAACTAAAAAAAAATTAATAATTTTGATTAATTATAAAACTATTAAATCATTTAACACAATAAAGGTTACTGACACAACAATCAGAGTCAAACTATCAACATCCAGCACGTGAAGAAAATCTGTTGTTTTTGTTTTTAATGACACGTGTGCTTTTATTTTTAACGTCTGACTTTTTGTTTCCGCTTTTTGACCTAGAAAACTTGACAGAACGTGACGTCAGACATCCGGAACAGCTGAGAGGTTCGGGAAGACGTTTCCTGTTACACACACACACACACACACACACACACACACACACACACACACACACTATTGAAAAAACAAACAAACAAACAAACTGTGACAATACAATAAATATAACACTGTAAAAAATACACTGTAACAATTTAATACCTTTTAAGTTGAAGCAACACAACACTGTAAAAAATATTGTTCTTCACTGCTGAAAAAAGTACCAAACAATGCACCACACTACACTAAAGAAAATTACCCTACACTGTAAAACTAGTAAATTTTACCTTCACAACAAATCAATACACTGTAAAAAATATGTTACTCTAAAACCATACAACAATACATTGTGAGAGATATTCCTCTACACTGTAAAAAATATACACTATTTTAAGCAGTACAACACTGAAAAATGTTGTTCTTCACTCTTGGAAAAAGTACTGAACGATGGAGTAAACCTTCACTGTGAGAATGTACCATGTTTGTTTATTGATTCACATATCAGGGAATTTCTTCAAATGTGTAAACAGTAAAACATGTATGTAATGTACATGCATGTAAACAGTGTGTCCACGTTCACTAACTCCCTGTTCAGGATATCTTGTCATTCAAATGGACACTTATGTGACAAAAACAGGCTTGTGTCATCTGCAAACAATACTTTATGTAGAACCGATGAAGAATTTACAAAATCATTAATATATAGGATAAAGAGGAGCGGCCCCAAAATAGAGCCCTGGGGGACCATATTTGACGGATTTCTGTAATGATTTGTGACCATTAATGTAAACATATTCTTGTCTCCCATACATATAACTTTTCATCCAGCGAAGTGTGAGCACCTCTGACACCATAGTGATGTAATGTGTTTGAACAAGTCTCAAAATCAATCGTGTCGATATATTTAAAGATACACCTCAAATGCCACATTCACCTTTTTCCAATGGCTTCATTAATCTTTTCAACAAGATCAGTAACTGCTGTACAGATAGTCTTTCCTAAATCCATGCTGTGATGGAGTGAGAACATTCACTTTGTCTACTACTCAGTTGATTGTATTCTATACTCTCAAAGACCTTTGAGACCTGGAGGAAACCCACGCTGACACGGGGAGAACATGTCGGAGCACCTGGAGGAAACCCACGCTGACACAGGGAGAACATGTCAGAGCACCTGGAGGAAACCCACGCTGACACAGGGAGAACATGTCGGAGCACCTGGAGGAAACCCACGCTGACACGGGGAGAACATGTCGGAGCACCTGGAGGAAACCCACGCTGACACGGGGAGAACATGTCAGAGCACCTGGAGGAAACCCACGCTGACACGGGGGAACATGTCAGAGCACCTGGAGGAAACCCCACGCTGACACGGGGAGAACATGTCGGAGCACCTGGAGGAAACCCACGCTGACACAGGGAGAACATGTCAGAGCACCTGGAGGAAACCCACGCTGACACAGGGAGAACATGTCAGAGCACCTGGAGGAAACCCACGCTGACACAGGGAGAACATGTCAGAGCACCTGGAGGAAACCCACGCTGACACAGGGAGAACATGTCAGAGCACCTGGAGGAAACCCACGCTGACACAGGGAGAACATGTCAGAGCACCTGGAGGAAACCCACGCTGACACAGGGAGAACATGTCAGAGCACCTGGAGGAAACCCACGCTGACACAGGGAGAACATGTCAGAGCACCTGGAGGAAACGGGACCATGTCCACTTGCAGCCGATCAATAATCAATGAATGAGACAGAGTCGTAGGGTTCGTCACTGTTTATTGATTAAACTGACAGTTAATGAAGCAGCTTCAGATCGTTTTCAGTTACACTTTATTTTGAAAGGGTCTGTGGTTAGAGGGGCAGCTTCCCGTCAACAGCTGTGTTACCATGGAAACATTCTTATTGATAGATCAAATTAATCTGATCAATAGATTCTTTACAGTGTATAAATGATCAGTTAAAGCTTCTAATGATCGATCGATCAGCACCTGAATGTGTCTTTACAGATAGATATTGATCAGATGACTGGGTGTATTGATTAGGTGACTGGATGTATTGATATTTGATCGATTGTTAGAGAAGCTGTTGTTACATGTTTCGGCCACAGGGCGGCTCTTCAGTGGACGCACCACCACATGACTGCCGCTGAGGCCAGAAGACCAATCACAGACATCGATGCAGAGGAGGGGGCAGAGTTACACAGGTCTGAGTTGCAACACTTGAAGGTGAAACTGGAGACCTGGAAAAGATTGATACGGTTATTGATCAGCGATCAGGTGGAACAGCTCGTCAACATGTTATCACCTCCAGATATCTCTCCAAGAACAGCTGAGTCCACAATCATCTACACTTGAGTCCAGGACCAGGACACTTCATGTGAGTGTCTGAAGAAACAGGTGAGTCAAACACTTGTCTGCTTCAAGAAGTAAAGTTTATTTCTTTGGAAACAGGAGTTAATGGTGCTGATCAATACAGTAGAACAAAGTAGAGTGGAATAAAGTTAATAGAATAATGTAGAGTTGAGGAGGCCAAAGTAGAATAGAGTATCATAAAGTAAAGTTGCCTTCGGTAAAGTAGAATAAAATAAAGCAGAAAAAAAGGGAAAGTAGAACAAAATTAATTAGAATAAAGTGGCACGAGGTAAAGTAGATCAAGAGTAGAACAAATAAAGAATAAAGTTAAGTAGAATAAAGTACAGTAGAGTAGAATAAAGTAAAGTGGCATTAGGTAAAGTGGAATAAAGTAGAGTAGAATAAAATAAACTAGAATAGAGTAGAGTTGAGTGGGATCAAGTAAAATAAAATGACAAAGTGGAGTAAAGTACAGTAGAGTAGAATAAAATAAAGTAGCATTAGGTAAAGTGGAATAAAGTACGGTAGAATAAAGTAAAGTAGAATAAAGTAGCATTAGGTAAAGTGGAATAAAGTACGGTAGAATAAAGTAGCATTAGGTAAAGTGGAATAAAGTACGGTAGAATAAAGTAGCATTAGGTAAAGTGGAATAAAGTACGGTAGAATAAAGTAAAGTAGAATAAAGTAGCATTAGGTAAAGTGGAATAAAGTACGGTAGAATAAAGTAGCATTCGGTAAAGTGGAATAAAGTACGGTAGAATAAAGTAAAGTAGAATGAAGTAGCATTAGGTAAAGTGGAATAAAGTACGGTAGAATAAAGTAAAGTAGAATGAAGTAGCATTAGGTAAAGTGGAATAAAGTACGGTAGAATAAAGTAAAGTAGAATGAAGTAGCATTAGGTAAAGTGGAATAAAGTACGGTAGAATAAAGTAAAGTAGAATAAAGTAGCATTAGGTAAAGTGGAATAAAGTACAGTAGAATAAAGTAAAGTAGAATAAAGTAGCATTAGGTAAAGTGGAATAAAGTACGGTAGAATAAAGTAAAGTAGAATAAAGTAGCATTAGGTAAAGTGGAATAAAGTACAGTAGAATAAAGTAAAGTAGAATAAAGTAGCATTAGGTAAAGTGGAATAAAGTACAGTAGAATAAAGTAAAGTAGAATAAAGTAGCATTAGGTAAAGTGGAATAAAGTACGGTAGAATAAAGTAGAATAAAGTAGCATTCGGTAAAGTGGAATAAAGTACGGTAGAATAAAATAAAGTAGTGTAGAGTAGAATAAAGTAGAGTCACCTGGGGGAACATTTGGGACAGTCGGCCGTACTCACAGTCTGAGTACTTCAGACACTGACGGTAAGTCATTCCACCTGCAGAACAATAGAGACAGTAGAACGTCAGTAGAACGTCAGTAGAACCCTGAAGCTCAGACTGTTTCAGATCTGATGGACTGATGTTTTCCTGTAAATACGTTTTATTGTCATTGTTTTAAGTCTGTTTTTTACTGTTTGCTAATGCTAATTAGCATTACCATTTGCAAAGTTAACCATAGCCGTAAATGAACCATGATAACCAAGCTAGCAGCTAGCATTGGCGCTACTGCCACCCTCTCTTCCAAATATGGTCACTTCTGGTTTCAAACATCCAAGATGGTGATGCCGAAATGTCAAATAAGTGTGATGTCGCTGTGGTCATTTTGTTTTTCTTGTGGCCATTTCACGTGTCTTTGTTATCATTTCTGAAACGTTCTGGGTCATTTGGAATCCAGTCGTTCTGCATCACTTTCAGTATCTTTCTTGTCTCTTTGTGGTTGGTTTTTGCATCTTTGTGGTTGTTTCATGAGAACTGTAACTTATATCATTCACCTCATTGTTTCATGTCCCCTAAAAAAGTGGTGCAGTGTTTGGTTGAACTAAAAGACCCTCTAAGGAGTCAGATTGTTCTGTAACTACATTTTGTTTTCACAGTCTATTCTTCAGGGGCTAAAGTTAGCATTAGCATGATCAAAGTTAACCATAGCTGTAAATGAGCCATGCTAACCAAGCTAGCGTAATCGCCACCCTCTCTTCCAAATATGGTCACTTGTGGCTCCAAAAATCCAAGATGGTGACGCCCAAAATGCTGAACTCAGCTTCAAAATGGGAGCCCACAAACTAATGTGAGACGTCACAGTGTCTGCGTCCACTATCTACGTATTGCTTTATTGAGACATGGCGTTCTGTGTCCTGGTGGTCGTGGTGCAGGTGTGCAGGTACCTCTCTCGGTGAGTGTGAGACAGGCGTCGTCATAGCTACACTCTCGTTGTTTGGTGCAGCTGGCTGTGTAGTCCTTACAGCTGTAACACCGGATGGCCGATCCTGAAACACACAACACATCAACAGGGTGCTGAACCTCCGCCGTGTGTGCGACCTGATGGTCCGATGACACCAGTAAACACGGCTCCACCAGTTTATCTGTGATCTTTTATAAACACAAACTGTGACCTTTAAGTATTTAGCCAGCAAGTTTTAAAATCAAAGATCAAGATTAAAATGAAAAACTACAAATTATTTAGTTTCTTAATTCATGTTCTTCTGGATCGATGAGATGAAGCCAGTTCCAGAACTGTCACAGTTAAATCCAGAGAATCAAACGTACCCAGTCCGATCAGAGCGGAGCAGATCACCAGACAGATCCCCAGGGAGCGCTTCATCTTCACCTCGGCACGGCTCGCACACTCACCTGGACTCCCAGAGTCCAACCCAGCACATTAATTCATGTGGAGACAAAACCAGTGAACAAATGTTTCGCTGACAGACCAGAGTGTGAGCAGCAGAGTGTGTACAGTGTGTACAGTGTGTACTCACCCAGCAGCAGCAGCAGCAGGAGCAGTGATACTGCACTTCAGCAGTACTTTTGTTGTTTGTTGTTGAGGAGAGGAGACAGCGAGTGGTGGCTCCGACTATGACTGACAGCTGAGTGGAGCGAGAAGGCCACGCCCCCTGGGAGGAGCCTGTGGGTTTCAATAAGTGTCATTGTTTTCTGTTTTTATTCGATTGTAGTCACTTTTAAGTTGAGAGGAAATAAAACACCATGAAAAACTGTGAAACACTGTGAATGTGGACCCCACTGAGTCCCACTGCTCAGTTCAGTCCTGATTTATGTCTCTGTGGTTGTTTGTTTACGTTAGCTGGTGTTTGTGCCTCTTTGTTGTCGTTTTGTGACTCTTTTTAGTAGCTTTGCGTCTGTTTGTAGTTGTTTTGTGTCTATTTGTAGTCATTTGCGTCTCTTTGTGGTCGTTTTGTGTCTCTGTGTAGCAGTTTTATGTCTCTTTGTAGTCGTTTTGTGTCGCTTTGTAGTCATTTGCGTCTCTTTGTGGTCGTTTTGTGTCTCTTTGTAGTTGTTTTGTGTCTCTTTGTAGTCATTTGCGTATCTTTGTTGTTGTTTTGTGTCTCTTTTTAGTAGCTTTGCGTCTGTAGTCGTTTTGAGTCTATTTGTAGTCGTTTGCATCTCTTTGTGGTCGTGTTGTGTCTCTTTGTAGTTGTTTTGTGTCTCTTCGTAGCCATTTTGTGTCTGTAGTTTTGTGTCTGTTTGTAGTTGTTTGCATCTCTTTGTGGTCGTTTTGTGTCTCTTTGTAGCCGTTTTATGTCTCTTTGTAGTCATTTGTATCTCTTTGTAGTTGTTTTGTGTCTCTTTGTAGTAGCTTTGCGTCTGTAGTTGTTTTGAGTCTATTTGTAGTCATTTGTGTCTGTGGTCATTTTGTGTCTCTGTGGTAGTTTTGTGTCTCTTTGTAGCCATTTTGTGTCTGTAGTTTTGCATCTGTTTGTGCTCAATTTGTGGTTTTGTGTCTCTTTGTAGTTGTTTTGTGCCTGTTAGTAGTTGTTGTGTGTTGTTTTGCAACTTTGTGGTCATGTTGTGTCTGTAGTTTTGCGTCTCTTTGTAGCTGTTTTGCATCTCTGTCATAGTTTGCGCATGTCTGTAGTTGTTTTGTGTCTCTTTGTGGTTGTTTGTGTCTCTGTGTAGTCATTTTGCGTCTCTTTGTAGTTTTGCGTCTCTGTGTAGTCATTTTGCGTCTCTTTGTAGTTTTGTGTCTCTGTGTAGTCATTTTGCGTCTCTTTGTAGTTTTGCGTCTCTGTGTAGTCATTTTGCGTCTCTTTGTAGTTTTGTGTCTCTGTGTAGTCATTTTGCGTCTGTTCAGATACCATGTTGCTTGCGCAGATTTCCTGCTCTTCTCCAACCCTGTCAAAATCCCCCAACCAATAGAAAGCCAGGTTTATGGTTGACCAATGAAATCATCCCTGCCTCCTTGCGGGCGCGCTCGCTTTAGTTTTAGAGCGTCCTGTCCGGACGGGCTTTATTAAATCCATATCTGTCATCACTCTGTGTGTGTGTGTGTGTGTGTGTGTGTGTGTGTGTGTATTCGTGCTGTGGCTGTTTTTCATGGCCGTTGGTCATTCTGCATCACGTTGTGGTTGCGCGTTGTTTTTGTTTGTAGTTGTTTCTCGTTCTTTGTGGTTGTTTTGAGTCTTGTTGCAGTCGCGTGCGTCCTCTTGCGTCCCTGTGTATCTGAGTCTGGAACCTTTCGCTCTGTAGCTCTGACTGAATGTCTGAACTCTTCCTGGATGGACTGTGATGAGACGTGCGTCGATATTCGTGTTCCCCGCAGACTGACCTTCAATAACTTTATATTCAGCGCCGCCATCAGGTCGACATGCTAATGTGTCCAACGCTGTGGTGTACGACCTGCAGGCCTGATGACACTCAGTGTTTACTGAGAGTGGGAGCGTGGCCTCACCTCGCTGATGATGCGATGATGTGATGATGGTGGTGGATGAGAGGCGCTGTGTTGGAGCATTTATCTCAGTGCAGCAGAATAAAGCGTCAGTGTTTTGTCCTGGAACGACCCAGAGACAAAGAGCGCTCACACACAAACAATCGGCCTCAGTCTGCAGAAAAACAAAGAGCAGAGGAGACACAAGACACAGACGGCAGCTCCAAACACAGCGGCTGCATTCAAACGCCGTCATCACACCACGCTCATTAACTATTCATTTCAAGTCGCCGCTCACTCCACTTCCTTCACACACCATCTTCATCTCACACAGAAAATACATGAAACCAAATCATCATGGACTCAATATGGAAACAAACATCAGCTGTCTGAGGTCACAGAGGTCAAAGGTCACTCAGTTAATAATGACGTTTATTAAGACTTTCACTTGCTTCAACATCAATATTTAAACTGCTGTTCTTATTTAACATCGTCATCATCATCATCATCAGACCACCCTCATTAAATATTCATTCATATCAGACGTCTTTGTCTTTTTCTTTAACCAGTGAAATGTAAATTAAATTTCAAAGCTGGTTTACTTCATGCAGTGAAGTCACTTAGTGACTGCCAACATTTATCTTTATTTTGTGTCTCTTTGTGGTCGTTTTGTGTCTCTTTGTGGTCGTTTTGTGTTTCTTTGTGGTCGTTTTGTGTTTCTTTTGTTTCTTTGTGGTTGTTTTGTCTCTCTTTGAAGTTGTTTTGTGTCTCTTTGTGGTCGTTTTGTGTCTCTTTGTGGTGGTTTTTGTCTTTCTTTGTGTTTCTTTTGTTTCTTTGTGGTTGTTTTGTGTCTCTGAAGTTGTTTTGTGTCTCTTTGTGGTTGTTTTGTGTCTCTTTGAGGTTTTGTGTTTCTTTTGTTTCTTTGTGGTTGTTTTGTGTCTTTGAGGTTATTTTGTGTGTCTTTGTGTTTCTTTTGTTTCTTTGTGGTTTTGTGTCTTTGAGGTTGTTTTGTGTCTCTTGTTGACGGCTTATCTCTCTGTGCTCCTATCGTGTACCTTTGAGGTTGTTTTGCATAAACATATCTAGGTTTAAACAACAAATACTGGAACACAAAACAAAATAATGTGTTAAATATGTTTTGTAGCATAAACATGGAAACACACAACATCAGCTGTCTGAGGTCACAGAGGTCGAAGGTCACTCAGATAATAATAACATATTTAACTTGTTTCATCGTGAGTATTTAATACTAACAACATTTTCAGGGCTCAAAATATGTTTCGTCTAAACTGTTTCCCTGAGGTCGTCTTTTTGTTCCCCAGTGAAATGTTAATCTGAATTTTTCTTCAACTTGTTGACGTCATGCAGTGAAGTAGTGACTCTACTTATCTCTATTTCATCACTGTGATCTTCATTAATGTCTGTTGCTAACAGCCTCCACGTGTTGGAGATATTATTATTAATTAATTAATTAATTTCACGGCATTTAAAGTGAGGGCAGAGGTGATAAAGCTGCTCTCAGAGGAAAGCCGAGTTCAGCCGGTGATGTCAGAGCTGTGCCGGCAGCTGATTGGTCCACAGACAGCAGGTGAGCGGTGCTGACAGGTGAGAAGCCTGAAGCCTTCGTTCATAATTCAGCAGCTTGACTTTGTGTCTCTGACAGAGGAAACTCCGACAGGCTGAGGGTGAGTTCAAAGTCTCACAACAACAACACAAACACACATTCATTTATTTGTTTAGTGATTGATTATTGATTAATGATGATGCCATTATTTGACCTGGTGTTACCTTGTGATCTCAGATTGAAACTCATCATGGATCTGGACAGCATCGGTAAACTTCTTCTCTTGTGTTTGTCTTTCTGTATCTGTCTGACATCCTGTTGTTGTTTTTGTTGTTGGTCTGTTGTTTATGTTTTATTGATGTTTATTTGTTTCAGAGGGACTGAATGAAATCCGTCCGTCCATCTACAGAGTGGCCATGAAGCTCCTGTCTCTGCAGAGACTCTGTCACCGTCAGTTATTTGTGGTGTTATTCTACACAAACTACTTTGTTTACGTGTTTGTTTAGTGTTTCCAGTGGATATGGTGTCTGTTTGACACATCACGTGTTTGTTTGTTTATGTAATGTGTTTGTGTGTTTATATTTGTTCATTGTTTGGTCTGTGTTTTTATGTTTATGTGTTTGTGTTTATTTGTTTAAGTTGTTTCTTCATGTTTGTTTGGGTATTTATATTTGGTTATATGTTTGTTTATTTGTTCATGTTTCTGTGTTTGTTTGTAGCTTAATTTTGTTTTGTTTGTTTATGTGGTTATTTGTTTTTTTGTGTGTTTATTTCTGGGTTTGTTAATGTTTGTTTGTGTGTTATTTGTGTTTAGGTTGCTTGTTTGTATTTGCTTTTTTGTTTATGGGTTTGTTTATTTCTTGTTTCTTTGTGTTTGTTTATGTTTGTGTGTTTAATGTTTATGTTAATATGTTTCCAGTGGACGTGGTGACCGTTCGACACATCACGGCAGCCCTCCACTCACAGCAGGAAGTGGAGCTGAACCGGCAGGAAGTGACCCGGACTCTGGACAGGATGTTCCACAGTGTGTCACAGGACGTTCCGGGTCATGTGACGGTGGCGGCTCCAGAGGAGACGTGCAGTCTGATGTTCAAACTCAACGACCGGTCAGAGTTTTACATGCACACCTCAACACCTGTTTATGTTTATTAGTAAATGTTATATGTTTATTTCTGTTTGTTTATATGTTTATAACAGTAAACGTGCTTGTGTTTCAGGACTCAGTCTGGTTTCATATCAGCGGTGTCTCTTCAAACGTCTCTCATCGCTCTGTCAGCTGAAACTCTGTTGGGAAAATACAGAGGTGAGGCTGTCTCCTTCAAAATAAAATGCACAGGTCATGGTCACTACAGTTAGGAACAGTGTTTCCTTCAGAATAAGAGCATGCGGTTGTGTGTGTGCAGCTGTGGTCCGTGTTGCCGGGGACGGTTCAGGATCCGTCAGCAGGTCTGGAGTCAGGTCTGTGCTGCAGGACCTCAGCCAGGTAAACACTGTACACACTACATTTCCCAGCATGCCCCTCTCCTCCTCTGTCTCACTAACACCTGTGTGGTCAGGTCCCTGCGGCGGTGCAGGAGGAGGGAGTGTTTGGTGAAGTGGAGGCGGCAGTGAGGTCGTGTTTTAACGGGGTGAGTACACAGATTGGCTGCAGGTGATGGGTGGGCGTCATGGCGACACACTGACCACCTGCGCGTGCTTACAGGTGCTGACCCCAAAGGCCAGTGAAGAACACGTGTTGGCGTGGCTGCAGAGTGAGCCACGCCTGTTGCTATGGTTACCCACTCTGTATCGCCTGTCCGTCAGTCAGAGCGTCCGTCACACTGTCCGCTGCCACACCTGCAAGACCCTGCCCATCACGGGACTCAGGTGAGCCGACAGCGTCGAATCAGAACGTCACAAATTAATTCCGTTAAACCAGTGATGTCATACATCAGGTGTGTGTGTGTTCAGGTATCGCTGCATGAAGTGTGTGAACGTCCACCTGTGTCAGAGCTGCTTCCTGACAGACAGACAAACGAGGAAACACAAGACTTACCACCCAGTGCTTGAGTTCTGCACACAGGTACGAACACACAGGTGACATCACACAGGTGACATCACACACGTACAGAGAGGTTCTCCGAGAACTAGTTGTTAATCTTGAGTTTGTCCGTCAGCCCACCTGGAAGGAGTCTCTTTCCTCGTTAGTGCACAGCGTTCGACACGCCCTGTTGCCACGGCAATACACTCAGAGAGAGGTCGACAGGAGGAGGGTCCTGATGTGGGCGGAGCCAGGACAGACTCAGGACAGGTGAGGCAGGTGGGATCAGATATCAACACTTGTTAAAGATTGTCTTTAAGTAAATAGAGTTTATGTTTCTCAGTGCTCCGCCCCCCTCTGATGCCTCAACACGATTGGCTGCCTCAGCGGTCACTCACAGTCAGGTGCAACCTCCTTCCTGCTCGTTTTCATCCAAAGCTCTGCAGACTGACGATGAGACGCCGACTCAGGAGGTGACTACCTCAGTGTGGGCTGATGTTACACTGTTGGTTTGATAATGATAATAATAACGTGTTGTTGTTGATGACGACCAGCTGAAGGCGTCTGCTCTGCTCACTGAGGTCAGAAACCTGCAGAGAGACAAATGGTAAGACACCAGTATGAAACCATCTCAGACTGGTCTGCAGTCACTTCATCTTCTTCTTCTTCTTCTTCAGGCTGATGGAGCAGCAGCTGCAGGCGTGGAGGCTCACCGTCCAATCAGAGCAGAGCATCCTGGAGGACAGGTGCTCCGAGATGGAGGTTACCATGGAAACACTGAGAGAACACAACCTCCGTCTGCAGAGCACGCTAGCACAGGTACATACACACAGGTCACAGCATGGATCTGTTAGCCTGCAGGTAAAAGAGCTGTTAGCTTGGAGCCATGAAGACACTGGGGAGGCTGATCCTCCGACACCTGAGGCCTCAAGTGGAACACGCCCGAGACTCCCTCCAGTTTGCCTACCGGGAGCGCATCGAAGTGGAGGACGCAGTTCTCTACATGCTGCACAGGGCTCATACTCACTTGGATGGGTCTAGTGGCTATGTGAGACTGATGTTCTTCGATTTCTCCCGTGCGTTTAACACCCCACATGCGACCCCACATTCTGCGGGACAAACTTGAGGGGATGGGGTAGACTCCTACCTCACCTCCTGGGTCTCAGACTACCTGACAGGCCGACTGCAGTTCGTCAAGCTGAAGAACTGTGTGTCTGAGACAGTCCTGAGCAGCACTGGGGCTCCGCAGAGGACAGTACTGGTGCCATTCCTATTCACCATGTACACGTCAGACTTTCAGCACCACTCGAGTCCTGCCATGTCCACAAGTACTCAGACAACACTGTGATCATGGCGTGTATCCGGAGTGATGGGGAAGGCGAATACAGGGAGCTGGGGAGGACCTTCAGTCACTGGAGTGGCATGAACCACCTCGTGCTGAACACCTCCAAGACCAAGGAGATGGTCATAGACCTCCGTAGGTCGACGCCCACTCCGCTCCTGCCGGTCAACATTGAGGTGGTGGGGTCATACCGGTACCTCGGCGTCCACCTTGACAACAGGCTGGACTGGTTGACCAACTCTGATGCCCTCCTCAAGAAAGGTCAGAGTAGACTCCACTTCTTTCGCAGGCTGTGGCCCTTTAACGTGTGCGGTGACATGCTGTACATGTTACAAGTCAGTGGTGGCGAGTGCTCTGCTGTGTGCTGTAGTCTGCTGGGGAGGAAGCCTGATGGACAGGAACAGGAAACGGCTGGAAAAGCTCATCTGCAAAGCTGACTCAGTGCTGAGCAGGAGCCTGGACTCAGTGGAAACTATGACCGAGAGATGCCTGAGGAGCACGGTGCAGTGCATACTTGACTGTGTTAACCTTCCCCTGCACTGCATCTTGGCTGGACAAAAAAGCAGCCGCAGCCACCGTCTCCTGTCGCTGCGGTGCAGGACTGAGGGGGTCAGGACGTAGTTTATCCTAGCAGCCATCAGACTCTTTAGCAGAGTTAGCCCAACTTTTCAGGGTCATCTCCTGAAAATCAACAAAACATGGGGCCAGCGGGAAACAGAGCTAATGGAGTCAGCGTAACATTTTTGTTGTCACATCATCAGTGCACACGTGCTTTTTCTTTATGTTGTAACAATGTTAGCTACAGTTCACGTGTAGCGCAGGAAGTCAGCGAGCTAGTACAATAAACTTCTTCTCTTAAGTCTCCCCTGTTTCAGCTCCGCTCTGCTCATGGCAACATTTTACCACTGCTATTTCATGATGTTGGTTCTTCTTCAGGCTCTGAACAAGATGGAGGCTCAGGAACGCACGGACAACCCGCCACAGAGCCTTCACCAGGAGAACATGGAGAACACAGAGAGAGCAAACTTTACACCAACTTCTGAGACAGAGATAAACACAGAAGAGGAAGATGAAGTGCTGCTGAAGACTGAAGACGAGTGGAGTGAAGAACTACAAACTCCATCCCCCACAATTCACCAGGACACACTTCTGTCACATGACACCAGCTGTGAAGAAGAGGAGGAGTCTGCAGGTGGCTGGTTTCTCTGTCATCCTTTAGCACAGCAGGACAGAGCGGAGGAGGCGGGGCCACAGGAGGAGGACACCGGCCTGACTGAAGAGGAAGAAGAGGCTTGTGGGACGTGTAGTCCAGAGGAGCTACTGCAGGAGACTGTAGGGAGACTGAAGACTGTGATGGAGGCAGACAGATGGAGACAGAGACAGACAGGTGAGTCAGTGTTGAATTTAAATGATGATGTAATGTTCCCGTGTGTCTCTCCTCGCTCTACAACGCTAACAGTGTGCAACACTAGCTAACTAAGAAATGGAGTCTGTTTACGTCCACAATCGACCACTTAAACACAGAGTTTACACAGAGATGCACCTTCACTTAGCTCCCTGTAGCAGCTCAAATTCAGCCGGAGCAGGATGAAGCACCAGAGCGCTCTGATCTCGGACCAAGTCCCCACCAGATCAGCAAATGTTTTTTTGCTGCTGTAACACAGTCGTTAGACCCTGCTGTGAATCCTGGGGTTGTGGCTGGCTGAATTTTAGGTGCCACAACGGCTAAGGTCAGAGCTACTGCTCGCTCTCCTGGTGACCTAACGCTGGAGAGTGTGGCGGAGAGTCCGTGGGGTGTGCTAGCTAGCTAAAGATAAACCATAAATCCATCAATGTGAGTGCCATCCAATGCTGAAAAGAAATCTTAACACTGTGAAACATTTCGTAACATTGCGGTTTTAGCTGGCTAATGTTAGCTAACGTTAACTTGTTTGCTAACACGGAAACGGAACAAATTCCTAGCAAGGTAATGCTAGCAAAATTGGATCCAAACTAAAAAAAAGGACAAAAGCCAAAAATGGCATATGTCAAAAAATATTCAACACTTTTGACAATCTGCATCGCCAGTTTACTGTCTCCAAAATAATCGTAATGGGTCGAAGTCAGATTTCTCCCATCAAGTCTGTTTTTGTAGATCACAACTCTTGCATAGGAAGTGGCGTACGACTCTTTCAGGCCTTGTTTTATGCGTACGCCATGTTTGTAAATGAGACTCCAGGAGCTGATCTGGCTGGTAAATTAGCTAGCTTGCCGTTTTCACATTACTTTATCAACAAACATTAAGTAGCAACTGACATCAGGTCACTGCAGCGCACCTCAGTTACAGCTTGCTGGCGAACCATAGCTTGCTTGATTGGTAACAATACTGCTACCAAAATACGATGTCAGTTGGCTAGCTTGCCAAATTACGTTTTCAGTTAACGTTAGGAAGCAACTAACACTAGAGCAATACGGCGTAGCTAAATAAGTTAGCTAGCTAACTTGGCTTGTTTGCTAATAATTTTCCACCAAAGTACTAACTTAGTGGATGTGTTATTCAGTTAGTTTGTCAAATTACTTTATCAGTTAACGTTATAAAATTACCAACAGATCAATACAGTGTAGCTCAGTTACGGCTAGCTGAAGGATAGCAGTTACAACTTAGCTTGTTGACAAACAATATGGCTAGCATAACACTATCTGAGTTGACATGTCCGTCGGCTAGCATATCAAATTACTTTTTCAGCTAATGTTACGAAGTAACCAACACCAGATCAATATAGCATAGCTAGCTTAAAGCTAGCTTGCATACTAAAAAAGCTAATTTACCGATTTACTTGTTTAAATAATTATTTCATGTTTTTAAATTTCCTGTCTTCAGGTGAGAGCAAGAGGGCGGAGCTTCTGGAGGCTGCAGACCAGGTGGGAGACTTCATACACCACCTGGTGGACGCTGTCAGAACTGACACACACTGACAACTTCGTGTTCAGGTTACAAAAAGCTGTTTATTGTTGATATATAAATAAAGACGAGTGTAAAGGTAGAAAAGATCAAAGGACAGCACCTTAAGAAAAGGTTTAGTGTCACAAACTGCCAACATTATCATAAAATAATTTCATCAAACTCTAGTTTCATTTTCTATTTGTGTGCACAGGTTTTTTGCATGTTTAAATAATTTCTACTTTTCTGTGATTTCATGAAAAAATAAAATAAAAAAATAAAACTTATGAATCAGGTTTTAAAAACAGGTTCATTTGTATTTTTCTGCACACAGATGTAAAATGATCTTTGATATTGATCAGATGATTTTATTCTAATATCGACATCAATAAACCTACGTATGAAGTCCAGCAGCCTCGTTTATAAACCCACAGTCACGTTTGTGGATCGTCTGACGTCCGACCTCTGAGTGACGAGTAAAGGCATCATTCTGTAGTTTACAAACGAGGCTGATACCTAAACAGGTATCCTGCTACCTTCGTCCCCGCTCACAGCCCCTCCCCCTCCGGGCCCTCCCCCGGCGGGGTGATGGGGGGTGAGGTGGGTCTGTGGAGCTGGGGACTCCCCGGCTGGGTCCCGCCCGGCGCAGGCCTTCTCTCCTGGGCTGGGGGGGCGTGACCTGAGCCTTGGTTCTTCTTTTAGAGGGTGGGGGGCGTGTCCTGTCCCTCTTCCCTCTCCTCCCCCGCTCTGACCTGCTTGGAGGTGGAGGGGGCGGGTCTTGAGAAATCCTGCCCTGCCTCCTGGCTGCATCCTGTTTGTCGGTTTGTGCTGAGTCCCTACTGAGCGTGCTCAGCAGGAAACTGGCGTGGCTGTAGGGTGAGTCTGATGACCTCTGACCTTTGACCCTGGAGGACCCCGCGGCTCCCTCCCCCACAGGCCTGTCGGCATTCAGATCCGGACTCAGACTCCTGAACAGCTGACGGACACAAGGCGGGGGTGGGCTGGAGGTGGAGCCCCGCCGCCACAGGAAGCCTTTGGGCAGGTTTTTTAGGATGCGGTTGCTGCTGGGGTCATAGAACCTCACAGGAAGTTGTTTGTATTTGACCTTTAATCCCTGCAGGTCCAGCGGACGCCTCTTCTTCCTGCAGCGTTTGGGGGTGGAGCCTAGTGAAGGTGTGTAGGTGGAGGCAGGGCCTGAGGGGGAGCAGAGCAGATAGACCAAAGAGGTGCGAGGCTGCAGAGGTGTGACGATGTTCGAGTATGACGGAGGGAGGCAGCGCCACACCTCAGGAGTCCTTTCTGCTGCTTCCTGATTGGATACAGGGACACTGGTGGGCGGGGCCTCTGCGGCTGGTTGACGGATAGCAGGAACAACCAGTTGGACTGTCTGAGTGCTGTGACTGACTTTGACCACCTGAAGAAACAAAGATGGGTGATGACGGGTGATGATATCACAACAACAAAAACTGACTGAAAACTGTCCACCGGTCTCACCTGACACCTGGACGCCACTCTGAAGGCCCGCCTCTTCCTCTTCCTCCTGACGTATGCTGAGTCATCATCAAGGTCCAACAGAGGCAGGACGTCAGTGTCTGGCTCCTCCTCCTTGGTCTCATCACAGCTCTTCTTGTTTTGGCTCCTCCTCCCGTACCTGTCGGCGATGACATCAGCAGAAAAACAAAAGTTTGGTCACTTTAAAAGTAACAACTCTACCAGTGACAGTACAGGTGAGTCTGTGTCACACCTGGCCAGAGACTCGGTGTCAAAGTAGCAGATGAATCTCCCCCGTCTGAACTGTCGCACTAGTTTGTCCACCTTTTCCTCGTCCTCTTGTTCAATCTGGGTCCAGGTCTTCCCCCTGAAGGATTCTGGGATGTGTTGTGGGGCCGGCAGGACCTCCTCTATCGGTTGAGTCCAGATGCCCTGCTCCTGTCTGGCCCCACCCCTTGCTCGCCGATCGCTGTGAAGGGCAGACTCAAGCTGGTAGGAGTACACCTGGTCCTCCAGGTCCACCTGAACGTCCATCAGATGGCTCAGGTCCTGCTCTTCTACCTGGCCCAGTGAGTCCCCGAGTGTTTGGCCCTGCTGTGAAACCAAGAGAAAGGTAAAATTACCACGTTGCACACAGTGACCCTGCCACCAAAGTCTAATCAGTTCATTCTTGAGTCCAAGTGGACATTTGTGCCAAATCAGAAGAAATTCCATGTTTATGAGTTCTGCATTTATGATAATGGGACGGGTGAGGTCACAGTGATCTTGACCTGTGAAGCACCAAGTGCTAAACAGTTTATACGTGAGTTAATGTGGACGTTTATGCCAAATTTGGGGAGACTCCTTCAAGGCCTTCTTGAGAAAACGTGTTTATGAAATCGAAAGCAAGATCACAGTGACCTTGACCTTTGATCACCAAAGTCTAATCCATTCATCACTGAGTCAAAGAGGTAGATGTTTTTGCCAAAATCTGAATGTTCTTGACATGACGCTTTCACAAGGACAGCGTGGACGGACAACCCAAATTAATGTCTACAGCCTTGACTGCTGCCAGTGTAGAGGCTTAATCTGTGACTGAGGTGTGTCACCAACTCCACCCTCCTCCAGCCAGAACACAGGTACCTGGGCAGGTGAGTCCCAGTTGTCACTCTGCGTTTCCATAGAAGCAGGGAGGCTGAAGTGGAAGCTGTCTGTTTCCTCCTGCGGGCAGGGAGTGGAACTGACGCCATGGCAACACCTCTGGATCACCTGACGGTCAACAAAGACAGAAACGTACCGATAAATTTGGGGGACCAGCTGAAGATAAAGGACTGACTGTGACAGACTGACGGACTGACAGACCTCCTCGATGGTCTGATCCACAGAGTCGCTGTGGTCCGAGGAGAATGCCTCCTCTTTTAGAGCCTCCCTCCTCTCCTTCTGCCAGCTCAGCCAGGGTCTCAGCTGTGAGGGGGGCCGCGGTCCAGGGCCTGGACTGGGGAAAGCATCTGGGCAGGGCCTCAGCTGTGTGGGGGGCCGGGGACCAGGACCAGCACCTTGACTAGGGCTGGGTTCTAGCCAGGGCCTCAGCTGTGTGGGGGGCCGGGGACCAGAATGTGGACTGGGACCGGGGCCTAGACCGGGGTCTGCACTTGGGCCAGAATCTGAGCAAGGCCTCAGCTGTTTGGGGAGCCAGGGACCCGAACCGGGACCTGGACTAGGGCCGGGTTCTGGACATGGAATCAGCTGTGTGTGGGGCCGGGGACCAGGTTGTGGGCTGGGCCTCAGCTGTGCGGGGGGCTGGGGACTGAGACTAGGACCTGGACTGGAGCCTAGACAAGGACTGGGTTCTGGGCAGGGCCTCACCTGTGTATGGGCCCAGGGACCAGGACTTGGGCCGGTGTCTGGAGCAGGGTTTGGACGGGGACCTGGGCTTGTGTCTGGACTTGAGCCTAGGCAGGTGCTGGGTTCTGGGCAGGGCCTTAGCTGTGAGGGGGGTAGGTGACAGGGGCTTGGGCCGGGGCCTGGACCGGGGCCTGGACCGGGGCCAGGGTCTGGGCAGGGCCTCAGCTCTGCGGTAGGTCGCTGACCAGGACCTGGACCTCGGTGGGAGGGTGAGGAGGTGGAGGAGTCGCTGGTTTTCCTTCTATCCGTCTTCCTGTGAGCCTTCCTGTGGACAGAGGGCAGGGCCTGAGACTGAGGGGGCGGGGTCTGTAGGTGCGATGACTGTGAATACCCTGTGGGAGCTGCTGCTCCATCTTCCTGCTCTCTGATTGGTGCAGACAGCCTGTCTTCCTTCTGATTGGCCTGCTGGCAGGAGGCGTCATCAGAGCTGGGCAGCTGCTCACGGGTGCCCTTCGACCGGCTGTCATCGTCAGAGAAGCAGAGATCATCAAGCTCCTCCCTCGGCAACAGAGGGGCGGAGACTGACGGGAGGTCGGCGTGAGACGGCCTGATGGAGACACAAACATGAACAAATCAAACATACGCAGAGACGGGCGTGTTTGTTTTAGTCACCTGGGGTCGTTGTAGCAATGCAGGTGTGTTTGTTTTAGTCACCTGGGGTCGTTGTAGCAATGCAGGTGTGTTTGTTTTAGTCACCTGGGGTCGTTGTAGCAATGCAGGTGTGTTTGTTTTAGTCACCTGGGGTCGTTGTAGCAATGCAGGTGTGTTTGTTTTAGTCACCTTGGGTCGTTGTAGCGGTGCGGATGATGCTGCAGGACGTCCTGCAGGAAGCGCTCCAGCAGGGTTAGTTTGGTTCTGCTGCTGCTGGCGGAGGAGACGGTACTTGAGCCTCGGGAGGACGCCCGGACAGAATCCAGGTGTCTGAGACTGGACAGGTGCTGAGAGAGGAGACACATCACATTGTTAACAAGTCTTAACTTCTGAGTGGACAGCTCAGGTCACATGACTTCAGCTCAGGTGTACCTGTTCCAGGTTGCTGTAGAGGACTCTGCAGTACCCACAGTAACCCTGTCTGCTGGGCTGACACCTGGACGGACCCGGCTGAGACTCCGCCCACATCCTGTCAGACAGAGGGAGGGGGAAAATATCGGCCAATCATGCATTCACTCAGACTGAGAGAAAACTGAACAGAGTTTGGTGACTCACCTGCTGGTAGACTCCGCCTTTCTCTGGTCACCTGACACACACACACACACACACACACACACACACATACACACACACACAGAGCACAGTGAGTGTAGTTAATGAAGTATAAAACATTAAACCATCAGAGTGTGTGTTTGTTTTTACCTTCATCAGAAGGGTGTGACATCCTGCTGCTGACTGGAGATCTGAAACACATTTACTCTCTTTAAGTATTTATAACTTCAATATTTAGCAACATTAATTATGTTAATGATGTCTCACCTGGAGGCAGTGCAGTCAGTGAGTTATCCATCCAATCAGAGCGCTCCATGCTGTAACCAACGGTAACCAGGTGAGAGTTTCAGGTGGAGAGTCCATGAGCCTGGAGACAGGTGCTGTTTTGTTTATTCTTTCATTCAAAACATTGAAGTTACTTATCATTTATAATATTTGTAAAATTAATTAAACAGCTGTTTTTTAAACTAACTTTGTATTTAATTTTATTTTAAATTCTGTTTTTATAACTTCTTTTTTAGATCTGCTTTCTGTGTTTAGTTTTAATTTTTAAATGTTATGGTAACTGTTTTTTTATTTTTATTTTTTTTATTATAATAATTATTATTTTTAACAGTAATTTATTTATTTTAATTTAATTGTAGCCGGACTGTAATGACAATAAAGATCATTCATTTACTCGTGTCTGTGACGTGGTCCAATCAGAGCGCAGCTTTCACCCCGCTCTGCCCGGCTGACTCTCCAACTCGCGCTCTGATTGGCTGACTGTGTGAAGCTAACTAGCCGCGGCGCTAACGGCTCCGTGTTTACGGCCCGGTTCGTTAAACTCGGGTTTAACCCGGGTCGAACCGGGGCTCCCGGTAACCATGGTGACGCTGCCGGCGGTGACGTGTCTCCTCCGTTACGGCTGCTGTTAGCGTTAGCAGCCGGCTAGCTGTTAGCATGCTGAGAAAGCTGAGCTACGGAGAAGCTGATTGGCTAGTTCGGGCGACCGATGCCGAACAATCGATAATCGATAAGTTTGTTTACCTGTAGCTGTTTGTTGTTGTTCTGTTGTTTACTTTCGCGCAGATTGAAGTCTTCTTCCTCCGCGCGCTGCTCCACCGCTCTGTTTAGTTTCCGGTCTGATTCTTCTTCTGCTCTTGCTCGATCCCCTGAAGTCTGAGACACTCCAGCAGAACAGCGCCAAACGGCCACACCCGGTACTGCAGCCTCTTTACAAGGCGCCATGATCGATCCATCCATCAGTTTAAACCACACTGATTATTGATTATAGATCAGTTTATCAATTATGCTATTGTCAGAATTAAGTCTGAAAGTTTCACCTTTTAATTCCTTCATTTTATTTATTTTCCTCAATTCTAAACAAGTTCAAAATAGAACAAAAACCACAAAATGTGCCCAGCTGAACATGAAAATTTATCATTTAATCGCAGCTTTTCCAACATTTTATTTTCAGTTAACAAGTAAAATATAAAATATATTATCTAATTAATTGTGCTTTGTATACATTTCTAGAACAAAAATCTGAACTTCAGTGTATTTGATGTTTTGTCCCCTCCAAATCTTCAACACGTGGAGCAAAATATCCCAGAATCTGAATCTTTCAATCACTGTGTGACAGAAACACAAAGTGGAGCTGCGGCGCCCCCTGCTGGCTCCCTTCAGAGTAACAGACACACGCACACACAGGTTCTGTGTTGAAGTGCTCTTTATTAACATGACATTTGTTCTCAGATCTTGTTGAAAGCAGCGACGTCCATCGACTGAACGAAGTCCTCGAAGGCTGTGATCTGCTCCTCCAGGATGTCTGTGCCCACCTGACCACATGTACACACAGGTAAATACACACACTCAAGGTAACACAAGCCAGAGTACAGACAGCAGATCAGAGAGACGCTCACCTTGTCGTCTTCCACCACGCAGCCGATCTGCAGCTTCTTGATGCCGTAACCCACCGGGACCAGTTTGGCTGCAGGACAAGAACTAAACTGATCAGTATTTATCAATCAGGCTGTGATCAATTCATATCAGTGTTTATTGGTTTCTCTGCTGAGGTCTCAGATTGTTTGGTGGCATCACACATTCAGCCGAAAGATGGTGAGTTAGATCATCACAGAATCTGCAGAGTTATACTGGACTGACGGAGAGTTCAGTATGCGCCAGTGTTACGTAGTACAGTATGCGCCAGTGTTGCGTAGTACAGTATGCGCCAGTGTTGCGTAGTACAGTATGTGTCAGTGTTACGTAGCACAGTATGCGCCAGTGTTACGTAGTACAGTATGCGTCAGTGTTACGTAGTACAGTATGCGCCAGTGTTACGTAGTACGGTCGTCTTACACTGTCCCCAGACGAGCCCGTCCATCTGAATACTACGAACACACTCCTCCAGCTTTGCCATGTCCGTCTCGTCGTCCCACGGCTTGACGTCCAATAGGATTGACGATTTGGCGATGAGGGTGGGCTCTGAGGAGGAAGAGAGGGAGGATCAGTTCCCATGGAAACAAGTGCAGACCTACAGCCACATGAGGCCACGACACTCTGTCAGGTCAAAAAGGTGTCCATCAGGCAGTCAGCCGAAAGATGGTGATAGGTTGATCATCATGAAGAGCTGGCCAATCAGGAGACAGTGTTCTGTCTGTAGGTCAGTACTGTGATCGGTGCGGGACGTACTCTTTGCCTTCTTGGCGGCGTACTCGGCCAGGCGTTCCTCCTTCAGTCTGGCTGCCTCTGCGTCCTCCTACGAGACGAAATACAGGGCACATTACACACGGACTACATTGACAAATCCAGGTGGCTGATGACATCACTGTGACCTCACCTCCTCGTCAGAGCCGAACAGGTCGATGTCGTCGTCCTCCTCGTCATCTTTGGAGGCAGGGGCGGGGGTGGTGTCAGCCACATCTGAGGGGCCGTACTGACCCAGAGGTTTCTTCACACCTGGGAGGCTGACAGCAGGAGGAGGGTCACTGATGATGTCACACACACACACACACACACACACACACACACACACACACACACACACACCTTATGACATCACTGTCCTCACCTGCTCTTCTGGCTCTGGTAGGATTTGATGTGGTTGTACCAGCGGAGGGCGTGGCACAGGTCGGCTGGGGGTGGGTTTGAGATTGCCTCGAACACCGCCACGTCAGCCTGAGAGGGAACGTACCTGAGGACAGGTAAACGCATCATAAATACACATATGGAGACAGACTGGTGTCAGTTGTGTGATTTAAAAATTTCAGCAAATACAAAAAAAAAGTCAAATTTTGAAAAAATAAAATTCCAATGAATTAAATATCTCTATACATTCAACAACTTAATTCACATACATTTAATTTATAAATAAATTTGTGAAATTTTCCTAATGTTTTAAATCAGTGAATCTCAATTTCTACTCTTGCAGATTTGCACTTTACGCACACGCTGTACGGAGGCAGCTTTGTGTTTACAGACAATTTGTGTGTAATCTGTAAAAATAAAATACCTTCTGCAAATACAAAAGGAGGATTTGAAAACGACTAAGACTATTTTGAAAATGTGAAACAGATCAGCAAATGTATATGCAAACAACTTTCACACATTAAGAGAAAATGTAAGACGTAAAATACGTCAAGATATTTAACTTTATAGATCAGTTTCATCGTTACTCAAATCTGCCTCCACACGGTGTGGGATGTGATATAAAATAAAAATTCACAAGCGTAGAATTACGTTTCATTAAGATAAACTTTTACAAATGTGTATATGTATATAAATTCATTCATTTTTTGTGGAATTTTATATATTTGCAAATGTCTTCCTGCAATGGCAAAAAAAGAGATGCTACAAATTTGGTTTGTGTTTCTGCAACATATTTATGTTTCAGATTGTCATTTTATTAGCACTAACACGGACACTAGATGATTAACCAACAGATGGAGCTGAGGTCTCTCACTTGCAGGAAGATGTCAAGTTAAACGCTACATTGCTATTTTGTTACCGTTTAGCTTTAATTAATTAACGAGCCTGTTTCTTATGAGTTTAAACTCAAAACAACGAGGTGCTGAGTTAAAGTAACTCTGTGTGAGCTGAAACAGCTCGTTCATGAGACACGTAGCAGCAGTTAGCATGTTAGCATGTTAGCGCCATGTGGCTCCCTGCTAACGATAGCTTGCAGCTACTTCTTCACATCGAACACGTTTTAAATTCAACTCTGACTGAACTTTAACTCGTCGGCTGTGCGCTGGAAACTCTACAGACTGACCCTTTAAAACGCTGCGCAGGTTCATTTGGTCACATTCAGACACTTAAGCTCCGCTAACAGCCTGTCAGCTAACTGCTAGCCTCTGTTAGCTAGCTGAGCGCGGAGCCAAGATGGCGCCCGGCAGCTCGCAGTTTCTCTGAGCAGAACTCCAACAACAGTCTCTAGATGGTTCTAGATGGTTCTAGATGGTTCCACCAGGTTCTACCAGGTTCTGCTGCACTGACCCCTCGATGTAGCTGCGCTCCGCCAGGAAGCCGTTCAGCACTTTGAGGCCGGAGGTTGATTTCAGGTCGCCGAAGCCCATAATGACGCTGAAGATCCGGGAGGAGGAAGGAAGGAGCCGCCGGAGGAGCGAGAAGAAGAAGGAGGGAGGAGGCGGGAAGAGCCCGGCTTTATACCCGGAGACAGACCCCTCCTCACCGGACACCGCTCCTCCTCCTCACCGCTGGACCTGGACCTGGACCTGCAGCAGCAGGACACACCGAGACTGACAACATAACAACTGAAGTGACAACAACAACAATAAAATCCAATAAACAATAGCAGTGATACAATAAGCTTTATATAAAATAAACAAAAAATAACAAATAAAATAATAATAATATGAAATACAATAATATTTATAACAAAAACGACGAGAAATTGTAATAAAAATCAATAATATAGCATTAATAACAATATAATAATAAATATTGTTTAAACAACAATTATACTTAAATAAAAGATAATAAATTATGATAAAATGAAGTAATACAAATAAGAATAAAATATTTAATAACAATAATGCTAATAATAAATTATAGTAAAAATACAATAATATAATATTGATAATAATAATAATCAAATGAAGTGAGAATTACAACAACAGTAATAATAATCATAACAATAATGGATGTAATTTTAATGAGAAAATGTTATAATAAATTAAATGTCAGTCAGGAAACAGTTTAACACAATATGTTTTTGTTTCTTTTTAGATTATTTTTTGGGCTTTTTGCCTTTAATGATCATGACAGAATGAGGTGGGGTGAGAGGGGGGGGGTTGACATGCAGCAAAGGGTTACAAGCCGGAGTCGAACTTGCAACCGCTGCAGTGAGGCATCACCTCTATACATGGCGCGCCGGCACTATCCACTATGCTACCGACGCCCCTTTAACACAATATGTTGACAAGACTTAAACAGTAAGAGAAAAATTAAATACAGATTAAAAAAAATGAAAAACTATCTATTTTCTTATTTTATTTTATTTAGTTTCAGTGTGATCCTCCTGTTTCCTACTTGCATCAAAAGTGCTACACAATTATTATTATTATTGAGAGACAAACAAAAACAACAACATGAACAAACTGTTTATCACGTCTGACTCATTATGTCTTCTTTCTTCTTCTGTGTGCTGGACGTGAGCTCCGCCTGCACACGCTCCACACGCCTCTCACACAAGAATGCAGTCAGACCTGTCCCACTGTCACATGACCTGCTGTGATTGGACGCCGCGCGCTGATTGGACCTGGGTTTCAGTGAAGCTGAACACACCTGAGAGATGTCAAACAGGTGAGTTTCAGCCAGACACACAGAGCTCGGCGTTACCCCGCTGTTAATACAGGTGAAGGAAAAGAAGAGTGATGGGTCAGGGTCACAGCTCCGCCTCCCCTCAGGTAACTCTCACTGTACCTGACACACAGGTACCTGCGTGACAGTCACCGATCAGGGACGGACAATATGTTCTGAAAAGTAACAGGTGTGTTTGTGTATCCAGGTGATCCTGATGGGTTTGGACTCTGCTGGGAAGTCGACTCTGTTAGCCCACCTCCTGACAGGACAGGTGAGAGTGAGACGGACAGGTGAGAGTGAGACGGACAGGTGAGTGAGAGCAGGACAGGTGAGAGTGAACAGGAAAGGTGAGAGTGAGAAGGACAGGTGAGTGAGAGCAGGACAGGTGAGAGTGAGAAAGACAGGTGAGAGTGAGAAAGACAGATGAGAGTGAGAAAGACAGGTGAGAGTGAGACGGACAGGTGAGAGTGAACAGGACAGGTGAGAGTGAGAAGGACAGGTGAGAGTGAACAGGACAGGTGAGTGAGAGCAGGACAGGTGAGTGTAAGAAGGACAGGTGAGAGTGAGAAAGACAGGTGAGAGTGAGACGGACAGGTGAGTGAGAGCAGGACAGGTGAGAGTGAACAGGACAGGTGAATGAGAGCAGGACAGGTGAGAGTGAGACGGACAGGTGAGAGTGAGAAAGACAGGTGAGAGTGAGACGGACAGGTGAGTGAGAGCAGGACAGGTGAGAGTGAACAGGAAAGGTGAGAGTGAGAAGGACAGGTGAGTGAGAGCAGGACAGGTGAGAGTGAGAAAGACAGATGAGAGTGAGAAAGACAGGTGAGAGTGAGACGGACAGGTGAGAATGAACAGGACAGGTGAGAGTGAGAAGGACAGGTGAGAGTGAACAGGACAGGTGAGTGAGAGCAGGACAGGTGAGTGTAAGAAGGACAGGTGAGAGTGAGAAAGACAGGTGAGAGTGAGACGGACAGGTGAGTGAGAGCAGGACAGGTGAGAGTGAACAGGACAGGTGAATGAGAGCAGGACAGGTGAGAGTGAGACGGACAGGTGAGAGTGAGAAAGACAGGTGAGAGTGAGAAGGACAGATGAGAGTGAGACGGACAGGTGAGTGAGAGCAGGACAGGTGAGTGTGAACAGGAAAGGTGAGAGTGAGAAGGACAGGTGAGTGAGAGCAGGACAGGTGAGAGTGAGAAAGACAGGTGAGAGTGAGAAAGACAGATGAGAGTGAGAAAGACAGGTGAGAGTGAGACGGACAGGTGAGAGTGAACAGGACAGGTGAGAGTGAGAAGGACAGGTGAGAGTGAACAGGACAGGTGAGTGAGAGCAGGACAGGTGAGTGTAAGAAGGACAGGTGAGAGTGAGAAAGACAGGTGAGAGTGAGACGGACAGGTGAGTGAGAGCAGGACAGGTGAGAGTGAACAGGACAGGTGAATGAGAGCAGGACAGGTGAGAGTGAGACGGACAGGTGAGAGTGAGAAGGACAGGTGAGAGTGAGACGGACAGGTGAGTGAGAGCAGGACAGGTGAGAGTGAACAGGAAAGGTGAGAGTGAGAAGGACAGGTGAGTGAGAGCAGGACAGGTGAGAGTGAGAAAGACAGGTGAGAGTGAGAAAGACAGATGAGAGTGAGAAAGACAGGTGAGAGTGAGACGGACAGGTGAGAGTGAACAGGACAGGTGAGTGAGAGCAGGACAGGTGAGTGTAAGAAGGACAGGTGAGAGTGAGAAAGACAGGTGAGAGTGAGACGGACAGGTGAGTGAGAGCAGGACAGGTGAGAGTGAACAGGACAGGTGAATGAGAGCAGGACAGGTGAGAGTGAGACGGACAGGTGAGAGTGAGAAAGACAGGTGAGAGTGAGAAGGACAGGTGAGAGTGAACAGGACAGGTGAGTGAGAGCAGGACAGGTGAGTGTGAGAAAGACAGGTGAGAGTGAGACGGACAGGTGAGAGTGAGACGGACAGGTGAGTGAGAGCAGGACAGGTGAGTGAGAGCAGGACAGGTGAGTGTAAGAAGGACAGGTGAGAGTGAGAAAGACAGGTGAGAGTGAGACGGACAGGTGAGTGAGAGCAGGACAGGTGAGAGTGAACAGGACAGGTGAATGAGAGCAGGACAGGTGAGAGTGAGACGGACAGGTGAGAGTGAGAAGGACAGGTGAGAGTGAGACGGACAGGTGAGTGAGAGCAGGACAGGTGAGAGTGAACAGGAAAGGTGAGAGTGAGAAGGACAGGTGAGTGAGAGCAGGACAGGTGAGAGTGAGAAAGACAGGTGAGAGTGAGAAAGACAGATGAGAGTGAGAAAGACAGGTGAGAGTGAGACGGACAGGTGAGAGTGAACAGGACAGGTGAGAGTGAGAAGGACAGGTGAGAGTGAACAGGACAGGTGAGTGAGAGCAGGACAGGTGAGTGTAAGAAGGACAGGTGAGAGTGAGAAAGACAGGTGAGAGTGAGACGGACAGGTGAGTGAGAGCAGGACAGGTGAGAGTGAACAGGACAGGTGAATGAGAGCAGGACAGGTGAGAGTGAGACGGACAGGTGAGAGTGAGAAAGACAGGTGAGAGTGAGAAGGACAGGTGAGAGTGAACAGGACAGGTGAGTGAGAGCAGGACAGGTGAGTGTGAGAAAGACAGGTGAGAGTGAGACGGACAGGTGAGAGTGAGACGGACAGGTGAGTGAGAGCAGGACAGGTGAGAGTGAACAGGACAGGTGAGTGAGAGCAGGACAGGTGAGAGTGAGACGGACAGGTGAGAGTGAGAAAGACAGGTGAGAGTGAGAAGGACAGATGAGAGTGAGAAAGACAGGTGAGAGTGAGACAGACAAGTGAGAGTGAACAGGACAGGTGAGAGTGAACAGGACAGGTGAGTGAGAGCAGGACAGGTGAGAGTGAACAGGACAGGTGAGTGAGAGCAGGACAGGTGAGAGTGAGACGGACAGGTGAGAGTGAGAAAGACAGGTGAGAGTGAGACGGACAGGTGAGTGAGAGCAGGACAGGTGAGAGTGAACAGGACAGGTGAGTGAGAGCAGGACAGGTGAGTGTAAGAAGGACAGGTGAGAGTGAACAGGACAGGTGAGAGTGAGAAAGACAGGTGAGAGTGAGAAGGACAGATGAGAGTGAGAAAGACAGATGAGAGTGAGACGGACAGGTGAGAGTGAACAGGACAGGTGAGAGTGAGAAAGACAGGTGAGAGTGAGAAGGACAGGTGAAAGTGAGAAAGACAGGTGAGAGTGAACAGGACAGGTGAGAGTGAGAAGGACAGGTGAGAGTGAACAGGACAGGTGAGAGTGAGAAGGACAGATGAGAGTGAGAAAGACAGGTGAGAGTGAGATGGACAGGTGAGTGAGATGGACAGGTGAGAGTGAACAGGACAGGTGAGTGTAAGAAGGACAGGTGAGAGTGAGAAAGACAGGTGAGAGTGAGAAGGACAGATGAGAGTGAGAAAGACAGGTGAGAGTGAGATGGACAGGTGAGAGTGAGACGGACAGGTGAGAGTGAGAAGGACAGGTGACCGACAGGTGTCTCAGGTCTGACTGTGGTCATGTGTTTACCTGAAGGTGATGGAGACGTCTCCAACCATCGGGTTCAATGTGGGATCTCTGGACCTCGACAAGAAGACGTCTCTGACTGTGTGGGACGTCGGAGGACAGAAGAGCATGAGGGCCAACTGGAGGTAAATACTAAAAAATAAACAACCAAACAAACACACAAACAAATTAAACACACACACACACAAACAAAGGCAATAAGCACACAACTATGGAAACAATCATACAAAGAAAACAAACAAACAAACACTCTGTTGTTGTTGTTGAGGTACTACCTGGACGACTGTAAGGCTCTGGTGTTCGTGGTGGACAGCAGCGACCGGTCCCGGCTGCCGGAGGCTCAGAAGGTTCTGAAGAAGGTTCTGAGTGACGAGAAGCTCCGAGGCGTTCCTCTCATGGTTCTCGCCAACAAGAAGGATCTGCCCAACTCCATGACCATCAGAGAGGTACGGGACACACCACAACCACAACCTCAGCCAGGGTTCTCCGTCAGCCATTAAATACAACATCACAGCTCCACCATGTCCAAAGAGAGGGAACCAGTTTAACTTAGAATCTCCTAATTAGGTTACGAGGGCAGAGGATGCTTCCTAGTTATGGACCAAGGACAGAGGATGCTTCCTAGTTATGGACCAAAGACAGAGGAGGCGACCTAGTTCATAATAACCAGGTAGTAACAAGCTACCTGATGATAATTACTATTTAAGGAACAAGGACAGAGGGAGCTTCCTAATTAGGGAGCAAGGATAGAGAAGACGTCATGGTTCGCGAACAAAGACAGAGGAGGCTTCCTAGTTGAGGAACTAGGACAGAGGAAGCTTCCTAGTTAGGGGATAAGGACAGGGGAAGCATCCTGTTTAGTGAACTACACTAACTATTAGTGAATTCAAGCCTTTTTACCTCATCTCCTCATCATTGTTTTTTGTCCATCTCTCCCTGTACCCTCCTCCTCCTCCTCCTCCTCCTCCTCCTCTTCCTCCCCATCAGATCTCCAATCAGTTGGACCTTTCCAGTTACGTAGACCGGCGGTGGGAGATTCAGGCCTGCAGCGCTCTGAAAGGACTCGGCCTCCAACAGGCCTTCATCTCCGTCAACAAACTCATCAAGAAGAGCTGAGAGGAGGAGGAGGAGGAGGAGGAGGAGGAAGAGGAGGAGGAGGAGTGTAGAGAGAGTGGATAAAGAGGGAAATGATGTGAAGGAAACTAGTAAATGTTAATGTCTCTACATTTATTATTTATAATAATTATCTGTTGTTTGCTGTGAGGATGTGATGACTGATCAATAATCAAACTGTAGGGACAGATCATTAAAGTCTCATATCAGTGATCTCTGTGAACAGTGTTGACTCCAATCAATCAGTCAATCAATCAATCAGTCTCAGGTGTCAATCAATAACATTCCAATAACATTTAAAACACCGTCCGTCTCTACGCCGTCTTCTTGTTGACGCCGCCGTCCGCTCTGAGCACGTGCAGCTGCCTCAGAGAGAACCAGGACTGGAGCAGCAGCAGAACCGGAACCAGGACCCAGACCCCATTGAAGAAGACCAGGTAGAGCCACAGGTAGACCCAGGAGGACGTGTTCAGGTGAGGACTGCCCACCAGCCAATCGGGACAGAACGTCATCCAGCAGCCGTACAGCTCGCACACGCTCAGAGACACCTGCAGGAAGTGTCTGCAAACACACAGCAGGCACTGTTACTATGGTAACTGTCCTTCAGGGAAGTGTAAGGAAACAAGGACATGGGAAGCTTCTTACTTAGGGACCAAGGAAATAGGATGCTTACTATTTATAGAACAAGAAGCTTCCTAGTTAGGGAACAACGACAAAGGATGTGTCCTACTCCGGGAACAAGAACAAATGAAGCATCTTAGTTAGGATACAAGGACAGAGGAAGTATCCTACTTAGGAAACAAGGACAGAGAAAATGTCCTAGTTATGGGACAGAGACAGAGGACGTTTCCTTATAAGGAAAAAGGACATAGGATGCTTCTCATCTACAAAACAACAACAGAGGAAGTGTCCTAATTAGAGAACAAGGACAGAGGAAGTGTCCTAGTTCAAGGAAGCACATAGGATCCTCCCTATGTTCAAAACAAGGGCAAAACATGTTGTAGTATTACCTGTAGTATTTATACTTCAGCACTGTGGACCTGAAGCACATGTTGTAGTATTACCTGTAGTATTTGTCCCTCAGTACTGCGTGTATCAGGAGCACAGCGAGCAGCGAGTCGAGGACGACGGTCAGTATTTCGATGGAGACGATGGTCGGATCAGAAACGAGCCAGCGACCATCAGCTTTACCGTACTCCTTCCCTACAGACACACAGTTACAGTTACTGTAGTAAAAGTACGTCAGTACACACTGGACAGTACAGTATAGCACAGTACAAGTATAAAAGTAGTAATAATGGAGGTACTCCAGTAGAGTACTCACAGAGTTCAGCCAGAGGACCCTCAGACGTCTCCACTGTCCCAACCAGAGACATGTAGACAAACGGGCCTTCCTGTGGACAGACGGACAATAAAAGCATAAACAACAAACAACAGTCGGAGGGATAATCCAGGAGGATCAACAAACTCTGAGTTGACTGAACCTGAGCGAGCAGGTTAGGTTCACAGAGTCAGTTGCCATGGTGATTGACTCCGAGTTTGACTTACCTGTCTGTCTGGAACTGACATCCCACACACAGTTTTCATTAAACCATTAAACAGGACAAGCAGCACAATGATAAACAAATATAAACCAGGTCCCAGTTGTTCGTACCAGTGTCAGGTGCACGATGACGTCATAAAACAGCCACATCAGGATCCACCTGTCCTCCGCAGAGCTCTGCCCACCATACCGGCGTGCTAGCAGGACGGCAGCTAACACCTGGATGCTACATGCTAACAGAGACAGGACAGAGACCAGAGAGAGGCCGGGGGGCGCTACTGAGTCCATCTGCACCACAGAAGAAGAACCCAGTCCAACTCTGTGGTAGAAGCTTGTGGTAGAAGCTTGTTGTAGAAGCTTGTGGTAGAAGCTTGTGGTAGAAGCTTGTGGTAGAAGCTTGTTGTAGAAGCTTGGTGTAGAAGCTTGTGGTAGAAGCTTGTTGTAGAAGCTTGTTGTAGAAGCTTGTTGTAGAAGCTTGGTGTAGAAGCTTGTGGTAGAAGCTTGTGGTAGAAGCTTGTGGTAGAACTCTGTGGTACTTCAGACAGAAGCAGCGTCTGGATGAAAATTCAGGCTCCAACTCTGTGACTATGGAGTGACGCCTCAGACCCCGCCCCGCCTGTCTCTATTGGCTATGTTGGTTCTAAGCCCTGCCTCGAGTCATCCCATTGGCTGCTGAGGAGACCACCCCACTCACTGACCCCGCCCCCTCCAAAGGTCAACAGAGTCTGAATCAAACCTCATTCATTAGACAGCTGATCCTACAGAGAACTCAGGACTCACCTGGAGGCTGCGACTTTAACTCTGGCAGATCCCTTCAGATCAGTCAGTCAATTAGTCAATTGATTATGTCTCAGATTAAATTTTAAAATATATATGTTCATGTTAGAAAACTCTGAGAACCATCTTGTTTTGTTCGACCGATGAAGTTCTGGGTTAAAATCAGAGACAGAAAACAGAGCGGCGGTTACACGGTTTTTATTGATTACACAGTTCAGGTGGTTCTGGCTCACCTGGGGACGACTGACAGTCTGACAGGAAGTCAAACAGGAAATGTTCTTTGGCAGCAGGAAGTTTCATTAATGTTAAAATAAAAGAACAACAGTGACTGTAAACCTGAAAACAACAAACAGAACAAACAGTCTGTCTCTCACTCTGTGGCTGTTTCCAATCAATATGCAACGGATCAATCTGTTTGATCAGGTCTGTTGATCAGTGGTTCTGTCACTGTTACAGTTAATAATACTTTGTGTCATTAGTAAACAGATAATCAATCAACAGGCTGGTTATTAATCAGTGTGGATATCAACACACACACACACACACACACACACACACACACACACACACACACACACACTGCTGGAAACTGATCAACTTATTGATCAGTGGAAAGCAAAACATTTCAGACAGCAGAGTTCTTTAGTAACAGGTAACAGACAGGAATGACAGGAGAACATTTGGAAAATGTTGGGGGAACCTTGATGGAACCTCAGTGGAAACTTCAGGGAACCATGGAGGGGAACCCAAGTGGAATGTTTGAGAACCTTGTAGGGACCCTGGGGGAGTATTTGTGAGACCTTAGGTAGAACGTAGGGGGACACTGGAGGAACCAACCAAGGAAGAACCCTGTAAGTGTTTTACATAGGGAATGCTTTGGGAAATTTGAAGGCAACATTTGAGGAACCTCAGAGGAACTCTATAGGAATCTCACAGCTATGTTAAGGGAACTTTTGTAGAACCTCACACAAACGTTATGTGAACTCTTGGGGAACCTGGGCCAAACATCCTAGACCCTTAGAGGTACTTTAGTGTAAACATAAGGAAATTTTAAGGAAACATTTGAGGAACCTCTGGGGAACTTAATGGGAATCTTGAGGCTATGTTAGAGAAACTTAAGTACAACCTCATAAAAATTTCACAGGAACTCTTGGCCAACCATAGCAGAACCTCAGAAATACGTTAAACCTTTAACTTGTAACCATAAAGGATCCTTTGGAAAATGCTAGGGCAACATTTAAGGAACCTTGGAGGAATGTTTAGGAAACAGTGGTAGAACTAATGAGGCACCACTATAAATGTGGACAGTTTGGAGATGACTCGTGGAACACTGGAGGGACATTTTGTTTTCAGGGATCTGTTCAGCACCATGTTTACCTTAGTGATCCCTGAGTTCTGTCTGTTTCTGAGAACCTTGTCAGGTTCTAACTCATTGGGTCCCACTGATGGAAATTTTACATAAATGTTACTGATCAGCAGATTATTAGTGTTTCTATCAGTCAGCTGTTTAGAACAAACACAAAAAGAGAAAAAAAACTACAACTAAAGAACCATGGATCTCCAAATTTAAGTGTTCTCATTTTTCAGGTTTTCAGATCAGTTGAAGAAATGAACGTTTAAATTCTCCGACTTCATTCGAAACTTTACAAAACAAAAAGCATGTTTTTGCTTTTTAGTTCCTGAAAAGTTCAAATGTTGGAGAACCGAGGTTCTAAGGTTAACATATAGAGACATGAAATATCAGCACAGATGATTAGATATGTGGAAGGAACGTGTGTGTGTGGAACTTAACAATAAAAGAAATACTTAAATGGCTCTGAACTTTAAAGGAACAGTTCCACTTTTATATAAAGGCCAAACTGTTCCTTTAAAGATCCGAGTGTTTAGGACTCCTCCTCTTTCTCCTCCTGAGGCAGGGTGGCAGACAAAGTGTACTCCTGACTGACTCCCTCCGAAACCACCGACAGATCCGCCTCCACACCTGACACCTCCTCTCCTCCCTTCTCCTCTCCCTCTTTCACCTCCTCCTCCTCTTCTTCTTTCACCTCCTCTTCCACCTCTTTCACCTCCTCTTCCTCTTTCTCCTCCTGCTCAGCTGGAGCCAGCTGGGCATGGACCTCGGTGAAGGGGACCTCCTGGTTCGTGCTGTCCAGCGGGGAGAGCTGGACGTCGGCCTCTATGAAGACAGACTCCCCCGCCTGAGGGGAAGCCTCGGGGGGCTGTGAGTCGGAGCTGCTGCGAGGCTGAAAGCACAGACGGTCAGAGGTCAGAGGAAGTGGAACAACAGGGGAACTTGGTTGTAACTTAACAGATGGGACACATGTTGCCGCTTTTACCGCCTGGAGAACGTGAGGTTGGGTGCTGGGTGCTACACTTCTGCCGACTTTCAAGGTCATGAAGGTAAAATGCATCTGACATTGCTGCTCTACCATAAACACCTTATCATCACCTATGTACCAGAAAGTTCAGAGCTGATCTTCTTCCAGATGTGGTTCTAAGTGTGTACTTAAATATCGTCTGTGGGACAGATGGAGAACCCAGGGTAGCCCAGCTTCAGGGAGCAAAAAAAACAGCACGTGTACGGGACCTTAGAGAGCTTTATTTGACCCTTAAGAGAATCTAAGCAGACCCTCTTTCCACCAAAGGACCTCTGGTTCTTGAACCTGTTCTGTTTAAGACTCTGGGGACCCTGGTGCTATTTAGAACCATCCGGTGTTCCACCAGATTTGATCAGAACCATTGAAATCAAGAAGGTGTCATCAATGGGGGTTGTTCCACAACACATAACGCCAAGTAAACTGTTGTAACAAGACGGCGGATCAGACTGATTAACTGCAAGTTTTTGTTGAGGAACCTTAGTAGAACCTTGGAGGAACTTTAGCGGGAAAGTCAGTGGCCACTCACTAAGAGAATTCACGGGGAAACCTTAGAGGAATGTTACAGAAGTGTGTGGTAAACGTAAGAGGATGTCACAGGAAGTTTGGAGAACATTAATGACACCTTTAGAAAATGTCAGAGCAATCTTCACGGAACATTTAGAAATCTAAGGAAATCTAAGGAATCAAGGGGTAACCTCAGGGCAATATTAGGAAAATGTGAAGGGAACACTGGAGGAACCTTAATCTAACTGTTAGGGGGTCCTTGGCAGAACCCCAGAGGAACTTTAGGGTAATCTTAGGGGAACCTTACAGGTACTTGACAGCAAAAATGTGGGGGATCTTGGAGGCATGTTAAGGATACCTGGAGCACATTTAAGGGGAATTTCAGGGAAACATTGCTAGTTAAAGATTCGGCCAAATATATTTCTGGGAACCTTGGGTTTTTGGAGGAACCTTAGTGCAACGTTACAGGAGCTTTACAGTGTATGTTAGTGGAACCTTTCTAAGGGGATTCATGGGGTAACCTTAGAGGAATGGTACAAGAACTTGCAGTGAACCTAGTGGAATGTTAAAGGAAACTTTGGGGAACATTAGCAGCACTTGAAAAAGTTATGGGAACCTAAGAGGAACTGAGAATGCTTGATAATATTGAGATTAAAGGAGTATTAGAACAACCAAGAGTACCTTCCTGATGCTGAAGGTCAGAGGTGAAACCTTTAGACTGGAGGTTCTCTGTTTGATCTTTTCTCGTTGTTCCTGAGAAACAATCTTTGTTCCGATCTTCGTCATCTTCTTCTCAATGTTCTGCCTGGAGAACGCCTTCTTCAGACTGTCAACCTGCGGAGGGAGAAACTGTTACACCTGTCTGTCTGACTGTGCACGTCTGTCTGACTGAACACCTTCAGTCGGACCTTCTTACCTTCTTCAGACTGGAACGTTTCAGTTTCTCGGCTCTGGACTTCTCCATGTTCTCCAGATCATGAGGCCACATCTCCTCATCCTCTAACTCCGCCTCCAACCCAACGTCCTCATCAGACGATAGGTCAATGGTATGGAGCCCGCCCTCCTGGGATTGGTTGCCACCGACGCCCGCTGCCGATTCATCACCTTCTTCCAAAATCTCATCACGAGGGAACGGAGGAGGATCCTTCACGAAAACAGTGGAGGGGATCTCATTCTCCTCCTGAAGGAGAGGAGAACATTAGGAAAACATCTGAGAAACCAAACCTTGGACATGTTAAGGGACCCTAAGTGGAACCTCAGCATAAGCTTAAAGGAACATTAGAGGGACATAAAAGCATCTTTACAGGAACACTCAGGGAAACCTTGGGGAAACCTTTGGAGATTGCCGGGCTAGAGGACGTTTAGGGGAACCAGGCAATAGTGGAACCTCAGAGGAACCTAACAGGAATGCCAGTAAACCTTATCATAATGTTACAGGTTTATTGTCATGTGCACAGCAAACGTAAACGTGGTTACAGGCAGTGAATTCTGAGAGAGCTGCCCTGACACTACTGACATACACACTGCTCCACAGACAAACACGCTGGAGAGCCTTTCTGCCCTGAACAATGCGGTTCCTGTACCACACTGATAGAGTTTGGATGCTCTCCACTGTGCGTCTGTAAAAGTTGATGAGGAGTTTGGAGGATAGTCTAGATTTCCTCAGCTTCCGCAAGAAGAAGAATCTCTGTTGAGCCTTTGCTGTGAGTCCAGGTGAGATCCTCGCTGATGTGGGTGCCAATGCCTTTGAAGGTTTTCACCCTGTCCACCTGTGTCCTGTTGATGTGTAGTGAGGTGTGCTGGTCTCTGCGCTTCCTTGGGCTGATAATCATCCCTTTAGTCTTCTCAGCATTTAAAGGGATAGTGCACCCAAAAATGAAAATTCAGCCATTATCTAAAATCTCTGGAGAACCATACTGTCTGTGGAGAATGTTACTATCAGAGGAGAACTTTCCTATGAAGGACCCTACTGTTAAAGGGGCTGTCCACATACTTTTGTCCATATCCTGATATGCAGGTCTTTACACCAGAGCAACACCAACAGCAGGATGAAGACCAGAGCTCCTCGTTCCCACAGGGACTGAAAGGGTTAAGCAGCTGACACAGAACCACACCCACTGAACACACTCACACACACACTGAGGAATGCTGGGTATTTTAGGGAGGACGGGAATGTTTAGTGTCGGTGAGACGGATATACACAGTGATCCTGCTCATACAGATCTACACACACTCACCTGTTGATACAGAACACACAGTTCTGACCTGAGAACTGCTGACTGTTCCACTCACTGACTTCATAACTCACTGTGTTGTTACCAAGACAATTAGACCACATGACCACGGCTCACTGAGAACTCCAGTTCACTTCCTGCTGCAGCTGACAACCAAATAAGGTCATGGCTGACAATCACCAACAGACAGGGAGAACCAGACCATCTGAGGAGAACCAGACTGTCTGAGGAGAACCGTACTAACAAAGAACTTTAACCTCTGACCTCCATCACACTCACCTGGAAGATGAGAACTTTGAAGTTGTTCCTGCTGATCAGGTGGGCATGGTTTGCCTCCAGCTTCTTCACCTGGACACCCTGACGCTCCATCCTGTCACGCACCTGCAGAAGCACCACAAGACAGGTGTGATATATTAAGTGACAGGTGTGATATATTTAGTGACAGGTGTGATATATTTAGGGACAGATGTGATATATTTAGAGACAGGTGTGATATATTTAGGGACAGATGTGATATATTTAGAGACAGGTGTGATATATTTAGTGACAGGTGTGATATATTTAGGGACAGATGTGATATATTTAGAGACAGGTGTGATATATTTAGTGACAGGTGTGATATATTTAGGGACAGATGTGATATATTTAGAGACAGGTGTGATATATTTAGGGACAGATGTGATATATTTAGTGACAGGTGTGATATATTTAGAGACAGGTGTGATATATTTACTGACAGGTGTGATGTGATATTTAGTGAAAGGTATGATATATTTAGGGACAGGTGTGATATATTTAGTGACAGGTGTGATGTGATATATTTAGTGAAAGGTATGATATATTTAGTGACAGTGAAAGGTGTGATATATTTAGTGACAGGTGTGATATATTTAGGGACAGGTGTGATATATTTAGAGACAGGTGTGATATATTTACTGACAGGTGTGATGTGATATATTTAGTGAAAGGTATGATATATTTAGGGACAGGTGTGATATATTTAGTGACAGGTGTGATATATTTTAGGGACAGGTGTGATATATTTAGAGACAGGTGTGATATATTTACTGACAGGTGTGATGTGATATATTTAGTGAAAGGTATGATATATTTAGGGACAGGTGTGATATATTTAGTGACAGGTGTGATATATTTAGGGACAGGTGTGATATATTTAGAGACAGGTGTGATATATTTACTGACAGGTGTGATGTGATATATTTAGTGAAAGGTATGATATATTTAGTGACAGTGAAAGGTGTGATATATTTAGTGACAGGTGTGATGTGATATATTTAGAGAGAGGTGTGATATATTTAGGGACAGGTGTGATATATTTAGGGACAGATGTGATATATTTAGAGAGAGGTGTGATATATTTAGTGACAGGTGTGATATATTTAGAGAGAGGTGTGATATATTTAGTGACAGGTGTGATATATTTAGAGAGAGGTGTGATATATTTAGGGACAGGTGTGATGTGATATATTTAGAGAGAGGTGTGATATATTTAGAGACAGGTGTGATATATTTAGGGACAGGTGTGATGTGATATATTTAGAGACAGGTGTGATATATTTAGGGACAGGTGTGATGTGATATATTTAGAGAGAGGTGTGATATATTTAGTGAAAGGTGTGATATATTTAGTGAAAGGTGAAAGGTGTGATATATTTAGTGACAGTGGCAGGTGTGATGTGATATATTTAGTGAAAGGTGAAAGGTGTGATATATTTAGTGACAGGTGTGATGTGATATATTTAGTGAAAGGTGTGATATATTTAGTGACAGTGGCAGGTGTGATGTGGTATATTTAGTGAAAGGTGTGATATATTTAGTGACAGTGGCAGGTGTGATGTGATATATTTAGTGAAAGGTGAAAGGTGTGATATATTTAGTGACAGGTGTGATGTGATATATTTAGTGAAAGGTGTGATATATTTAGTGACAGTGGCAGGTGTGATGTGATATATTTAGTGAAAGGTGAAAGGTGTGATATATTTAGTGAAAGGTGAAAGGTGTGATATATTTAGTGACAGGTGTGATGTGATATATTTAGTGAAAGGTGTGATATATTTAGTGACAGTGGCAGGTGTGATGTGGTATATTTAGTGAAAGGTGTGATATATTTAGTGACAGGTGTGATGTGATATATTTAGAGGTGTGATATATTTAGTGACAGTGACAGGTGTGATGTGGTATATTTAGTGAAAGGTGTGATATATTTAGTGACAGGTGTGATGTGATATATTTAGTGACAGGTGTGATATATTTAGTGACAGGTGAAAGGTGTGATATATTTAGTGAAAGGTGAAAGGTGTGATATATTTAGTGACAGGTGTGATGTGATATATTTAGTGAAAGGTGTGATATATTTAGTGACAGTGGCAGGTGTGATGTGGTATATTTAGTGAAAGGTGTGATATATTTAGTGACAGGTGTGATGTGATATATTTAGAGGTGTGATATATTTAGTGACAGTGACAGGTGTGATGTGGTATATTTAGTGAAAGGTGTGATATATTTAGTGACAGGTGTGATGTGATATATTTAGTGACAGGTGTGATATATTTAGTGACAGGTGTGATGTGATATATTTAGTGAAAGGTGTGATATATTTAGTGACAGTGACAGGTGTGATGTGATATATTTAGTGACAGTGACAGGTGTGATATATTTAGAGACAGGTGTAAATATATTTGGGCATTTTACCTCCTTCATGGTGACGGACAGTTTGCGGCTCTTGTCCAGCAGCTTGCTGACGGTGTTGGAGGTGTGGCTGTGGCTCTTGGACAGTTTGGTCATGTCAGCCTGGATCCCTCTGACCACGCCCTCCATCTCCACCTGGTGCACCTGAAACACAGCCAGCCAATCACCAGTCAGCTCATTCAGAGTCTTAACGAGTCACTGGGGTGTTCATATATTTCACTGTTATAAACTTGGTCATTAACCAGTGACAGGCTGGTCTGCAGGGCGACGCCTGCTGCAGGAATAAACGCACCCACAGGTGTCAACCAGGAGATGATGTTTGTGTTTAAATTGTTTGTGCTGAAGTGTCTCAATATGACAAACATGTCAGGAATCTACAGTCACAGCAGAGTGAAACATGTGGCGACCAGTGAGTGCTGCTGAGGGTCATGTGACGTCTGACGGAGGGACAGAAATAGATCTGTGTGTGTGTGTGTGTGTGTGTGTGTTCAAAACTTTCATAAAAGGAAGAGAAAAGCAAAATGAGGTCAGAGTGAGAGAGGAGATTAAGAGAGAGTCCAGAAACATGACACACACTATTTCCAAGGCAACGGTTAAAGCTACGACTAAATCGACAGTTTTTTGACTGGAGTTTGGTTTGGATGGTTTTTATGGAGCTGGCAACCCTGAACCAGGAAACGCGGGGTGACTGTCAACATTAGATGAGCAGTTTTTTGAGAGGAGTTTGGTTTGGAAAGTTGCTCTGAGTCTCTGGATCAACATAGACATAGTTACAAACAGCGTCATGGCGACTGAAAGAACACAAACTGCTTGTAAATCGACAGTTTTTTTAATGGAGTTTGGTTTGGATGGTTTTTATAGACCTGGCAACCCTGCAGCAGCAACCTTGAGAAACACTGAACTTGTTTCAACTGTGGTTTCATGCAGTTGAAGCACGAGTTGACTGGATTTCTTTAAAGCTCTCTCTGTACTGGAGTTAGTTCTGGGTCCTGTACTGGTGTCTGTGGCGGACTCCCGCCCTCAGACCTGATGTTAAGGCGTGGCTCACCTCCATCTTGTTCTGGTTCTCCTGCACGGCGTCCAGCATGTTGACCAGTTTGTCCAGCAGCGTGAGGACGGTGATGGCGTTGACAGGACCCTGACCCATCGACTCGGGGTCGAACCCCGCCAAGGGGGACGAGGGGGAGACCTGGTCCTCCTCCTGCAGGTCCTGCTGGACAAACTGGTCCTGCTGGTCCTGGTTCTGTTGGGGGACCAGGAGGTCCTGGCTCTGGTGGGTCTCAGTGGTCACCATGACGACTCTGTCCTCAGTCCGACCGAAAACTCCTCAAAGTGCAGGAACTTTTTCAGCTGCAGAAAAACACTGAGCTCCACCTCAGCAGCTCCCTGAGAGTGTGTGTGTGTCTGTGTGTGTGTGTGTGTGTGTGTCAGAGTGTGCTGCGCTCTGATTGGTTGGCTCAGAGCAAAACTTTCCGTCTAACTTCCCAAATGTGGAAACGTCCACACCTTTAACCCCTTCACTCCCACAGCGTGCACAGCTCTGTCTGTAAATATAGACGGACTGCACCTTTACACACAGGAAGAGCCATACACACCGCTTTTATTGTGTCACAGGAAGTCACAGGAACATCAAAATAAAAGACACCTCTCATAAATAAAAACACTTATTATAAAAAATACTCATAATGACAAATACTGTAAAATATAGTTTTTGATTCATTTTACTTAATAAATCAAATAGAAATTAACAATAAAAATGAATAAATAACAAAAACAAAAACAACAAATATAATATGATATAAAATATACATAAAAATAAATAAGAATAAAAAAGAAAATATACAAATGTGGCAAATGTTATCTAAATATAATAATAAAGAAATAAAAACTTCGATGAGCTACAAAATGTAATCATTACGATGCTGAAAGAAGCTTATAAAAACAAATAAATACACATTAAATCTAAAATATTAAAGATGAAGTTAGTAACATTTAAAATAATATAAAATCAAAGTTTAAATAAAACTGTTAAAAACATAAAATAAATGAATTCGAAATTATATAATAATGTTTATCTATGAAAAATAAATCAAGGAATAAAATCTGATTTGATATTAATAAATAAAAACACTTCCACACTGATGAGGCAAAATGTTTAAAGGAAACATACAAAAAACAAATAAACTAAAATATAATAAATCATTCAAAAAATATAATTTTAACATTTAAGATTAATATAAAATAAACAAAACCAAAATAGCAAAAAAATGAAATAAATAATAAACATTTAGAAATAAAATCTGATTTGTGATTAATGAATGAAATAAAAACAAATAAAAACGTTCACACAATTTATTTATTATCAGCTAATCAAAGTTATGAACCAGATAAATAAACATTTATATCTTACAGACAGTAAATAAAAACACAGCATCACTGAAACACAAACAGTTATTATGAATGAATAAATAAATAAATAAATGAGGAGGATGACTTGGAGATGAAGGGGTTAACTCTCTCTCTCTGCAGCTCAGCCTCAGGCTCAGTGTCTCTCCACCACACCCACAGGGAGAGGGCTGTCACCATGGCGACGGGGGCAGGAGGGTGTGTGTGTGTGTGTGTGTGTGTGTGTGTGTGTGTGTGTGTGGAGGAGGGAGGGTGAGGTTTCCTTCCAGATGACTTCACCTTCAAAACACGAGACAGAGACACAGTCCTCCTCTCTGTGATGTCAGACCGGTTTGAGCTGACCCCGCCCCTCTACGCTCGGTGCCCAGTTTAAAGGAACAGGTTCTGGCTTCAGACTCTGCAGGTCTGAGCTGGTCTCAGAGTCCTCCATGTGTGTCATCCTGCGCTCAGGACGTACACTGCTGTAACGTCCAATCAGATGCTTTATGAGAGTGTTATGCCCCTCCCCCACGAGTAAAAAAAATTCTGCCACTTACGTGTTGATTCCTGAGTCCTTCTCAGGCAAGCTCAGGGGCTTTGAAAAATACATACGTAAATAACTGCTCAAACACAGTGTTGATTAAATGTCAAAGAATATTCATAAAATGTCCAAAACAAGTTGATAAAATGTCCAATACGTTTTGACTAAATGTCACAAAATTGTTGAAAAAATGTTGATTCAATGTCGAAAAAATGTTGATTAATGTCCAAAAAATGTTGTTAAATGTCGAACAAATGTTAAAATGTCTAAAAAAAAAGAGTTGTTAAAATGTTGTAAAAAAGTTGTTAAAATATCAAAAAAATGTTGTTGCAATGTTGAAAAAAGTTGTCGAAAAAATGTTGTTAAAATGTCGAAAAAAAGGGTGATTAATGGCAAAAAAATGTTGCTAAATGTCGAACAAATGTTGAAATGTCTAAAAAAAGAGTTGTTGAAATGTCTAAAAAAATGTTGATTAATGTTGAACAAATGTTAAAAAGTCTAAAAATGAGTTGTTGAAATGTCGAAAAAAATGTTGTTAAAATGTGAAAAAAAGTTGTTAAAATGTGGAAAAAATGTTGATTAAAGGTAAAAAAAAAAAACCCAACTCGTCAAATTTAAGGTGTGCTGACAGATTCAGATAGATGATAGATAGATACGTTATTCACTCCGAGGGAAATTCACATCTTCCAGCAGTATCCACAGATTTAAAATAAAAAGATCAAAATCACAATTTAAAAAAGACGTGCAGTAAATAGAACTGATAAATAAACGTATTAACGTGTATTCATCAGTTGAGTCACTGCATGGATTCACGTCATCAACTCATGCATTGAGTAACATCACAAGTTAACGTTCCACCTTAAAAGTTGCCGGCAGTCGGCCCAGTGAATGAAGTGATTTTGTTCTCTTTCATTTTATAGTTGTAGTTTACTGATGTATGAACAGAGGTTACATAAAACCAGAGTGACCGTCCTCTACTGACCAATTAGACTGCAGGGTTTCTAGCTCCACCTTTTAGTAGCAGATCTGTGTGCTAGGTGCCCCAACAGAGGGGGGACCAAACATGGGGACGCTAAGGACGCTGCTGTTGGGACCATCCACAACTTTCACTGTGGAGACAGAAACTATGAGACTGAGCTGAACTGAACTGCTCGGTGGAGACGGGGCCAAACTGTCCTTGAGGTCTTTGAGGACCAGGTCTAAAGGCCCCGGCGACAAACGGCCCGTCTTCACACTAGCTGTGAGCAGCAGGTCAGAATGGACGGAGGTGGAAACAGGAAGTGACTCGCATCATGGATTCATTCAGACACAATGCAGTCCGGCCTCTGAGCTGTGGTTTATGAAGGGAGGTCACTTCCTGTCACTGTTACTGGGGAACGTCAGGAATTCCCTGTTCCATCCTGTGAGAACATGAACACAACAGACCACAGATGATCATGTTTTTAAACACATCAGAGTTTCTGCTCTGTTGTTGTTTATTTATTTATTTATTTATTTATGATACCGTGTGTTGTAACAAGTGTCTCTTCACACTGTTTAAATGTTAGTAATAAACATGTTAGATAAACATCTGGTGACCTCAGTGTTCCTGGTCTGGTGTATTTCTATTTTCATTTATTCAGTCATTCGTCCATTTACTGCATAATGTATTCATAGAAATAATATTATTCATTTTATTTATAGTGTTCTGAATGTTGTCAATAGTGAATCTCTTGTTATTTATTTATACATATTTATTTATTTATACGTATTTATTTATTTATTTGTCGTGTTTTAAATGTTATTGCAGCCACGGGGAGGCGACAGTGCGCGCTGTTGGTTGGACCGTAGAAGAAGAAAGGCGGAAGAAGAAGAAGTGATCACCTGACTGAGCCGAAGCTAAAGCTAACAGAGGATCATCATCATCACCATCCTCCTCCTCCTCTTCATCATCGCAGTGAAGACGGTCGGGGCTCTCCGGACATGGCGTTCATCACAGCCAACTGGAACCCGCTGGGAGAAGCTTTTTATCGGTCAGTGTACTTCCGGCAGCTCGCTCACTCCGCAGCTAACGTTAGCTGCTAGCTCACTGTAGCTTCAATAGAAACACAGCGACAGTTTTTTCTTACTTTAACCAAACAGGTGATGACGTCAGGTGAGTTACTGTCACGCCGAACTGAGCAGAGTACTGCAACCAATCAGAATCCGCCTTCAGCCAGGTGCACAGGTGTTGATAATGTCGCCGAGAAACACAACAGTGTCAAAATGTCAGATTTGTAAATGGAGTCTGGTGGAGCAGAACAGGAAGTCACAACTGTGACGTTTTATACTGAAGTAAACATTTACCATGATGCACTGTGACACAGTGTGTGTTCATGTGTGTGTGAGACGTGTTAGTGGTTATATTTACATAAAAGTGTGTGTGTGTGTGTGTGTGTGTGTGTGTGTGTGTGTGCGCAGCAAGACAGAGCTGTATGAGATGTGCTGGACCCTGAGGGACGGACTCAGAGACTCTCTGGTGGCTGCAGCTCCATACGGAGGACCCATCGGTAAGGGGGACAGGATCTACTCAGTATTCACACAGGTTGAGGGGTTAGTCTGGTGCCATGACAACGACACAGAATAACATGATCATATTTAAATATAAAAACAATCATATTGCAGAACTAGAACAACAACAACACACGCAAACATCAGACTAAGCTTATAGGACGTAAAGGTCTAACCGTCATTTGGTCCCTGTCAGACCTGGTCTAAATGTTGTAGGGGTCTTTCAGGACCAGGTCTAACCGTCATTGGGTAACTTCAGTCAAATCAAATCAACTTATTGATCCTTTCCAGGAAATTAATTTGTTGCTGCAGCAACGACACAACAACATGCAACCAAAAAGACACCTTACTCCTGAAGGGCCAGGTCTAACCATCATCAGGTTCCTGTAGGACCAGGTCTAAGCAGCATCAAGTTCCTTTAGGATCAGGTCTAATCATCACTGGGTTCTTGCAGGATGAAGTCTTACCGTCATTGGGTTCCTGATGGACCGGGTCTAACCATCAATAGGTCTAGTGGTCCTTGGGTTTCTTTTAGGACCAGATCTAAATGTCCCTTGGGCATCCTCAGGTGCCTTTAGGACCAGGTCTTACTGACCTTGCATTCCTGTAGGATCAGGTCTAACCGTCATCGGGTCCCTGTTGTACCAGGTCTAATTGTCCTTAGGTTCCTACTGTCATCGGGGTCTTTCAGGACCAGGTCTCGCACTTATTAAGTGATTGAGTACATGTTGGGTTCAGGTAGATTTTCCACTGGTCTGTTTGGGATCTATGAAGAACTGGAGGATGTTCTGGTTCAGACCTGTTGGAGTTCCAGTAAAACTTCTGAGATGTTCTGTGCAGTTCCACATTAGACAGTAACATAGAACTGGTGCAGGAAGTATGAACAGGAAGTGACATCATTGTTTACGAGTTCTTGCTGTTGCGAGACATTCAGTGTCCTGTTGTCTGTCTCAGCACTCCTCAGAGAACCTCACAGACGTTCTCCCAGTTCTCGTCCTCAGTTGGAGATTTATTCTGCATCTGGAGTCAGCATCGCCAGCTTCCCGGTAAATATAAACCTGTCCCCATCAACCAGTCAGACTCTGTCCTCATTAAGGACATGAAACAATCATACAGGAAGTCCTCAACGAGTTGTCTCTGTCTCTGTCCCTGGTTGTCTCTGTGGTAGTGGAAGAGCGGCCCCGTGGTCCACCTGGGTTGGACAGTCAGTGATGAACTGCTGTGTATTCAGGAGGACGGATCGGTTCTGATCTACGACCTGTTTGGATCCTTCAAGAGACACTTCAGCATGGGACAGGTCAGTCTGTTAACTAGTTAACTAACCACTTCAGTATGAGGCAGGTCAGTCTGTTAACTAGTTAACTAACCACTTCAGTATAAGGCAGGTCAGTCTGTTAACTAGTTAACTAACCACTTCAGTATAAGGCAGGTCAGTCTGTTAACTAGTTAACTAACCACTTCAGTATGATGCAGGTCAGTCTGTTAACTAGTTAACTAACCACTTCAGTATGAGGCAGGTCAGTCTGTTAACTAGTTAACTAACCACTTCAGTATGAGGCAGGTCAGTCTGTTAACTAGTTAACTAACCACTTCAGCATGACGCAGGTCAGTCTGTTAACAAGTTAACTAACCACTTCAGTATGAGGCAGGTCAGTCTGTTAACTAGTTAACTAACCACTTCAGTATGAGGCAGGTCAGTCTGTTAACTAGTTAACTAACCACTTCAGTATGAGGCAGGTCAGTCTGTTAACTAGTTAACTAACCACTTCAGCATGGGACAGGTCAGTCTGTTAACAAGTTAACTAACCACTTCAGTATGAGGCAGGTCAGTCTGTTAACTAGTTAACTAACCACTTCAGTATGAGGCAGGTCAGTCTGTTAACAAGTTAACTAACCACTTCAGCATGGGACAGGTCAGTCTGTTAACTAGTTAACTAACCACTTCAGTATGAGGCAGGTCAGTCTGTTAACTAGTTAACTAACCACTTCAGCATGACGCAGGTCAGTCTGTTAACTAGTTAACTAACCACTTCAGTATGAGGCAGGTCAGTCTGTTAACTAGTTAACTAACCACTTCAGCATGACGCAGGTCAGTCTGTTAACTAGTTAACTAACCACTTCAGTATGAGGCAGGTCAGTCTGTTAACTAGTTAACTAACCACTTCAGCATGACGCAGGTCAGTCTGTTAACTAGTTAATTAACCACTTCAGTATGAGGCAGGTCAGTCTGTTAACTAGTTAACTAACCACTTCAGCATGACGCAGGTCAGTCTGTTAACTAATTAACTAACCACTTCAGTATGAGGCAGGTCAGTCTGTTAACTAGTTAACTAACCACTTCAGTATGAGGCAGGTCAGTCTGTTAACTAATTAACTAACCACTTCAGCATGACACAGGTCAGTCTGTTAACTAGTTAACTAACCACTTCAGCATGACACAGGTCAGTCTGTTAACTAGTTAACTAACCACTTCAGTATGCGGCAGGTCAGTCTGTTAACTAGTTAACTAACCACTTCAGCATGATGCAGGTCAGTCTGTTAACAAGTTAACTAACCACTTCAGTATGACGCAGGTCAGTCTGTTAACTAGTTAACTAACCACTTCAGTATGAGGCAGGTCAGTCTGTTAACTAGTTAACTAACCACTTCAGTATGACGCAGGTCAGTCTGTTAACTAGTTAACTAACCACTTCAGTATGACGCAGGTCAGTCTGTTAACTAGTTAACTAACCACTTCAGCATGACGCAGGTCAGTCTGTTAACTAGTTAACTAACCACTTCAGCATGACGCAGGTCAGTCTGTTAACAAGTTAACTAACCACTTCAGCATGACGCAGGTCAGTCTGTTAACTAGTTAACTAACCACTTCAGTATGACGCAGGTCAGTCTGTTAACTAGTTAACTAACCACTTCAGCATGACGCAGGTCAGTCTGTTAACTAGTTAACTAACCACTTCAGTATGACACAGGTCAGTCTGTTAACTAGTTAACTAACCACTTCAGCATGACGCAGGTCAGTCTGTTAACTAGTTAACTAACTACTTCAGCATGACGCAGGTCAGTCTGTTAACAAGTTAACTAACCACTTCAGCATGACGCAGGTCAGTCTGTTAACTAGTTAACTAACCACTTCAGTATGACGCAGGTCAGTCTGTTAACTAGTTAACTAACTACTTCAGCATGACGCAGGTCAGTCTGTTAACAAGTTAACTAACCACTTCAGCATGACGCAGGTCAGTCTGTTAACTAGTTAACTAACCACTTCAGCATGACGCAGGTCAGTCTGTTAACTAGTTAACTAACCACTTCAGTATGACGCAGGTCAGTCTGTTAACTAGTTAACTAACTACTTCAGCATGACGCAGGTCAGTCTGTTAACAAGTTAACTAACCACTAGACCTGAATCTCTGTGTGTTTCCATCTCTAACAGGAAGTGGTCCAGAGTCAGGTGTTAGAAGCCAAAGTGTTCCACTCTCCTTACGGAACAGGTGTTGCCATAGTAACGGGCTCCTCCCGCTTCACCCTGGCAACCAACATTGATGACCTGAAACTCCGGAGGTTACCTGAGATCCCAGGTAACACCTGATTCACCTGTGGTTTCACTCTGTGGTTCATGGTGTTTTAGTTCTAACTTTTGGGTCGACGGTCTTACCGTCCACAGGTCTACAGGGGAAGCCGTCCTGCTGGGTCGTCCTCACTCAGGACAGACAGACTAAAGTCCTGCTGTCAAACGGACCTGACCTCTACATCCTGGACAACACGTCCTGCACTGCTGTGGTGAGACAGTTAGTTCTGGCCCTACAGCACGATCATGTCCACAGGGCCCTTAGAGAGAGAGAGACATGAGACTAACCTCACCTGTCCGTCTTTCAGTGTCCCCCAGGTCTTAGTCCGCAGGCTGGCAGTATTGTCCACATGTCTGTGTCCTTTAGCTATAAGTACCTGGCTCTCTTCACTGACACTGGGCACCTGTGGACAGGCTCCTCCCACCTGCAGGTGAGCTACTTGTCTGTCCAATCAGCTGCTTGATCTAACCTGAGGGGGCGGAGTCTAATGATGACATTTGATTCTGCCTTTGCAGGACAAACTGAGTGAAGTGGACACTAAAAAGTCCACGCCTCCCAAACAGATGGTCTGGTACGTCTACGTGTCCACCTGTCCGTGTGTCCACTGACCTACATGTCTCTCTGTCTGTCCACTACCCTACATGTCCACCTGTCCATGTGTCCACTGACCTACATGTCTCCCTGCGCAGGTGTCGCAGACCGAAGAGTCAGCAGCCCTCTGTGGTGTTGATGTGGGACAGACTGCTCATGGTGGCCGGAGTGTGTCACGATACCATCCAGTATCCTTTGAACCAGTGCAGACTGGGACCAAGAACTAGTTCAGACTGACAGAAATGTGTTATGGTTCTCCTGGAGCTCGTTATGGTTCTAGCTGAGGACCTTGTGGTTCTACTGGAGGTCATTATTGTTCTATCGGAGGTTGTTGTGGTTCTCACGGGACTTGCTGAGTTGTGTTTTTGGTTCAAGAACCTCCTCCTGTTTCAGCTGACCTCTCGTTTGAAGCTGTTCTCTGGTCAGGTTCCCCATTTGACCCTTGACTCTGGACCACAGGTTCCCCGTCGAGGATCACTGTGTTTTGGTCGGAGAGCTGGATGGAATTCGGATCATCAGCTCGACCAATCAGGAGCTGCTTCAGGAGGTGCCTCTGGTCTGTCAGGACATCTTTAAGATTGCCTCCATGGCTCCTGGAGCTCTGCTGCTGGAGGCCCACAGGGAGTACGAGGTAAGATCCCGCCCATCTGACCGCACGCTCCTCTGATGTTTGTCTCTGACCTTGTTCCTTTTGTGTCTATGTAGAAGTCGAGTCAGAAGGCTGATGAGTACCTGAGGGAGATCAAGGAGCAGAGCATGCTGGGAGAAGCAGTCCGACAGTGTGTGGAGGCGGCAGGACACGAATATGACGCCAACACCCAGAAATCCCTGCTGAGGGTGAGATCACACGCTCACTCGAGGGGCTCTGTGTTTTGGTGTGTTGCAGTGTTCACACGTCTCGTCCACCGTGCGGCGATCTGTATCATTGTTCTGTGTTCTCTCACGTCTCGTCCACCAGGCGGCGTCCTTCGGGAAGTGTTTCCTGACAGACTTCAGTTCGGACCCGTTCGTGACGATCTGCAGAGAACTGCGAGTGCTGAACGCAGTCAGGGAGAGCACCGTGGGGCTGCCGCTCACTCACACTCAGTATCCTCACACCTCGGTGCATCATGGGACGTGAGGTCCAACAGTCTGTTCTAATAAACTGTAGTGACTGTGATGTCATCATCTGATGTTTCACTGACAACCAATCAGGTGTCAGATCAGTCTCCTGTCAGTCTGTTTCACTCTGTAACCATGGTGACAACCTCCTTGACCTCTGACCTCAGATTCAAACAGATGACTATACAGGTGCTGATCGACAGGTGAGTCCGCCCATCTAACCTGTCTATCTTTCTGTATCACCGGTCTCCCTCTCACCTGCCCGTCTCTCACCTGTCTGTCTCTCACCTGTCCGTCTCTCACCTGTCTGTCTCTCACCTGTCCGTCTCTCACCTGTCCGTCTCTCACCTGTCTGTCTCTCAGGTTGGTGTATCGACAGTTTTATCCGTTGGCGATAGAGGTCTGCCGTTACCTGAAGATTCCAGATTATCAGGGAGTCAGCAGAGTCCTGAAACACTGGGCCTCATGCAAGGTAACCTGTCTCACCTGTCTCACCTGTCTCACTCAATGCAGCTGTCTGACTAGACTCACCTGTGTGTCCCACCTGTCTAACCTGTGCAGGTGCAGCAGAAGGACCTATCAGACGAGGCCATAGCCCGAGCGGTGTGTGTGAAGGTGGGAGACTCACCTGGTGTGTCTTACTCGCACATCGCAGCCAAAGCGTACGAATGTGGACGCACTGAGCTCGCCATCAAGGTAACAAACATACCTGTCTCTGTCCCTCCTTGGCTCACCTGTCTGTCTCACCTGTCTCTCTGTCTCTCTGGCAGTTGTTGGACTTTGAGGCTCGGTCTGGAGAACAAGTCCCTCTGCTGTTGAAGATGAAGAGGAGTCAGCTGGCTCTCAGTAAAGCTGTGGAGAGTGGAGATACTGACCTAGGTGAGTGTCTCGTAGCCCCGCCCACTATTTGTCTGACGGGTAGATGATGTCACACTGATGGTTTCCTGTGTTCTCAGTTTACACGGTGGTGACGTACCTGAAAAACGAGATGAACAGAGGAGACTTCTTCATGACTCTGAGGAACCAACCGGTCGCACTGAGTCTCTACAGACAGGTACCTTTCATCACCATGTTAGTTTTGGTTGGAAAATTTCTTGGTGTGTTTTTATTAGAGCAGGTCTTAAAGTAATCTGAGAATCGCCACCTCAGTGTGGTGGAGGGGTTTGTGTGCCCCTCCCACCCTCCACATATCACACACACACACACACACACACACACACACACACACACACACACACACACACACACACACACACACACACACACACAGGGCACTGAGGCACCAGGTGAGGAAAAACCACCTACGGGGAGATCATCCACACTGAGAGGCGCCACAGAGTCCACCCCGACCCAGATAGACCGGGGTGGACTCCACACATGGTGCAGAGCCCCCCAGTCCTCCGGGCCTGAGGGATCTCCAGGACGAGTCCCCGCGGGCAGACCGGACACACCTCCCAGTGTGGAGGCCCCCCATGAGGATGCGGATTCTGTCCAGGCCGTGGAACAGTGGACCAGCTCTTTACCCTTGTGAGGCTGTTGGAGGGGTCGTTGGAGTTTGCCCATCCAGTCTGCATGTGCTTTGACTTGGAGGAAGCTTATGACAGCATCCCTCAGGGAGTGTTTACTGCATCACACCGTGACCTCCAGCATGACCTGGGGCCGTTTGAGTGTGAAGTGTTTAGGATGAGTGTAAGAACCTCCAAATTGGAGGCTATGGTTTTCTGCCAGAAACTGGTTCAGTAGTGAGTGTGCAGTGAAGCATGTGCTGTGCCGGACCGTTGTGGTGAAGAGGGACCTGAGCCGGAAGGCGAAGCTTTTGATTTCCTGGTCCATCTCCGCCCCAGCCCTCACCTGTGGTCATGAGCTCTGGGTAGTGACTGGAAGAATGAGGTCACAGATACAAGCGGCCTGGGAACACCTTGGGGTCCTCCAGGAGGAGCTGGAAAGCGGATGTCTCGGGTTCTTTGCTTGACTTGCTGCCCCTGAGACCCGGCTGCGTATAAGCCGATGAAAATTGATGGATGGATTACAGTACTTTATTTAACTTTGTCACAGTCCTCAACTGGTCTCTGTATGTGTTGTCAGTTCTGTAAGCTGCAGGAACAGGAGACTCTAAAGGATCTTTATAACCAGGACGACGATCACCAGGAACTCGCCAACTACTACGTCACTGCCAGCTACAGAGAAAAGGTAACGACACCTGTTACCTGTCAGGCAGTCTGCCAAAACACCAGAGCAGGACTGTGAAGAGACGCCAAGCCTTTATTCAGCTGTCTGTCTGTCTGTCTGTCTGTCTGTCTGTGTGCAGAGGTTAGAAAGCCGTCTGTCTCTCCTGCAGAGCGCTGTCGATGAATACAACAAGGCCAAGAATGAGTTCTCTGCAAAGGTGAACCTTTTCAGTAAGATATTATAAACTTCTGAATGTTAATGGTGCACCTGATCACACCTGTCACACAGGTAGGTGTACAGCTTTAATCACCTGGTGGATTATTTACAGAAACCTCCATCATCATCTTTGGTTTCTGTCTCCAGGCCACAGAGGATGAGATGCGTCTTCTTCGCGTCCAACGCAAACTGGACGATGAGAAAGGGGCGGGGCTACTGGGACTGTCCCTGCAGGTACACAGAGGGGCGGGGCTACTGGGACTGTGCAGGTACATAAAGGGGCGGGGCTACTAGTAAAGGGTGATGAGGGTGAGTAGTTCAGTTCCTGTCTTCAGGTGTGACATGAAGGTGTAGTTTCAGGAGTACAGGTGAGTGTGGCACCTGTTTCTAAATTTGAATAAATGTCACCTGCCTGCCTTGTGATGTCACTTCCTGTTTGTCCAGGCCACCATGGAGGCTCTGCTGGCTTTAGGACTCCACAAACAAGCAGAACAACTTTACAGAGACTTCAGAGTACCTGACAAAAGGTGATGTCACTGCTGCCTCTGCTGTGATTGGCTGGTCTGAGTCTGTCTCACCTGTCTCACCTGTCTCACCTGTGCAGATATTGGTGGTTGAAGCTGAAGTCTCTGGCAGAGAAGGAGGAGTGGGAGGAGTTAGAGAAGTTCTCAAAGAGCAAGAAGTCTCCTATTGGCTACCTGGTAAGAAGAAGCCCCGCCCCCTCACTTTAATAATGATTTAAAGATAGAACTACATTTCCCATGAGTCTTAGCGTTGTCTCCTCGTCAGGCGTTTGTTGAAGTCTGCATGAAGAGCAACAACAAGTACGAGGCCAAGAAGTACGTTTCCAAGGTGACGCCCGAGCAGAAGGTCAAAGCTCACCTGGCTGTCGGGTAAGTCTCACTGTGACACCTGTGACATCATCACACAGGTGAACCCTGACCACTCAGGTGACTCCTCCTCTTCTTCTCTTCCTGTCAGTGATCTGGAGGGCGCGGCGGACGCTGCAATCGAACGCAAGAGTGACTCAGAGATGGGGGCGGTCCTCGCCAGATGCTCCGCCTCTGACCGCCTCTTGATTGACAAGTTGACCCGAGCCAGAGCCACCGCTGCCAAAAAGTGATCCGCCCTTCTCCCAGTTCAGAGTGTGTGTACAGAGACAGCAGATGGTCCATCGCCACAAAGTGCTCCTCAGCTGACCTCCTGACTGGCACTCAGGGCGGGCGTTACCATAGCAACCAGACTCGTTTCTTCTTCGTGGGCTTTAATGTCGGAACTGTTGATCATGTTGATGATTGATTATTGATCGCCCAGCTGATGTTGCTTTGAAATGTTTTCTTCTTCTGTGTTTGCTGCCGTCGAGCCGCAGCCTGATCTACTCACTGTCTGTGTGAAGTTTGTGTCCAGCGCTGCTGTTTATCCGCATTATTTAACTGATCACTGATCAGCTGTGTCAGAGCTCAAAGCTGCTGTACAAACTGAACATCATTTCCTGTCGCTGCTTCACATTAAAAGCCTCCACCAGAGAAACAGAGGAACGTTTTATTGTGAAGAAAAACTTCAGCAATATGTGTTTTTGTTCTGAACAATTTTAATTTAAACAGTTAAACTGAATAAACTGTTTTTTTTTATCTTTTATTTTGACTGAAGGATAAATAATAATAATGATAATAAATAATTTTAATCAACAGTTTTTATTGATAAAACCTTTGTTTGTTTTTGTTTTTTAATATAATTTATAAGTGTTATAAATACTTAATCAGGGTCTGATGGTTTATTAACTTTATCAATGTTTGTCATCGATGATAAATCGGATCTGTTTGATTGGCTGGGTCTGCTGGGTGCGCTTGGTCCGAGTCAGCCGGTTCGAGGGGCGGAGCTGTGAGGTCATCAGCTGGAGCGAAGTGCTGCAGTGAATTTGTTGCACCGACGCGCCGTGAACGGACAACGAGCAGCGTGAGGAAGACCTGGGAGTGAGGAACAGCTGGGAGTGAGGAACAGCTGGGAGTGAGGAAGAGCTGGGAGTGAGGAACAGCTGGGAGTGAGGAAGAGCTGGGAGTGAGGAACAGCTGGGAGTGAACCTCACCGCAGCAGGTGAGTGCGTCTGTTATCCAGGTGTGTGCGCGTGCCTGCACCGCGCGTGTTTAAAGTAGCTTGAAGACTCTTTAAGGGAACCAGACTCCACTCAAGTATCAAGTTAAATCATCTGTGTGTTTCCGGAAGTGTGAGCCGAATTAAGGAGAAACACTTACGCTGTCGTATCAAGTCGTTAGTTTGATTCCAGCAGGTGTCTGGCGCGCGGAGGAGCAAGGCAGCAGCAGAAAATGACGGATTGTAAACGGAGTCTGGCGACAGAGAAGCGTCAGTGTAGTTACTGTTTAACTGACCTGCCGATGTTCGTCACCAACATGGAGACAATAAAGTTCTGCAGGATCAGAGCGCTGCTGTAATAATAACGTGTACTGACTCAGCTGTGTGTGTGTGTGTGTGTGTGTGTGTGTGTGTGTGTGTGTGTGTGGTGTTTTGTAGCGTCCAAACACTACACACACACACACACACACACACACACACACACACACACACACACGCAGCTAGTGTCAGTGCTGGGACACATTATACTGCTGCTTACACAACACTTTGGGGTGATTCCCTAAAATGTGGCACAAACGTCCACTTTGAGTCAAGCGTTACCTGATTAGAACTTAGTGGTCAAAGGTGAAGTGTCAAGTCACATGCTAATGTTTTTACTGTACTTAAATATGTAATACTGTCATGCAGTACTTTTATTATTTTATGTTATTTGACTTCCTGTTGTTTCCATGGAAACAGTGGTTGACAGGCCTCCTCTTCAGTGATTGGTCCAGACAGACAGGTGACGATGTCATCGGTGAAGGTGGAGTGCGTGGTGAAGACGAGCGCTCTGATTGGCGAAGGGCCGGTGTGGGAGGAATCGGAGCAGATGCTGCTGTTTGTCGACATTGCCGGGCAGAAAGTCCACCGCTGGAGCCCAGCGACCAATCAGATCCAGTCTGTGGAGACAGGTCGGTCCAATCAGGAGAGTTTATTCCATTATTAAACTAAAGACGTTGAAGACTCACACCTGTCCGTCTGTCCTCAGGTGACATGGTGGGGTTCGCGGTTCCTCGTAGGTCAGGTGGTTATGTGGCTGGTGTGGGGCGCAGCATCGTGGCTGTTGATTGGTCGACTCAGACGATGACGTCATTGGTGGAAGTTGATGAGGACAAACTGAACAACAGACTGAACGACGGGAAGGTTGATCCAATTGGACGGCTGCTGGCAGGTCAGTGTGGGTTTCTGAAACTTCTCTGTCAACCACATTCACGTCCTGTTTGAGCACCAAGACCTTTTCTACGCAGCGGCGACAGTCGTTGCCAGAGGCTTTATGTTTTCAGGTTGTCTGTCCGTCCGTCCATCCTGTTGGATTAAATGGCAGAGATTAGATTGAGGCAGTTCAAGGTCAAGAATGCTGTGGGGGAATTTCCTCAAATTTGGCACAAACGTTCACTTTGAGTCAAGGGTTACCTGATCAGAGTGTGGTGGTCAGAGGTGAAGGGTCAAGGTCACTGTGACCTGGTCTGTTGGATTTTCATGTAGACAGTCTCTCAAAAACATTTTGATGGAATCTTTACAAATTTGGCACAAACGTCAATTTGGATTCAACAAAAAACTGATTGACCATATGTCCCCCCCCCAACCACACACACACACACACACACACACACACACACACACACACACACAGAGGGATGTCGTATGCTGTAAAGCCCTCTGAGGCAAATTGTGATTTGTGATATTGGGCTTTATAAATAAAACTGACTGATTGATTGGTTGGTGTCTCAGGTACGATGGGGAAGGAGGAGCGACCTGCGGTGGTTCAGAGACAGCAAGGATCTCTGTTCTCTGTGACCTCTGACCTCACTGTGATCAAACACCTGAGCCAGGTAACCTCACCTGTCCGTCTCTGCACCTGTCTCACTCTCAGGTGGACATATCTAACGGGTTGGATTGGTCTCTGGATCAGAAGACGTTTTACTACATAGACAGTTTGGCTCTGACTGTCGACGCCTTCGACTACGACTCAAACAGCGGACACATTGGTAACAACGTACTTCTGCTGCAGTACGTATGTGTGTTTATGCTTCTGTACACGTGGTAACTGCTGTGTGGTTGCCTAGGAAACCGCCGTGTGCTTTATCGTATGGAGGAGGGGGAGGGGCTTCCAGACGGGATGACAGTGGATGCTGAAGGTCGTCTCTGGGTGGCCTGTTATAACGGGGGACGAGTCATCAACATCGACCCTGCTACTGGTTAGTTGAACTGGTTAAACTGGTCAGGTTACGTCATGTGTTGTTGTTCTCAGGTGACTTGTTGATTGCTCGCAGGCGTGCGGTTGCAGACGGTCTCTCTGCCAGTGACGAAGACCACCTCATGTTGCTTTGGAGGTCCCGACTACGCTGACCTCTACGTGACCTCAGCTAGTGTGGGCCTCGACCAATCAGACAGGAGAGCGCAGCCTCTGGCCGGAGGCACCTTCAGGGTGAGACTCACCTGTTTCTCACCTGTATCTGTGACTCGCCTGTGTTCAGTGTCATACGCCTGGAGAGACTGACAGTCTGTGTGTGCCTGCAGGTGACAGGACTTGGGGTCAAAGGTCGTCCTTCAAACTCTTTCTCCGGATGATCCTCAGGAGACTCAAACAGCCAATCACAGAGCAGGACACCAGGAAGTGACCAACAGTCTAATGAATTAATCCTCACTGTCAGTAACGCAATTATGAGTAAACATTGAATTTCACAAAATATTTGTAGCAGTTAGGAACTGTAAATAAATAAAAAAATAATAATGAAGAAACAGCCAATGAGTGAAGTGGAAACTGTATCATGTGAATAATTCTCTGGTCCATCTCCCTCTTCTGTCCAAGCCGCGCTCCAGGATAGCTTTCTCCAGGTACAACACGCCTTCTCACTATTCAATCTGTCACTCAACACATCCAAGACAAAAGCCATGTGGTTTCACCGGAAAGGCGCTTTCTCTCCATCTCCACTAAACATCTCTACCTATGAGGGAGTTATCCCAGAGCACGTTTCCGCCTACAAATACTTTGGCATTTGGTTAGACTCTGCATTATGTTTTTCACACCACATCTCTCAGTTACAGGCTAAGGTCCGGGCCAAACTTGGTTTCCTTTATAGACATCGTCATGCCTTCACCTCTTCTGCTAAACTGACTCTCATCAAACTGACCATTCTCCCAACACTCGATTTCAGTGACACCATCTTTCGTGCCACACTCTTGCTAAACTGGACACGCTCTATCACTCTGCCATCCGTTTTGCCACTAATGCTTCTTACAGTACCCACCACTGCACTCTTTACTCTTTACTCTCTGGTAAGATGGCCATCACTTCACACCCGTCGCCAGATTGACTGGCTCACTCTCATTTCCAAGACCCTCCTTCAACGGACACCCCCCTATCTGTCTCGCTTGCTGCACCGACTCCCTGTCACATACAACACTCTGCTCTCTCTCCATATTCTACTAACAACCCCCAAAACCAGATCCACATTTGGCCTTGCGTCATTCCAGTCAGCTGCTGTTTCTGACTGGAACGCATTACAGAAACACCTCAAACTGGATAAATTAATTTCAATCCCAGCCTTCAAAGAGGCCTTCTCACATCTTTTTAGAGACTCCTGCAACTGCTTCCTTACCGTCTAACCTTTCCCTCAGTCTGCCTGTATTCCGTGTTGAGCACCCAAACCTGCCTCCGTTGACCCAGGCTCCTTTTTTGTGATATGATGTTGGAAATAATCCCGTTATTAACTTTGTTTTTATGTTTTTTTTGTGTTGTGATGTTGTAAATTAACCTTCGCTATTAACCCCCACTGCTTTGCCTGTATGACTGAAATGTTTGTTAACCCTTTCTATCCCTGTCACTCTCTTGATGTTTTGTCCACAAAGCCATGCTTGTGTGCTGTCTTTGTTGATGTCCTGCTGCATGTCTGTATAGTTGTGCTTTGTGCTGTGCTACCGTCTTTTTAACCAATCCTTTTCCTTTCACAGCCCTCTCTCCCCTCCCTCTCAAGAAGCTTGTGCCTCTTGTCAGGCCATCATTGTAAATAAGAGCTCGTTCTTAATGATTCTGCCTGGTTAAATAAAGGTTAAATAAAATAAATAAAATAAATAAATAACAGCCAATCAGAGGCTAGGGAATATTCCATATTCCTCTGTTTATCTTTGTGTAACCAGTGGAAATGAAATTAACCTTGAAAGACATTGAATCAGTTTGTGTTGAAGATCTGCAGCTGAGGATCATGGGTAATGTAGTGAAACTGTCAATATGAAATGACCTAAATGTAAAATGTCAGTCTGTTTTCACTGCAGGAAAAAACAGGTAAGGTTAACGATTATGACAACTTAATTTCATGCAGGTGAGCCCTGCTGACGTCCTCTTGTTGTAATCCAGCCTTCTTTAAGCAATATGTTTTCAGGTTGTCCGTCCTGTTCTTGTGTTTGCGCTGTCTCACTTTTAGAAAATGTCTTCAGATTTAGCTCTACCGTCCACATAGACACAACGATAAACTTATTTATTTTGGCAGTCAGTGGTCAAGGTCACTTTGACCAAGGAGTCAAGGATGAAATGATCCCAATTTGGTAGTTAAAGGTTAAGGTTACAGTGACCTTGCATTGGTCTAATTCAAGTGAACGTGAATGTCAAGAATACCTTGAGAAAATGTCCTCAAATTTGGCACAAACGGGGCGCCTGCTAGCTCACTGGTAGAGCAGCATGTACAAAGGCTGTGTCTGTAGGTTTGATTCCAACCCAAGCCCTCTTCCTGCACGACATTCCTCCTCTCTTTCCCCCTTTCATGCTGTCCTATCAAATAAAGGCAAAAAGCCCCCCAAATATCTTAAAAAATAAAATTGGCACAAACGTCCACTCGGACTCAACGATGAAATGATTTATTTTTGGTGGTCCAAAGTCACCATGAACTTGAGTTTATTTCATTTTTGTGAACACGATATCTCCGGAAGATCTTGTGGGAATAACCTCAAATTTGGCACAAATGTCCACTTGGACTATAGAATGAACTGATTACATTTAAAGTCAAAGGTCACCTTGCCTCTGTCTCATTTTCATGAACGTTAGCTCACAAGAACACCTTGAGGAAATTTCTCTCAACTTTGGCACAAACGGCCGCTTAGTCTCAATGATGGACCTTTTAGTTTTTGGTGGTCAAAGGTCACCATGAACTTCGTGTTCATCTTTTTTTCGTAAAACAGATATTTCTGGAAGACCACGAGGGAATATCTACACATTTGGTACAAACGTCCACATGGACTTAACGATGACCGGATTACAATTTGGTGGTCAAAGGTTACCGCTGACCTGCATCTGTCTCATTCTCGTTAACGTAATATCTCAGGAAGACCTTGAGAAAAGGGCCTAAATTTGGCATAAATGTCCACACAACTGTAGAAAGAGATGTGAGTTAGAGATACAGGTGAGTCAGAGATAAAGGTGAATGCCATATCTCAAGAGCGCCCTGAGGGATTTTCTTTTTCAAATTTGGCACAAATGTCCACTTTGACTCAAGCATGAACTCAATAGATTTTGGTGGTCAGAGGTTAAGGTCACTATGACCTCACAGAACTGGTTCTTGGCCAAGAATTCATATGCTAATTATGACAAAACACAAATGTCTTTAAAGGTAAAATTAATGAAGTGATGACATTTTTTTATCCGTCACACCCACCAGACTCCATTTAAATAAATAGTCATTTTAGTGTGTACAGAGGCAGCATGTTTTCACATTGAACTGGGTGAATGAAGGGTTCATTTTAAGGAAACCAGAGCTGGTTTGTTTGTGTCGACTTTCATTGAAACGTTTTTTACGATCATAAAATGAGTGTCAATTTAAATGGAGTCTGGTGGGTTTGACTGTGACTGGGGGGCTGGTTTTGGTTCTTTCCTCTTTAACACAAAGCTCTATCTTTGAAGGGATCCTTCCCATAGTGGATGGACCCTGACGACAGCTGCTCCTCCTCAGCACTGGACCACTTCAAAAAACTGTTGTGACATAAAAACATGGTAAAATAGGGTCAAGGTTGAAAAATACTGTTTAAAGTTATAGTACCAGCATTAAATTGACAGACGTCATGGAGACAGGGTGTGTTTTTTATTCACACCACCGAGTGCAGAATCACCAACAACCAACAAACACTAAACAGTACGAGCAACGCTAACCAGCTTTCTAGAAAATGTATGTACACGTAGAAAACTTTGTGCTGTTTCACTTTTTTTGTCTTGTTTTGACTTGGGGGGGGGGGGGGGGGGTATTCTGATGACATGTTGATGCAGGACTGCTGGAGTGGACACACCAGTGTTCAGACCTGACTCTACACAGGTAAACAGAGGCTGCTTTAAATCTGTTTTGGGTTAGTCAGAGTATGTATGTCCAGCCTCACCAGCAGACTGACCTCACTTTCGCTGCTTCACGTTACACACCGAAGAGTTTCATCAGTAAATCAGGACTCGGGTCAGTTTATCGTCTGAAACATCGTCTCAGACTCTACGTTACAGGGAAGTCTGTTGAGTTCTTGAAGGCCAGACAGAGACGTGTGTTTCTTATTCTGTTGCCTTGGGGCCACAGTGCCCCCTCACTGGTGACACATTTCAGAATTTGGCTTTTTGTAGCTCCGAGTTTCTTGAGGCAGGGTTTATTTTTCAGTCGATATTCCTGCTGGTGCGACTCCAGAGCTACAGTGGCTGCAAAAGTTTGGGCACCCCTGGTCAAAACTTACTGTGAGTAGTAGAAGATGAACTGATCATCAAAAGACATGAGATTAAAGATGAAACATCCTATTTCTGAACGCACCACTCACATCATCATCTTCCTCCATTGTTTAAAACAAGACAACAGAACGCCTCCAGCTAAGCCCCGCCCACAAAAAAAGCCACACTGTTTACTAACAGTAGAACGGTCTATACAGGTTACAGAACTTCATGCAAAGAGCACCTGTTAAACACGGGGTGGATGGATGATGCTTCAGGCTTGTGTTGCAGCCAGTCGCACGGGGAACATTTCACAGGTAGAGCAAAGAATGGATGCAGTTAAAGTCCAGCAAATTCTGGAAGCAAACATCACAGCGTTTGTAAAAATAGCCTTTAACTGGTGGATTGTTCCCTCTGGGTTGGGAGAGAGTTGGCGCGTCAAGCGAGGGAGTTTACGAGTCTTGGGATCTTGTTCACAGTGAGGGTAGAATGAAGCATGAGGTGGATCAGGGGTGTGGTGCAGCTTCTGCATTGATGTGGGCGCTCCTTCGAACTGTTGTGGTGACGAGGGAGCTGAGCTGGAGGGCAAAGCTTTCTATTTACTGGTCCCAACCCTCACCAGTCGTCATGAGCTCCGTGAAGTGACCAAAAGAATGAGGTCATGGACACATGCGGCCAAAGTGAGATTCCAGTGTGGGGTGTCTGGGCTCAGCGTTAGAGACAGGGGGAGGAGCTTGGACTTCCGGTGGGAGCTCGGAGCAGAGCTGCTGCTCCTTTGCGTCAAAAGGGGTCTGTTGACATGGTTCAGGCATGTCGCACTGGTAGGAGGCCCCGAGGCAGACCCAGAACACGCTGGAGGGATTATATATCTCATCTAGCTTGGGAACACCTCAGGATCCTCCAGGAAGAGCTGGAAAGTGTTGACGTGGAGAGGGACGTCCCAGATAAGCAGATGAAATGGCTAAAAGGATGATTACCGCCTCAATGGACTATCACAAGAGGAGCAAGCTGAAGGTTTTGTCATGGCCCTCACAGTCCCCCGACCTGAACATCATTAAAAATCTGTGGATAGACCTCAAAGACCAGTGAATGAAGACGGCCCAAAAACTGGCCCAGTTCATCTTCTACTTACTTAACTACTCACAGTAAATGAATTTTTTTGCAGGTGTGCCCAAACGTTTGCAGGTCACCGTCACTAACAGGCTAACAGCGGGGCTTCAGAGGAAGGTCAGGTTCAGGAAGGTGAGCCAGAGCCACAGATAACCAGAGTCTGGCAAAGGTTCTTGTGTTCGAGTGCTTCTTGCTGACACTGTTTCCTAACCCTTTAGAAGGGTGCCAGACTCTGTGTATACCTGGCTCTGGTAAGGCTAGTAAATACAGTAAAACACAGTAGAACACAATGTAGTGAAAGTAGTAGAACCCTGTACACGATCCAGTTAAAGAGACAGATTGAAGGAACCCAGAACAACCACAGGACCACAGACATGCTGACCCAGAACCAGGATTTTGGGTTCTGGTGTCACTTTAAATCCCAAAATTCCTGGATGGAGTTTGGTTTGACAGCAGTCAGAACAGAGCGGAACGTTAGGGACAGGTCAGAGGTCAGAGGTCAGGTGGTGTCTGGGAACCTGGTCTGTGCACAAACTGACCAATAAAGTAACATACAAAACATGATGTCATCAGTTCACATCAATCAGAAATGTTCAAAGTGCTAATTGGTCCCATCGATTAGAAGTGGGCGTGGCCAGCTGAAGAAGACACCATCCTCCAACAAGCTGACGTTTAAGCTCTCTTTACAATGTAATGTCTCTCTCTGTCCCTCAGTAGTGCTCCTCAGTGTGGGCGGGGTCACAGAAGAAGCGAGAGCTGCGTTTGGCGGATCGAGCCGTGAAGGGGACAGTCTTCAAAGCTGCAGGTGAGATAAAACCAAAATGGCCAATCAGACAGCAGACAGAGAACACGTAGTCTGATGTGTGTGTGTTCACCTGTTACGGTGTGTTTTAGTGGTGTATATTTACCTGTGATAATGTCCTCTATGGCGCCATCCTTCCCTTCATAAACATGGCGACTGTCTTTGCCTTGACGTTTTCGGAGCTCGGTGAGCAGCTCCTGCTGCTGCCGCTTCCCCCTGTGGGACGGAGACTGGAGGGGAGGAGAGGGAGAACATGGAGCTCTTTAGAGATAATATAAGCAGACATGAGAGCCATCAGGTGAGGCACCATGAGCCGTCACATCCCCAATGTGGAGAGTCAAGAGTGCGTCAGGTCGAGAATCAAGTGTACATCACCTTGAGAGTCAGGAGTATGTCACATTTAGAGTCAGGAGTATGTCACTTTGAGGGTCAGGAGTTCGTCAAGTTGAGAGTCAAAGTTTGTCAAGTTGAGAGTCAGGAGTATGTCACATTCAGAGTCAGGTGTACATCAAGTTGAGTCAGGAGTTCGTCATGTTGTTACTGTTACTCATTAAAACCAGTCAAAGGTCAGAAGTCACAGTCTCACCTTGGTCTCCTCCTCCTGCTGCTGCTCCTCCTGCTCCAGTTTCTCCAGTAACATTTGCTCCTGACGCCTCCTCTGCTCATTCTCCTCCTCCGCCAGCTGAGAACACACACACACACATATGTAGAAACACACAAATTAAATACACGACAGCCTGTTCCTTTGTCGAGCTGTGTGTTCTTTTAGGTCCTGCCTTTTGCCAGAGAGGCGTTAAGACTTGTTCCAAACATAAACCCTGTGGTCCTGCTGTAGGTGGGGCTTCCCTGTAGAGGAGGTGTGTCATGTTTACTCACCCTGTACGCTTTAATGAAACGGACGAAGATGGGGAAGAAGACAGACGGCGGCATTGTCTTTGAACTCTCCCCGAAAAATTTCACCACGTCCTCAAACGCATCCTGAAGTGAACCCAAACAAAGTCACCATGGTGATTTGTTTACGGCGTAGTTAACGTAATGCGAATCGGAAACAGTCTCACCTGAGCAATGCGCGCGTCCTCCTGCAGCTTGTTGAGCCGTGACTCGTGCCTGCTGATGAAGTCTTTGAGTGTGGCGTTGTGCTGAACGCTGAACTCCCTCCAGGTGAGCTCCATGCCGCGCTGCAGATCCTTCACATCGGACAGCACGTTCTCCAGACTCACTGTGCACAGGTGGGGACACACAGGTGAGTGACGCAGAGTGGGAGGAGTCTGCAGCGCCCTGATTGGCTGACGGACTCACCTGCAGCAGCCTTGTCGACGTAGTGAAGCTCGTTGTAGAACAGAGACTTGGCGGGATACTTCTCTCTGACCACGTTGCTGATGTAATGAAGCAGTGTCTGTTTCCTGTCTGTCGACTTTGTCTCCAGGAGCTGAAACACAAACACACGCTGTAACGTGCTGCGATCAAACCTGAGGTACTGTCGTCATATAGAAACTGTGTGTGTGTGTGTGTGTGTGTGTGTGTGTGTGTGTGTGTGTTACCAGATCTAAACTCTGCAGCTTGAATCCGTACACAGCTCCTCTCTTACTGCTGTTCATGTAGTTCCCCAGAGCCAAGATGATCTACAACACCATCATCATCATCATCATCATCATCATCATCAGGTATAGTTTCACTGACACTCACTCGTACTCTCATGTATATACTTAAATATATATTAATAACACTGATCAAACACGTGAAGGTCACAGTCCTAACATGGAAGTCACTTAAACTTCTGATTCTTCTCTAGTTTGGTCTTCTGCTAGTGTCCTTGGCACTATCTGCTCCTCTGTGTGAGGAGGAACAGGAGGAGCACTGAGCCCTACAACATGACCTCCAGCAGGCTGCTGGTGTGCATGTTTCTGACCACACTGTCAGAAACAGACTCTGTGAGGGTGGCATGAGGCCCCACGGCCTCTGCTCCAGGAGCTCACTGATGCCCCCTGGACACTCTCAGGAGGTCATACAGGCACATTTTGGTTTCTGACCGTTGTTACGTCATTTTGTTCTCAAAAAATTACGCAGCGTACATCAGTAAA